>CM055955.1:130211175-130550398 GCA_029490685.1 Schizonepeta tenuifolia
CGTCATTCCACTTAATACCAAAACGACGTCGTTTTGTTCCTAAATTAAGATTTTCCTCATTAGAGGCATGTCGAGTCAATCAGGGTCGTCTTTAAGCTCGATTGCTCATTCCTCATTCCTCAAACGCAGTGTTGTGTGGTCACAATATTCCTGCGATTGTGGACACCTCCCACACACCAACGAATCCAGAGACGCCTTTTTTTTTTTTTGCTCTCGTAGAAAGGTAAGTATTTCGATTTTCTTTTTACTTTACAGTGATGATGTAGCATTGACATAGAGTTTAATTGTTTTTTATTTGCCACTGTAGTGGGAAAATTGTAATTTTTTGAAATGGATAGATCCTGAACTAGATTCATACTACAAGTTGTGTATGCAAAAGATAAAACTTGAACGGGAGGGATAATGCTCAAGAGCAGCTAAAGTCTTGTCTATTGATGGAGGAAATGAGATTTGAAAAAATGGAGGCCAAATATGAAGAATTGATAACTTCATTTCAGGTAAAGTGTGCGGAGGTAGAAGAGTTGAAGATGTTGTCCGAGGCTCAGTAACTTGTAATTAAGAAGTTAGAATAGAAGCAAACTGTTCTGTATGTCACTAGCTTTGGTTGGTGTTGGTTGGTTTTTTATGAAGTTAGGATAAATTAGTTGTTGCAAATGAGGGTATAATTTTCTCTATTTTTAACACTCTTCATGGATAATGTAATGTCTTAGTTGTTTGAATGGAAGTTATGCAACTTGTGATTTTCAGTTTTCTTGTGATGAAGATCGTGAGTGTCAATTTGAGTGTGTGATTTTAAGTAGCAATTCCTTAATGTTGTTAAGAAAATGATGCTCAAAATGCTAAAATTTGAGGCCAAAGATCCGCAACAATACAATAACAAAATGCTCAGTAATTAGATACAAAGATCCAGAACATTACAATAACAAAATGCTCAAACTTAGATACAAATATCTACAAAAGATATATCTTCATTAAAACCTTCAAGTTTACAATAGCACCAACACATTCGACTTGAGAAGAACAAAAAAATGAAGATAATGCCACTGTTTTGTGATACACAAAATGACACAAAATGAAGTTCATCTTCACTGAAACTTTCAATTACACATTGAACAACAAAAAAATGAAGATGACTTAGTGTTCATTCAAAAACTTAGCCAAAATGCTAATTTCCAGTTTGCCCAAAGGTTGCACCACTTTCCCCAGATGTTGATGCTCTTTGATTGATGTGGATAGTTCTCACTAGATTGGATTCTGGTCCACTGAAGTAAATACTACATGTGCCCTCACTTGTGTAAAGACCTCCTCCTCTTGCGAAGTTCCTTTCTCTCATCAAATGTACGACTCCACCAGTTGCAGACCTTGGAGCTTGAAATCTTCCTCTTCCAGCACCTCTTTCTCTGCTTCCTCTTCCACCAGTGCCAGTAGCACCACCACCAGCTCCTCTTCCACCGCTTCCACCCTCAGTAGCTTCAGATGGTTGCTTAACAGGTCTCCCAAGCTTTCCCTAGGTTCAATCAGTACAACAAGTCATGAACAATAAGTAATAAAAAGAAGCACAAAAAGTACAATAAGTCATCAAACATACATACCTTGGGTTTAGGTGGCTATGGTGGGAGAGTCATATTCTGACATTTTACCTTATTGTGACCAGCTCCTCCACAGTTTCTGCAGTTCATTATCATCCCAAATCTTGGCAACTTGTGTGAATTTTTTTGTTCTTTCTCACCAGCAGATCTGTTTCTTTTTTTCTTAGGCCTACCAGGTTGTCTTCTAAGAGTAGGTGACTTCACTACATATCCTTCTACTTCTAGCCACATGTTTTCCCCATTTATTGGTTGCAGCCCATGTTCATACCCTTTCAAAAATTTCCCAACCGTGTAATATTCATGGAGAAATTCAGCAAGATCCCTCTCCATGTATTGTAATGCAGATAATGCATGCAAACAAGGTGTTCCAGTTAAAGTCCACTCCCTACACGTGTATGTTCTCATAGTCACATCAACCACAAATTTGTTTTCAAAATGGTTTACTTCAAACTTATTATCAAGATTAGGTCTGGCATGACAATCTTTTATTTTCTTCCTGGCTTTCTCTAATTCCTTCCTAATATTTGGGCAGATCCTATCAATCACCTTCAATATTTCATCCCTCTCCTTCACCTGTCTAGTCATCATCTTAGACCTAATCTCCTCACACATATGAATGACATGTTTTTCTCTAGCATTCAGTATCCAACCATTAAAAGTTGAGCAATGTTATTCATTATCATGTCACTCTTCACAGAAGTGGAAAGAAATGTCTTACAGAACCTTTTAATGTCTCTGTTCATGGAAACTTGATATGCAGCCATGCTCTCCTTCTGCATTGCCAACAAATGCTACTTCAATCCCTCTTCATAAGTGCTCTTTGTTGCAGAGAGAAACAAATTCTTCAAGGTGCTACCCTTGTGCTCTTTCTTCTAATTCATGTATATGTGTCTGCTGCAATTTCTGTGCTCCACAGCTGGAGCCAAAGCCTTGATTGCATTCTCCAAGCCCTGTATTTTTTGATAAACAACTACACTACATAACAGATACAAAAAACATAAACAAAATGTATGAAATTACCTTTTGTTGATCACTAAATGAAGGAGTATCCAAATCCATCTCCAATGCCCATATCATGTATCAAAATGTTGAGAAACCACTTCCAACACTCTTCATTGTCTACTTCAACAGTTGCCCATACTATTGGAAACATCACATTATTACCATCTTTGCATATTGCGTACAAGAGAACACCACCTAAATAAGTTTTCAGGTGACAACCATCTAGGCCTATGATAGGTCTGCAATTGGCTTTGAAACTCTTAATGAGTGAGTTGAACCCTATATACAATCCCTTGAAGACATGATCCTCACCTATAAGTAACTCAAATCTACCATCTGGATCACTTATCCTTAACTCAGCACTGTATCTTCTAATCATGCCATAGTGAAAGTCAACTATACCCCTTAGCATTTCTACAGCTAGAGTTCTGGCCTTGTACAACCTATCTTTAGGTATGTCATACCCCCACCTTTTATTTATATCTCTTCTCAAATCAGGAATTGAGAAGAGAGGCTTGTTTCTCCATATATTCATGTACTTGGTTGCAATCTATTTAGAGCAACTTGTTGCTCATGTGTCTTGGACAATCATGAGCACCATAATATGTTTTCACACAGAAGGTTTGGTCTCTCTTCACAACACTAGCATACATCTTGCACGGGCATCCCTTAGCAGCACACTTAGCCTCACACTGTGTTTTGCTAACTTTCCTAAATTGCACAAACTTGCCATTTTCTATGCTATAATATGTCACTGCATTCCTACATTGCCACCCATTTTGAAATCTAATGCCGAGTATGATTTGAAGAGTGTTGTGATCACAACTCGGGTCATAAACAACCTTAGGTCTGCTAGGCTTCACCATATCCTCATCTAAATCTGTCTCATCTGAATTAATATCACCATCACTATCTTCCACATCAGAATGAGGGTCATCTGCTTCATCATATTCTGATACTATAAAATCTCTCATGAGCCTATCTAGTTCATCAGCTGTAGACTCCCTAAGATTTCTCCTAGCTTCTAAATATTCGGGATCATTGACAAGGCTGTCGTTTGCACTCTCAAAATGAATTTGTAGCCTATCCTCACAGCTATATAGTTAGCAAGTAAGTACAGGGTCGATCCATAAGGAGATGACTGTCACTATCTCTTAAATCCTCCTCCACCTAGTAAGAAAGAAGGGTTTTGGTATTCTGGTCACTGGGGCTATATTGCCCAACACGGAAACAAAATAAGCACTGAAAAGAAACAGGACTTGATCAATAATAAAAACAACTTGATTTGGATAAAGACGTTGTTAAGTGAAAAATATAGCTTGGTCATTTATGCAAATATATTCATTGCATGCATGCATCGTTGGTTATAGGACTTGAATGCTGAGATCCCTTTTTTATTCGTCACGCTCTCAACAAACCCTTCCCTAACCTATCCTTACTTAGTTGGCGACGCACCACCGGCTCCCTACTCTGGGCAATACCTCTGTCGGAATCATTGTTCAGTTTCTTGCCCAAAAAGCATTATAATCTAGAAAGGCCCAACAAGAAATCATCACGTTTTGCCCAACAGGGTAGACACCTTCCTCTAATGTTAATCGATCTTAACTAAGATAAGTTATGAAAAACACTCCTACTTCTTAATTGATTAGTGATCTAATATGTCTTAAGTGATTAATGGCCTATAACCTGTTAATTATATTACACCATATTTGAACAAGCACATTAACATATCGGGAACACATGCATGCAATTATCAAGCACAATTTAGACCTCTCAAGCTTTAGAATTCTTTAACTATCTTGCCCAGATCAAATATAGAAACTTAGCTAGACATGAATTTAAACACGTAAACACAATTAATTGAAGAACTTATAATAAAAGCTATATTAAAACTTACGAAGTATTCAATGAGAAAATAACTCCGGCCAAAGTGCCGATCGGAAATAGTACGAATAAAATACAAATTAAACTTGCCCGTAGGACTTGTTCTTTTCCTCACAAACTCTCAAAATAAACAAGGTATGAAAGCATAAAGACGGTGTGTCCACACAGCAGCTAGGCTTCGAGTATATATAGGTGAGCGCTAGGGTTTGGGCCCCCGGTTCTTAACATGGTAGGATTCCATGAGCTACCTTGGGATGCAAGTAATTACTTGATAAGCACGACCCCAACATGGCATGTCACGTCTATCTTCAAGAGATTTCTTCCGGATCCTAATTCTAGTCGGATAAGGAAAGATATTTAAGTTAGATCATCTTTTTCTTATCCTTCTAGACTTCGGAGAGAAACATTGCCAGTTGCCCCAAGCACTCCGCCATCTTGACCAATTTCGTCTTGCCCTGCTATGATTTCCATAAATGAAGCTTTCAACCCCTGTTTTGCCCAGAATCCACTTGCAAGGCAACAGACCACATCTTGCGCAATATATGTCCTCCTAGACACTAAAACTAAACAATACACATACAAAGACTCAATCTAAACTATCTAAAACCGACACAAAATAGACTAAAAATATGGACTCATCAATCATCATTTTCCAGGTCTTCATCATTTAGACCATCATCTTCTCAGTATCTGATTCATGATCCTCATCCTCTACATTCTCATTCTGTACCCTATCAAATTGATCTTCATTATCATGCCCCTCACCACCAAAATGCTTAAATTCATCATCATTATGCTGATGTACCTATGAGTCACTACCCCATCAGCCATCTCATATCCATCATCTACTGCACCCACTTCATCTATTTTCCCATCACTACTTATAAAAGTTAGATTTTGTTGAGTCATGCATGCCTGAAGCCTACTCGTATTGTCATCTACTCCTCCCTCAACATACATACTAATCATACTAATTCCTTCAAACAGAATACTCAACATATCCTTCACTTGTTCTTCCCCTTCAATCACCACAAACTTGTGAGTCCTAGGATATCTATAGTACAATTTACTCCATGAAGCATAACCCACAAATTTAATTTCTGCATTTAACTTGCTCAATTATACCCATTCATGTCTAAGTAAAAAATTCTCACGTAATAACCTTTCATATAAACATCAATATCTTCTATCTTCTCAAAATAACCTCCATGGCGAATAAAAAGACCAAAGTCTCTGCAAATAGCAAATAAAATTGCTTGCTTACAACAACATAATGAGCTATGCAAGAAATAAACCTAATAGTCTTGAAATCAACAACAAATTGAGAGATACTTACTGCCCACTTGATCCTGAATCACTTTCTTCATTTTCAGTTATAGCTCCAACCCTAGCTTGTCGGCGGACGCGTTATGTGTCTAATTTTGTGAGGGATTCTCTGTGTGGGTTTTTTCTCAGGGTGGGTTTTGCGCTCACGCTCGTTGCTATGTGGAAAAGTAGTTCGAAGAAGATGAAGAGAAATGGCGGGAAAATCAGAAGACAAATCGGGAAAATGAGGGGAAATTCTTTAATCTGGAACAATACGACGCCGTTTAGGGACAAAACGACGTTTTTTTGGTATTAAGTGGAACGACGTCGTGTGCTTAGCCGGTCCGATGTGTCCAGCGTGAAAATTCGGCAAGCCACGTCATAAATAAATTGGAGGAAATCGACCGTATGTGAAAAATTAGACAAAAAGCCACGGTTATGTTTGCTGGGAAAAAAAAGCTCATGTGCAATTTCGAGAGTTGACTAAAAGGTTGTGGATTTACAGGCTATTATCCCTATAAAAATCAATCATAGTGTGGGAACTAGGAACTAATCTGAACCCTTGATCTTTGTATGATTTATAGTTGTGATTATTTGAAGTATGAATATATATAGATTTATTCATGATTTTATTTAAGCATCAATGTTTATACAAAAATACATAATTGTGTTAAGCATGCCAATATATAGGTCTAAGCATGTTGGGAAATTTATTAAAGTTTTGATTGATTCCAAAACCAACTGACCCCAACCGAGTAGATGTTGTCAGATCCTAATGTTAGTAGTTAGGCTCGCTGTTTGAGCAATGTTAAGATTTTATCTTTACAGGTCTCCAGCTGAAGAAGGCAACAAGGCTTCACTCGGATAGAACATCAGGTGTAAGAAAAACACCTGAGTGTTCAAGATTCAGAACAACAGTTGAGCATTCAAAGGGGGGAGATGCAAAAGTCAACTAAGTATTTAAAGGGAGAAGTTGTAAGAGAACATCAGTTGTAAGAAAGACAACTGAGCGTTCAAAGCCAACTGATCAGATTCAGAACATCAGTTGAAGGACTCGAACTGAGAAGATCGACAACTTGAAGTTCAAAGTCAGCTGAGTGTTCAATTGTTCCTACTCAGATAGAAGCATTCAGATAGAATATCAGCTGAAGACCAATCAGATGAAGATCAAACGACTCAACCGACTATCAAATGTTGGAGGTCAAAGGTTAAGATTTTAATTTCAAATAAGGAAGTCACGTGAAGGTTTGACTCTCTGTCATTACCTCATTTGGCCCAACACAAGGCTGTCTCAGATGGAAAGCAGAAGCACAAAGTTGCCAAATCCGGAAAGTCTGCAGAGATGAGAGACAAGCCATCGCTTTCAAAGAACATAGATCAACGGCTCATCCAACGGCTAGTTGATTCTCTCCGCCTATAAATAGAGGCCTTCATTCATTCACCAAGATCGACGAGACAGACAAGTGCGAGAAGAGATATACGAGCGAAAGAACGTCTTTATTCTGCACTCAATCAAAACTGTTGTTATCCTCTAAGAACATCACTAGTTGAGAGTTCAGAGTGTTAGATTCTGTCTTAGTATTTTTCAATCCAACCTTGAGAACATCACTAGTTGAGAGTTCGTAGAGTGTTAGATCCTAGCTCACTTCTTGTTCGAGCTACTAGTTGGAATCCCACCCTTTCACACATCCTCTCAAAAGGATTGTTAGGACCCTACTCTTCCCGTAATTGAGTAGATAGGTTGATAAGTACCCATAAACTTATCTGTAAGGTTGATAAGTACCCGTAAACTTATCTCAACGGTTGCAAAGCCCGCGTAAGCTTTGTGGTTTTTGTCCAGAAGAACTTGGACTGAGTTGTGTGGACTCACAACTCCCCGTGGACGTAGGAGTTATCTCTGAACCACGTAAATCCTTGTGTGTTTGTGTTTTTAGTTCAGTTATTTTCTTACTGCATTTTCAACTGACCTTCTAACCAGCATACACAAACTGCATCTTTACATCTTAACTGTCTTGGTTATTGACCAACCTTGCATTGAAGCGTGAGTTATTTTACGAGTTAATTTCCACCACTCTTCCAACTGAGCTTGCTTACTCGGTTGTGAATCCAGCTGAGTCTTTTTACTCGGTTGTTGATTTTTCAAGAGTTGTTCTAAAAAGTTATATCTGGTGTATTGCCTCCCCCCCCCATACACCAGAACTCGTATCGGGACCATCAAGTGGTATCAGAGCAGTGGTTCAAAAGACTGCTGACTCTGTTTCACGAGGTGTGAATTCGAGGTGTTTTCTTCAGTGGTCAACTGAACAAATCTTTTTCACGCTAGTGCATATCTGCTTGCATTTTTCTTCTGTTGTTGTGTGCAGATGGATGTTAAAGACAAGATCGTGGTCATGTTCTCGGTTGTGAACTATACATCCTGGAGAACTCGGATGAAGAAGATCCTACTGTCAAAGCATCATCGAATGCAACAAGTACTGACATCCGGACCGATCATCATCAGAGAAAAGGTCACTCGCACTCCTACAAATCCCAATGATGGGGATGCAACTGAGGAGTTAGTGGAGAAGAAGCCAGAAGACTTCACTCCAGAGGAAGCTAAAGTGAGCCAGCTGGACATCTGTGCTCAGAGCACTATCATGTCCACAGTTGGACAAGACTATCTTCCTTGGATAGAAGAGTGCGACACCGCTAAAGAGATGTGGGACATCTTGGCATCTCTGAGTGAAGGAAGCGACGAAACAAAGGAGAACAAGTTCGCTCATGCCTGTCAAGACTTCGACAACTTCTGTCTCAGAGCTGATGAAACCATAGATCAGTTGGAACTTCGGTTCATGGATATCATCAGAAGGATCCAGTCCATCCGAAGAGGAAAATATACTTTGAGAGAAATCAACCTCAAAGTATTACAAGCTCTACCAGCTGAGTGGGATACCTTCACCAATATCCATGAGAGCCGAGCTGATCTTGGTGAGATGGGAACTGAAAGATTGTTCTCAATTTTGAAAAGAAACGAGTATAAGGTGAACCGACGAAGATCTCAGTCCTTGGTTCAGACGAGTCGACATGAGGATGTTGGTTCAGCCACAAAGTCAGTAGCACTCCGAGCTGACTATTCAAAGCCGCGAACTTCAAGGCCAACAAGATCTGCGGACACAGCTACGAAGGAGCCAAGCAGAGAAGAGCTGCAACAGAATATAGCCGCCCTGTCAAAGAAGCTAGCTGACATGGATACTCGGTTTGGAAAATATAAGAGGTTCTACTCGAGATAACTCAAAGCCTGTGAACAACGGTTGCTTTGAATGCGCAAGGAGGGACATTTCAAAGCTAATTGTCCAGACCTTTCGAAGAAAGAAAGAGAAGCGTTGAGGGCCAAGAAAAGTGGAAAGAACAAGGCCATGGTTGCAGAAGAAGCAGCTGATGACATGGACATCTTCACCGACACTGAAGATGAGGATGAGCTGACTTCCACCAACAACGCTATCGGTCAGGATCAATGCCTCATGGCATTTGGAATCGACCAGGATGACGCTGAGGTACACTCTAGTCCTGCTAATTTAAATTCTTCCAATATTTCTAACATGCAGGAAACACTAGATGAAGAGTTGGAACCCTCCTGGGGTGACTTTCAAGAACTCAGTGAAGAACTGCATCAGCAATCGGTTGAGTTTAAGAGTCTTCAAGATCAGTTTGCCAGACTTGAAGAATCCTTAACCGAAAAGGACGATCTGATTAAAAGACAAACCGAAGAGATTGAAGATCTCAAAAGTCAACTGAATGGGTCCAACCGAACTAGTGCTCCAACCGATGAGGAGTTTAAGGAGCAGATCAAGGAACAACATGATCAGTTGAAAAAGCAAGAGGCTCAGATCGACCAGCTGATGAAGAAGTCAAATGCACAGACCTAGCATATAGTTGTTCTCCTCAAGGACTTGCAAACTGAGAAGGACAACCTGATAAAGCTATATCAGTCATCCAAGATCATCGAGAATCTCATTAGTTACCAAAGACAAATGGATGACGTGACTGGACTCGGTTACGACGTGGTTAAAGATACTGGAATTCCTCCCGCAACCTTCATCAAGGCGGTGGATGTCACGGTTGCCAAACCTGACACAGTTGAGTCTGCAACTCCGCAAATTAATCCAACCTCCACTTCTCAGCAAGCTCAACCGTCCAAGGGAACCTCAACTGAGAAAGGAAAAGGAGCGGTGGATGGAGGACAGAACATTCCATCGGTTGGGACATCAACCGAGGGGGAATGTTCCAAGTCTCAGAAGAGGAATCAGAGGCGTCGGAGATTCAATCGAAATCGAACTCAGAACCGACCTCTGAACCGACCTCAGAGCCAACATCAGAAAGAATGGAACCGACCGCAGAACCGACAAGGATCCAACCATCTGAATCAACAGCAGTTCCATCATCAGTTCAACTAGAGGTTCCAACCGAGTCAACCGATGAGGAACAGTTCGAACAGCTGGAGATATTCATGCCACAACATGAACCAACAACAGTGCATGAACAACTATCATCGACAGTCAGGAAGATGGAATCAGACTCAGCCACACAGATTCCAACATGGCGTCCGATCTCATCGACAAAACCAACAGGATAAGAATCGCCATCAAAACAGGGGAAAGCCTCTCCTCCTAAAGCTCACAATGGGAGAAATCCATCTCCTTCCAAGAAACAAAACATCACTACTAACAACAAGCCTAAGGATAACCGAGGTGTTGTTATAGTTGATGATGAAGGAAAAGTGATCTGGAATGATAAATCTATCCGAATCTACAGGGAAAAGCGACTCACAGTTCAAGGAAGAACTGGTTCTAACCCTCCAGGACCCAACTAAAATTGGGGACCTAAGTGAGTTTCTCTGTGCAGGAACAGGAGAAACAGCTGAGGAAGAATAAGGCATCACGAACCATGTGGGTGATGGATAGTGGATGCTCGAAATACATGACAAATCTGAAGGATTTGCTTGGGAGTTTCGTGGAAAAAGAAGGACCATCGGTTACCTTTGGTGACAACTCAAAAGGTCACACTAGAGGCTACGGTACCCTTAAAACCGATCACGTGTCTATTTCAAATGTTTCATATGTTGATGGATTGAAGCATAACTTGCTCTCCATCAGCCAATTCTGTGATAATGGTTTCTCTGTCAAGTTTGATGCACAGGGTTGCAGGGTTAAAAATGTCGGAACAAAACAAGTCATATTGTTAGGAAATCGATCCCCAACCGGGAATGTCTACTATGCTGACTGGAATAGTAGTCCTCCTCACACCTGTCTGTTATCAAAGAGCAGTTCAGATGTGAGCTGGCTGTGGCACAAAAGGCTCAACCATCTGAATTTCAAGACTATGAACCGACTCGCAAGACAGGAACATGCAAAAGGCATCCCTAACCGAGTGTTTTCAACTACACATATCTGCAGTGCATGTCAGTTGGGAAAGCTCGCTAGATCCTCCTTCCGGTTGAAAACAATTCCCTTAACCGATCGAGTATTGCAGCTGATCCATATGGATCTCTTCGGGCCAGTTACATCAAAGAGCATGAATGGTAACGAGTATACGCTTGTTGTTACTGATGATTATTCTAGGTACACGTGGACCATCTTCATGCGTCACAAGAGTGAAACCCGAGATGAGCTACCCAAGTTGATGGATCGGATATCAAACTAACAAGAGATGAAAATTATTTCCATCCGATCAGACCGTGGAACCGAGTTTCTGAATGAAACCATCATTGAGTACTGCGAGAAGCACAGAATTACTCATCAAACATTGGCTGCGCGTACTCCACAACAGAATGGAGTAGCTGAGCGAAGGAACCGAACGCTGAAGGATGCTACTACATCCATGTTGACAAGCTCAGCTCTGCCAAAGAGATTTTGGGCTGAGGCCATCAACACAGCCTGCTACACCTAGAACCGGTCTCTTCTGACCAAGCGGTTGGGAAAGACACCATACGAGCTATGGAGACGCAGGAAGCCAGATATTTCTTATTTTCGCGTTTTTGGTTCTAAGTGTTATATTCACAACAATGGGAAGACTCAGTTGAAAACTTTTGATGCCAAGGCTTTGAAGGGCATATTTCTCGGATATGCCGCTCGGATCAAGGCTTATAGAGTTTTCAACAATAGCTCTCGTGTTGTGGAGATAACACCTCATGTTAGTTTTGATGAATCTACTTTTGAGTGCAGGGAACAGGCTAAAGGACAACAAGCTAATCCACATGTTCCACCAGCTCTCACCAGATCACAGAGTCTAAGGCAAAAGAATCTAGATGAACCATTGGTATGGGCAATCGAGGATGATGATCCATATTCCTCTGAAGATGAATGTGAGGACCCCAGCTCATCTCAAGGGGGAACTCCAACTGATGTCACTCCAACTGCATCAGCATCCGAAGCCCAACCAAGCTCAGTTCAAAATATTGTCAATGTTGAGGATTCAGACTCAACAGCTGATCAATCACCAATTCTGAAGATTCCAGCATCTTGACACGCACCCGTCGTATGGTACGATCAAAATACTTGTGTATGTCCCAGACGGACAGTACACGCTCCTATGTCCACTACCGGACTGGTTAGTCTTAGCGGTAAGTTAGGGTCGATCCCACGGAGAGTGATGAACTACCTTACTCTTCAGTGTACAAATCGAGTTGTCACGGTCTCAATCTGTGTATCTGCACAATAAACTAGACGAAAATCAAATATAAAAAGGGGGCAAGATTTGGGGTAGGTCATGATCATTGTTGATATGTTAATTCGGTCATGGGCACACTAAAGATCCGTCCATGCTTCATATAAACTCAAGGCGTGGCCCAAAGACATTGGGGCGTTTCAAGAGTTCATACTCCACAATTGGGATGGTTGAATCCCTTGTTGTCGTCTTGGTCCGAAGGTCACGCTTCACCCTGGTCACAAGGCCGTGCTTCACTCCTCCTTAGATAGTAGTCATACCCGATCTCTCCAAGTATGACCCTCACCAACCTTCTTTTCCAAACTTCCCATGTCCGCACCTACAGGGTAGACATAACTCGCGGGATATTCATTTCCGGGACCACGTCCAACCGGTCATCGGCATGCCTACGATACGCGAGATGAGTCCTTTGGTCAATAACCATGGCTTGATGCCTCGTCACAATTGATGGGTGATTGTTAGAGAAGCCCAAGACTGAAGAAGGACGCAGTATCCCCTTGTCCATTCCTCACCGTCTAGGTCTAAAGCACCATGTCAGGTGCTGCTTAGCTACTCGGTCATGGGCACATCAAACGCTGCCGTTTGTCATGTCCTACCTTTGCTTGACATGGTACAGCTCCAACCGAACGGAGATCACCCGTTAGGTCAGGACTACCCATGAGTTCTGCTCCAGCAGTTCCGGAACTACTGGACTCAACCGATGGCACAAGTGTTTCACGAATATTTCACATATCAACAGTCAATCATTTCCCATACCCAAATCTCACCAAGTAAATTACTCACACATAATTAAATATATAATGATAAGCGAAAAAGAACACATGAATAAAAAGAAATACGAAATACTTCAAACTAAAAGTACCTAAGGAAACAGCCTTGGATTTGTTCTTCACAGCGGAATTTAAATCAAAGCAGATAAAGATTGTTTTGAACAGAAGATATAAAACTGAGAATAAAAGTGTTTTCTTCCGACTAAGAGCTGGAGACTGATCGATTAACCAACATCCTCGTGCCTGCCGCTCTGGCTGGACTTTTATAGTAGTAGTGGCAACGAGCAAAACCCTAGGCTGATGGACTGAATCGGCATGATTGGCAATTTCCATGTTGAGCGAGATTCTGAATATCTGTGATTGACTGGATTGATGATTGGCAATCTCCGATTGATTGATTTATTTAGGGTAGGGCGCTGACCTCTAAATCCTTCCTTCCATAGATGCTTGACAGATATTGTGTGAATCTTCTTCCACGCGGCTTTCCTTCTTGAGGTCTGGTGATTGACTGGCAATTGCTGTAGTGGTCAAACTGGTTGCATGTTTCAGGATGTGATTCTTCGTAACAAGGCAGTTGCAAGATCTTCTTTGTTGTTAGGTGCATTGCGTTAATACCACGAATGCGAATGATGAACAGCAACTTAGTTTCAGAGTTCACATGGAATCCTCCTATCAACCTCGTCACTTGCTTCAATTCATTTCCTGTTCTGCATACTCCTTTGCGTAGTCCTTGCAACCGACTGGATTCACTCCAGTTCTGCTCATTCTGACCACCTTTCCTCTGTTTGACTTGGACTGAGCTTCCTTCCTTCGAACAACAGTTTCCTTCCCCTGGACAGACTCTAATGACACAAAAAGACATGAAAAATAGGGCCAAATGGCCCAAAAGTCGAAGACGCATCACACATACGCACTTAAACCATACTTGCCCTCAAGTATGTTGGTGGATTCACAAAGACACCAAGAAAAAAGATGAATGAAATAGAAATAAAACTACAAGACACGAAAGTGTGCAATCAAATGAATCAGTTCGTGCATGCATGTATCAACCTGTTAACATTCCACAACCCATTGAGCAATCACACCACATGATCATATTAACAGTCTTCCTCACACACACTCAAGTGTTTGGCTAGTGTTTACTCTCATTTCATGCTGCACTAGCTTTCCTATTAGCTTGTTCGAGGATTTTTGGCTATCAGTTAATCTGGTGCAGTTTATCAAAGGGTCTTAATTTGGTTGTAATGGGGCATACGGAGCAGGGTGAGGACTTTTGGACAGTGGGTTAAGACTTGATTCCAGTCACATGGACTGCTCTTTCAATATAAGTGCTCCCACTAATCCTCATACTCCTTCTTTCTTTGGGACATTTTTTCTTAGGCATGTATTGATCTTTGATAACACTCAGAATTTTCATTCTTTTCATTTATGCCCTCTTCTTAAACATTGAACCCCCTCTTTTTTTTTATTACCCCTCTTTCACTTTTGTCTTTCCACTTAGAGTATCTATGTGCCATTCTTATTTTGTATAGTGTGGGAGACACACTCTTAATCAAATATCATTACAATGGCTTATGAAAGAAAAAACTTGCTTCAGCTCAAAGTGGTTAGCAATGGTTTATCATGCTCAGCTAGATCAGTCTGGGGCTTCTAATCATGAATAAACTGCCCTTATCCTTTAATCTACACCACCAGCTAAAATCCACTAACAAGTTCTAGGATTACTAAACAGCATGAACACACAGAAGATAGAAACACATAGGCTCAATTCTCACAGGTGTGGACTTCTGTATTCCCTCTACTGCTATACATGTAATGTTGCTCAGCATACCATTCAAACCAGTCAAACCAAACAACATGCACACATTCCCTAATCCATATATCATGCGCACACACAGACTCACAGACTTACTTTACACTAGACTCCAATTGACACAAAACGTAAAAGAAACAGAAATGAAAACAACAAAAAATAAAAAATAAAACCTAAACTAAAGATAGGGGAAAAGAAACTTATTCGTTCTGGTCGGAGGCATCCTCCTCCTCTCCGTCCGCTTTTGCCATCAACGCCTCAAAGCCCTTCTTCATGTTGGTATGGATTGCCGTCATCTCTGCCTTCAACATTGCTACTTCTGCACGTAGCTCCTTCAATTCTGCCAGTATAGCCACCATCTCGCTGTTTGAGCGACGTGGAACCGCCTGCTCATTCGCCCTGCTCGGTTCTGCTCTGCCTGTTGTGCCTTCTGGATGGACCAGCGAGTAATTCCCATGCTCGTCTACCTCAACAATTCTCCACCTCACGAAGCGCCTTTGGTCCAGAAATCTTATATCAGCAGCTGCGAGATCATCTGGCTTCTCCAAGTCGAAATTGGTGAGATTCTTTGCAAGAATCGTCGCCAAAGGGCAGAGTGAGAGGAACTTGTTGTGGTGGATCACGCCAAACTGAAACTGTTGCGCTGCTACGAACCCAAAGTTCACCCGTTTCTTCTCCATTATGCACCATAAAATGAACAGCTCCTGCTGAGTCACCACGTTGGACCCCTCCAACCGCCCATAGATGTTGTAAGCCAGCCACCTGTGACAAATCTGTAGCGCTGGATCTCTGATCTCATTGGATTTGCTGATGTTCTTCACATAGAGATTCCTGATGGAGATGATTGACCAGTAGTGGTCAATCTAAGACTTCCACTTATCCGAGGCCACCGTCTCTGCCTCCTTATACTCATCCTCATACACCTCCCGCTGCTCGAGTACTCCGAGTTGAATGTTCAACTCATTGATGGAGAGAGGGAACATCCTGCCCCGCAGTTGAAAGCGCAGGGTGCCCGGAGTCTCGATGCCATATTTGCCGCGGGGTTTGAATTCCACTGTCCTCATGAATTCTTCCGATAGCTTCTTGAATGCAGGGTAGTTCCATTCCAAAACCTTTCCCCAGCCGATACCCTTGAAATATCCCTCCACTTTCTCTTTGATTCCAAATGCTTCCAAGCTTTCTGTCAACAGGTAGTACCAAGGGAGGATCTCCCTGTTCTGCAGGATGGCATACCGCTGGTTGTCTCATGGTATGGTTGCTCCAGATATTGCAGGCCGTAGTACGCCTTTCTTCTTGGTTCTTGATTTCGTGGCGGTAACACTGGGTGTAGACTTCGCAGGTGCTTGAATCTCCCCCGAGTTAGAGCTGTCGATGATCTCCACTCTCTCTATTTCTTCCTCTTTTATCTCCTTTGCTTCTCCTTCTTTTTCTCCTTCCCTTGCCTTTCCTTTTTCCTCAGCTGTAGCCCTCCTCACCGTGCTTGTAGTACCAACCTTGCTCCCTAATTTGCTCTGTTTGGACTTCTGCGATAAAGGGGGTTTCGAGGTTTCGAGCTTCCTCTTTGCTCCCACCCTTTTCTCATTGCTCTGCGGGGTGACATCTTCCTGGGCCCGCACGGGAATGCTTTTTTCTGTCTCCTCTTCTCCCACTGGCTCTCCCCCTTGCTCGTCTTCTTGTTCCTTCTCCTCGTGGTCAGAAGTGGTCAGACCACCCTCCTTTGATTGAGATTGGGAGCGGGAAGGACTGGGAACTGGAGTAGGCTCCTTTGGTAGAGGACTAGCTGCTTTCTTTCCGGCGGTCTTCTTCTTCGCTGCTGTTGCGGTAGTGGTGTCTTTGACCGCAGGCTTCTTCTTCTCTTTCTTCCGAGGCGGTTGAACATCTGGTTCTTCCTCGATCTGTACTTGCTCCTGGCCACCCGCAACGCTTCCTTTTCCGGTGGTTTGCTTCTCCGGTGAGGGAATCTTCTCCTGTTCTTCTTCTTTCACCCCCCGAGTAGGTGTGGTCTTTTCTGAACTGTGGATTGGAGTTTCCTCGGACGTGGTGCTGCGCGTTTTTCTCTTCTCCCCCACCGGTACAGATTTTGTAGCGGTTGGGCTTTTGGTTTGAGTACTGGGGGCGGCGACACCTTTGTTCGTTCTTTTGTGCTCGGCTTTCTTAATTCTGACCATGGTGATGGTTGGAACTTTGGGGTTTTCAGAAAAACGGCGAAGGTTGGTGAAGGTATATGGAATGAGAACTGGGTTTACGTGCTCAAATGGCAGATTGTGGATGACGGTTATGGCGAAGTGGAGAAAATGGCTGAGTGTAGGGCGGTTGTGGAGGCTGTGAGGGTTAATGGAGGAGGGTTTTCTCCTTTTAACTGATGGAATGGTGAGGTGACAGTTATGGGAAGTCGAAACAATCAAGGGAATAAAATCATTACCAAATTTTGAAATTCAAATTTCGTACGAAATCCCAAGCGCCGCAGTTATATCAGTCGTCCTTGTCAGATGCGCTTCCACGTCATTCCCTGGTTAGACCGTCCCCATTCCACACACCAGTCTGCCACCTACACACTTTGCATCGCAAAGTGGGTTCGCAATCTACCCCGGACCTCCACCTACACACTTTGCATCGCAAAGTGGGTTCGAACCCCTAAATATACTCTTAAAAAAAACTTTGGCCCACATTCTCCAGTCCTGACTTAGTCCAATACCCACTTAACTCAAAACAACTAATTAATAACTAGTTAAGGAAAAGCGGTTGTGGTCTTACCGACGACCGCTCCTGGGTTGCCTCCCAGTCAGTGCTCTTATTTAACGTCTTGAGCTCGACTTCTAGCTTTGGCTCTTACTGATAAATAGGATCCAGTAAAGAACATTTCTCCTTGGTATTCTTCAACTCTGAATAATCGAAGTACGGTTTCAAGCGATGACCGTTCACCACAAAAGTATCTTTTCCATTCAAATCATAAACTTCGACACTTCCATTTGGGAATAACTCCTTCATGATGTATGGTCCTCCCCATTTTTATCTAAGCTTCCCACTCATCAACTTAAATCGAGAGTTGAATAACAACACCTTTTGGCCAGACCAAATTTCCTTCTTCCTAAGCTTTGCATCGTGGATTCTCCTCGTTCTTTCCTTGTACAAAACTGCATTGTCATATGACTCCAACCGAAGTTCCTCCAATTCATTCATTTGCAACTTCCTTTCTTCTCCGGCCCTAATCATACTGAAGTTGATTCTCTTGATCGCCCAGTAAGCTTTGTGTTCCACTTCTACTGGCAAATGACATCTTTTTCCGAACACAAGCCTGAATGGTGACATGCCAATTCGAGTTTTATAGGCAGTGCGGTATGCCCATAACGCATCTCCCATGTAATTGCTCCAATCTTTACGATTGGGATGAACCACCTTCTCCAATATGCCCTTGATCTCCCTGTTAGAAATTTCAGCTTGCCCATTGGCCTGAGGGTGATATGCAGTCGTGACTTTATGTTTCACCCCCATTCTTTTGGTGAGTGCTCTAATGGTGGCATTGCAGAAATGAGATCCTTGGTCGCTGATGAGGATTTTTGGAACTCCAAATCTATTAAACACCTGCTCTCTCAAAAATTCCGCCACTGTATGAGCATCATTACTGGTTGTAGCCTTTGCCTCAACCCATTTAGATATGTAATCGACTGCCACCAAAATGTATTCATAATTCCCTGACTTAGGGAGTGGTCCCATAAAATCGATTCCCCATACATCGAAGATTTCCACCGGAATAATAGGCATTTGAGGCATTTCATCTCTTGCGGTGATACCCCCTACCATCTGGCACTTCGGGCAGCCCTGTACCCATTTTTTGGCATCAGCAAAGATTGTAGGCCAATAGAATCCACTTTCCAATATTCTTTGCGCTGTTCTTCTTCCACCGAAATGGCCACTGCATGCTGTGCTATGGCACATCTCCAATATCTGGGCATGTTCAATCTCTGGAACACACCTCCGTATGATTTGATCTGTGCCAATCTTCCATAAATGCGGTGCTTCCCAAAAATAAGAGCGAGCATGTGTTACCAATTTCTGTCTCTCGAACTTGGTCTTCCCTGGTGGCAGTTCTTTAGTGAAAAGATAATTTGCTATGTCTGCAAACCAGGGCTCCTTCTCGGTTAGAGCATACAGAGTCTCTATCTCCATATGATCTCGTACGGCGTACAACCTCTCATCCGGAAAAGCGTCTTCTATTGGTTCACCATCATCCTTTCCCATTTGTAGCCTGCTTAGATGATCAGCTACTAGGTTGGCTGCTCCCTTCTTATCACTTATTTCTAAGTCGAACTCTTGGAGCAGCAATATCCACCGGATAAGTCGTGGTTTTGATTCTTTCTTCGCCATGAGGTATTTCAAGGCGACGTGATCGGTGTAAATGATCGCCTTTGTGCCCAGAAGGTATGATCTGAATTTCTCGATTGCAAAAACCACTGCCAACAATTCCTTCTCAATTGTGGTATAGCTACACTGCGCTGGATTCAAAGTCTTCGAGGCGTAGTATATAACGTGGCTTTCCTTACCTTTCTTCTGCCCCAGTACTGCTCCAACCGCGTAATTGCTGGCATCACACATGATTTCGAATGGTATCTCCCAATCTGGCGGTTGAATAATAGGGGCTGATACCAATCTATCCCGTAGATTCAGAAATGCCTCCTTACAGTCGTCATCAAAGTCGAACTGTACATCTTGTTGTAACAAACGGGTCATGGGTTGAGCAACCTTTGCAAAATCCTTTATGAATCTGAGGTAGAATCCTGCGTGACCGAGAAATGCCCGTATGTGCTTGACCGTAGTTGGATATGGCAACTTGGCGATGGAATCGATTTTTGCCTTGTCCACTTCAATACCCCTCTCTGATATGACATGACCCAGTACGATGTCTTCTTTCACCATAAAATGACATTTTTCATAATTGAGTACCAGGCTTTTCTCCACGCATCTTTTCAATACTAGCTCCAAATGATTAAGACATGTTTCGAACGAATCACCATATACCGTGAAATCATCCATAAACACCTCTATGCAATTTTCCAATAAATCTGAAAAAATGCTCATCATGCACCGTTGGAAGGTTCCAGGTGCATTACAAAGACCAAATGGCATTCTCCGGTATGCGAAAGTCCCGTACACGCAAGTGAAAGTGGTCTTTTCTTGATCTTCTTGAGCCACGAATATTTGCATATATCCTGAATATCCATCCAGGAAACAGTAATAGGCATTACCAGCTAATCGTTCCAGCATTTGGTCGATAAAGGGCAATGGAAAATGGTCCTTCCGTGTGACCATGTTCAGCTTCCGGTAATCTATACAGACTCTCCACCCAGTTAGTAGCCTTGTTGGAACAAGCTCGCCTTTGTCATTCTCCACAACCTGTATTCCAGATTTCTTCGGTACGACGTGAACCGGGCTGACCCATTGGCTGTCGGATATAGGGTAAATTATACCCAACTCCAAAAGCTTTAGGATCTCCTTAAGTACCACCTCTTTCATGACAGGATTCATTTTCCTTTGCGAATCCCGTACCGGTCGTGCTCCTTCTTCCAAGTATATATGGTGCATACACTCTGTTGGACTGATACCCTTTATATCTGCCAGGGTCCAACCAATGGCTTCCTTGTTCTCTCTCAATACTTTGACTAGTCTTTCTTCCTGCACCATGGTTAGATCAGAACTGATAATCACTGGAAGAGTTTCCTCCGGTCCCAAGTAAGCATATTGCAAGTGCTTTGGCAGCTTTTTTAACTCCAAGACTGGTGCTTTCACAATCGAGGGCATCAGCTTCTCGTGTTGCCCATACTGAGAGAACAACTCCGGTTTGCCCTGTCCTGATCCTCCAATGGAGTACACTTCCAAGATAATATCTTTAATCTTCCTGTCAACCTCCACTGCTGCTTCCAAAGTGCTTTCCTTTAAAGAGTACAACTCCATGATGGTTTCCTTCATCTCGAGGTCCTCCGTTTGCACGGCATCTCGATCGGTCAGTCCGGCTTGTATCACCCTTTCTGTAATGTCACTTGAGCTGAATTCCAGGTTTTGCTCTTGTACCAATGGTTCGAATATGTCAATCATTTCTACAGACTCTAAGTCGGGCCTCCTTCTCATGGCTTCATAAATGTTGAATTCTTCCACCACACCATCGAATTCACACTATAGAACTCCAGTCTTCATGTCTAGTTTAGTCCCTGCAGTCATCATGAACGGTCTGCCTAGCAGGATAGAGTTCTCCTTTGCTTCTGAACCGGTATCCAGCACATAGAAGTCAGCAGGAAAAATCAGCTCTCCTACTTTGATAAGCACATCTTCGATAACACCCTCTGGGTACACGTTTGACCTGTCTGCTAATTGTATGACAACTCAGGTGTTTTGTAGTTCCCCCAAGTTGAGCCTGTTGAAAACTACTAGGGGCATAACATTTATGGATGCCCCCAAATCCATCATGGCTTTGTCCATGTTCCTGCCCGTGATGTTGCAAGGAATAGTGAACATCCCCGGGTCTTTCTTCTTAGGTGGCAGTTTCTGCTGTATAATGGCTGACACACTTTCTCCCATGATATATCGAACATCTTCATCAATCTTCACCTTCCTTGAGCAGAGATCTTTAAGGAACTTGGCATACTTTGGAATTTGCTTAATCGATTCCAGTAGGGGTAGGCTAAGTTCCAATTTCTGAAAGATTTTCATCATATCATTGGCTTCTTTCTCTTTGGCTTTCTGTCGAAGTCTACCCGGATAAGGGGGTTCGGTCTGCTCGTCACCATCTATTTCTCCTGAAATTTTGTTGCTGGTTCCCTCCTCTCTTTGCCGGTTAACTTCTGCCTCCGCCAAAAAATTTTCAGCTTGCTCATCATCCACCTCTGTGATTATCACTTGTGCCTGTTCCTTGTGGTTGATCCCTTGAGATGGGAGCTTCCCTGTATTCTCTTCTACTTTCGCCAGTGCCTTCGCCAAATGACCAATCTGCACGTTGGTTTGATTCATGCCAGCTCGGATTTCATTGCGGAACTTCTCACTTTTCTTAGCCATACTCTCCATGGCCTCTTCCCATGGTGCTCTCCTCTGATGAGGTGGTTGATACACCTGCTGCTGCTGTGGTTGGTAGTGTTGTTGTTGTGGTGGGCCTCCCTGATATTGTCTTTGTTGTTGGTGCTGGGCAAATGATTGAAATGATCCCTGTAGACCGGTACCGTTCTGTTGTGGTTGACCATCCTGTTTCCATCTAAAGTTAGGATGATCCCTCCATCCTCTATTATATGTATTTGAAAACGGGTCATGTTTCCTCTGAAATCCTTCATTTCCCCCCATGGCATTTACGTCCATTATATCTTCACCAAAGTTGGGGCAATTTTCAGATTGATGCCCCACTACATCGCATAGGCCACACTGTCTAACCTTCTTCTGCATGGTCAGACCACTCAGCAGTGTCTTTATTTCCTTCATCTCCTTTTCCAGATTTGTCAATTTATCCTTTTCCTCTCCTCTCTCTGGTATCTCTCTGCTTCTTTCATGTCCATCATCTCTGGATTCTTCTGCCATTGTTCCCAAGAGTTTGAAAATCTCTTGAGGTGTTTTGCTCAGCAACGATCCGTTGCATGCAGCCAATACCAGTCCTCGATCACTCCTCTGCATGCCCTTTACGAAGCTTTCCACTTGATCTTTTGGAGTGATCTGGTGGTGAGGACAGTTGCTTAGCAACTGTTTGAAACGAGTCCAATACTCATAAAAAGTCTCCAGCCCATCCTGCTTTATGTTTCGAATGTCCCATCGCATCCTTTCAACTCTTGTGGCTGGGAAAAACTCTTCCAAGAAACTCTGCTGCATTTCTGCCCAAGTGGTAACACTTCCTTGAGGTAGATTGTACATCCATCTCCTCGCTTTGTCCACCAATGAAAATGGGAAAAGAACCAGTTTCACATATTCTTGCTGATTCTCATTGGACTGATGCATCACTGTCATTTCGAAGTCCTGGAGATGGGTATGCGGGTCGTCTCCTGGATATCCATTAAATTTCGGTAAGACCTGTATTAATACAGGTTTCAAGTCAAACCGTTCAGGTGCGAAGGGATTCGTTGGTAAGGTGATCCCGTTCGGCCTGAGATTCAGATTAGTTGGGTAAGCCAACTGCTTGAAGGTCTGCGGCGGTTGTGGTTGATCACCCATAGCGTCGCGTCTCGCTATTCGTGCAAGTGTGCATAGTCATCGTTCAGTTCGTTCAATATCTGGATCAAAGGTTAATGCTCTCTGTACTCGACGAGTTCCACGCATGCACTAGTAGTGGAAGATGGAATGAGAAGAGTAAAATTGTTGCGCGTCACTCCCCAGCAACGGCGCCAATTTTGACACGCACCCGTCGTATAGTACGATCAAAATACCTGTGTATGTTCCAGACTGACAGTACACGCTCCTATGCCCACTACCGGACTGGTTAGTCTTAGCGGTAAGCTAGGGTCGATCCCACAGAGAGTGATGAACCACATTACTCTTCAGTGTACAAATCGAGTTGTC
Source organism: Schizonepeta tenuifolia (assembly GCA_029490685.1). Taxonomy (NCBI): domain Eukaryota; kingdom Viridiplantae; phylum Streptophyta; class Magnoliopsida; order Lamiales; family Lamiaceae; genus Schizonepeta; species Schizonepeta tenuifolia. Next base: position 130,234,764 of record CM055955.1, read on the forward strand.
ACGGTCTCAATCTGTGTATCTGCACAATAAACTAGACGAAAATCAAATATAAAAAGGGGGCAAGATTTGGGGTAGGTCATGATCATTGTTGATATGTTAATTCGGTCATGGGCACACTAAAGATCCGTCCATGCTTCATATAAACTCAAAGCGTGGCCCAAAGACATTGGGGCGTTTTAAGAGTTCATACTCCACACTTGGGATGGTTGAATCCCTTGTTGTCGTCTTGGTTAGAAGGTCACGCTTCACCCCGGTCACAAGGCCGTGCTTCACTCCTCCTTAGATAGTAGTCATACCCGATCTCTCCAAGTATGACCCTCACCAACCTTCTCTTCCAAACTTCCCATGTCCGCACCTACAGAGTAGACATAACTCGCGGGATATTCATTTCCGGGACCACGTCCAACCGGTCATCGGCATGCCTACGATACGCGAGATGAGTCATTTGGTCGATAACCATGGCTTGATGCCTCGTCACAGTTGATGGGTGATTGTTAGAGAAGCCCAAGACTGAAGAAGGACGCAATATCCCCTTGTCCATTCCTCACCGTCTAGGTCTACAGCACCATGTCAGGTGCTGCTTAGCTACTCGGTCATGGGCACATCGAACGCTGCCGTTTGTCATGCCCTACCTTTGCTTGACATGGTACAGCTCCAACCGAATGGAGATCACCCGTTAGGTCAGGACCGCCCATGAGTTCTGCTCCAGCAGTTCCGGAACTACTGGACTCAACCGATGGCACAAGTGCCTCACGAATATTTCACATATCAACAGTCAATCATTTCCCATACCCAAATCTCACCAAGTAAATTACTCACACATAATTAAATATATAATGATAAGCAAAAAAGAACACATGAATAAAAAGAAATACGAAATACTTCAAACTAAAAGTACCTAAGGCAACAGCCTTGGATTTGTTCTTCACAGCGGAATTTAAATCAAAGTAGATAAAGATTGTTTTGAACAGAAGATATAAAACTGAGAATAAAAGTGTTTTCTTCCGACTAAGAGCTGGAGACTGATCGATTAACCAACATTCTCGTGTCTGCCGCTCTGGCTGGACTTTTATAGTAGTAGTGGCAGCGAGCAAAACCCTATGCTGATGGACTGAATCGGCATGATTGGCAATTTCCATGTTGAGCGAGATTCTGAATATCTGTGATTGACTGGATTGATGAGTGGCAATCTCCGATTGATTGATTTATTTAGGGTAGGGCGCTGACCTCCAAATCCTTCCTTCTATAGATGCTTGACAGATATTGTGTGAATCTTCTTCCACGCGGCTTTCCTTCTTGAGGTCTGGTGATTGACTGGCAATTGCTGTAGTGGTCAAACTGGTTGCATGTTTCAGGATGTGATTCTTCGTAACAAGGCAGTTGCAAGATCTTCTTTGTTGTTGGGTGCATTGCGTTAATACCACGAATGCGAATAATGAACAACAACTTAGCTTCAGGGTTCACATGGAATCCTCCTTTCAACCTCGTCACTTGCTTCAATTCATCTCCTGTTCTGCATACTCCTTTGCGTAGTCCTTACAACCGACTGGATTCACTCCAGTTCTGCTCATTCTGACCACCTTTCCTCTGTTTGACTTGGACTGAGCTTCCTTCCTTCGAACAACAGTTTCCTTCCCCTGGACAGACTCTAATGACACAAAAAAGACATGAAAAATAGGGCCAAATGGCCCAAAAGTCGAAGACGCATCACATCTCCCACAGCTCAGGATTCACCATCAGTTGAAATCCTGGAACAGCCACGGTTGGAAGAAGAAGGAAGACGCAATAAGAGATGGTATGAAGATCATTCCACGGACAACATCATTGGAGATCCAACCGAAGGTGTGCATACAAGGAGCAAAGTTGCAAATCCAGATTCAACTGAGGAAGATTCGAACACTTACGCTCAATATGCTGAGGAGTTGGCAGTTCTTGAAGAGTTCGAGCAAGCAGGAGATGCTGCCATGATTTCTTGTTTCGTAGCTGATGTGCCGGAACCGAAGAATGTTGTGGAAGCTCTCAACTGTGTTCACTGGACAACAGCCATGCAAGAAGAACTGAACGAATTTCTACGCAACTGTGTATGGGAGTTGGTAGAAAGACCAAATGGTGTCAAAGTCATTGGATTAAAGTGGATTTTCAAGAACAAGAGAGACGCCATTGGATTCATCGTGAGGAATAAGGCAATGTTGGTAGCTCAGGGATATTGCCAACAAGAAGGTATCGATTTTGAGGACTCCTTCGCGCCAGTTGCAAGGCTAGAAGCCATCCGAATCTTTCTAGCCTATGCCTCATTTCACAAGTTCAAGGTCTATCAGATGGATGTGAAGTGTGCCTTCCTCAACGGAGATATTAAGGAAGATGTATATGTTGAACAGCCTCCAGGTTTTGAGACTGGAGATGGAAGAGTGTACAAGTTGAAGAAAGCAATCTATGGATTGAAGCAAGCACCCAGGGCTTGGTATGACACTCTTTGTGGTTTTCTTCTGAACTCGGGGTTCAAACGAGGGTCAGTTGACAAAACACTGTTCACCATCAAAGTTGGAGAAGACATACGTGTTGTGCAAATCTATGTTGACGACATCATATTCGGTTCCAAGTCGGAGGAGCTGTGTGAGAAATTCTCAACTCTCATGAAGGAAAAATTCGAGATGTCGATAATGGGCGAGATGAATTATTTTCTTGGACTACAGGTGAAGCAGTCATCAAAAGGGATTTTCATTAATCAGTCCAAATATACAAAGGAGCTCATCACAAAGTTCGGTTTGCAATCAAGTAAAACCACAAGGATCCCGATGAATACTAACTGGAAGATTGAACCCGGAACTGAGGGAAAGCTCGTGGATTCCAGTAAGTATAGAGGGATCATCGGTTCTTTGCTAAATCTAACCGCCAGTCGGCCAGACATATCTTACGCGGTTGGAGTGTGTGCTCGATTCCAAGTTCAACTGAAGGAAGCACACATGTTGGCAGCAAAGAACATCATCAAGTATCTGAAGGGAACTGTTAATGTTGGGTTGTGGTATCCAACCGACGACAATATCCAACTGACCGGATACTCAGATGCGGATCTAGCCGGAGATCGGTTGGATAGGAAGTCCACATCTGGACATTGTCAGTTCATGGGAAGCAAGCTAGTTTCATAGTTCTCCAAGAAACAAACATGTGTTGCCACTTCTACAACCGAGTCAGAGTACATAGCTGCCTGAAGTTGTTGCATGCAAGTGTTGTGGCTCAAGCAACAGCTGAGAGATTATGAAGTCGCGACCGGACAGGTTCCTATTCATTGTGATAGCTCGAGTGCCATTGCTATTTCTTTGAATCCTGTTCACCATTCTCGGACAAAGCACATTGACATCCGACATCATTTTATCCAAGATCATATTGAGAAGAAGGACGTATCCATGGAGAAAATTCCAACTGAGATTCAGAGAGCAGATATCTTCACCAAACCTCTAGCCGAAGCGCGGTTCAAGATGTTATGTGATTTACTTGGATTGTTAGATCCATCAGAAGAGGAACCAGCTGAGGTGAAGAGATAGATATCCATCTGAGGGGAAAGCTCAGATGAAGGGGGAATCTCATATGCAGATCGCCAACCGAAGACATCGGATGCGGATCGCCAACCGAAGACATCAGACGTCAGCTGAACAGACGAACTCGAGTCAGCTGATGGTATGCCGCAACATTGGAACACAGCTGATTCCGACATCAACTGGCAGGTCTCACAGTTGATTCCGACATCAGCTAGCAGGTATCATTTATAGTTGAAGGTGTTATGATCTTAAATGAGAATGTTTGAAATAAATTCAAACATTCCTCAGCATGTCAGTTACATTAAAATAGCCATCATACCGCATTTAATGTAAAGTACGGCTGAACCCCAATAGCCCTACTTTATAGTGCGACTGGGCTGACATGAAAAACAGTTCACCTTCTCACGCGCTGGTTGGAACTCGGATCGTGACGTCAAGTCAAAGCTAGTCAACAGTCGCGTGATCTCAGCCGTTGATGGATTCGCGCCATTCAACCCTAGCCGTCGATTTCAACCGAGCCAAAAACCTATAAAAGATGGAAAATCAGGAAGTGATCTCTTACCTTTTTCATTCGTGTTTATCTGCAGTAACTGTTCATTTTCGTCTCCAATTTGTCTCACCATTTTCTGCAAGTTTCTCTCTATATATATATCTTCTCAGACTCATTAAATGGCACCTAAATCTTCTCAAGGAAGGAAAATGGCTTCTTCCGGACCTTCTCTAGTTCCTACATCTTATGAAGAATCTTTTGACTTACTGGTCTCCAAAATACACTTCGAACAGATCCTATCAGAGGATGAACTGGAATTGTCTGTTCTGTCTCCACTCGCCAATACTCTCAGGGAGAACGGCCTACTGGACTGGGCGACGCTCTTCCCGTCCCATCTTCTTAGGCGTCAAGTCGGAGATTTCTTCGTAAATCTGCAACTACCCATCGACAACCGAGATGGCCTCGTCACAGAAGTATCTTGTCGACAACGCAACGTTCCGGCCATAACGATTCGCCGGGTCTCCGTCCCCATTGCAGTTTCCGACTTTCTTCGCCAAGTCATTCCGCCGAACCAGACCGCCACGGACACAGTTTAAAATATAACCGATGAGGAAGCTGATTCATTTCTGGAAAGTGCTCTGATCACTCTAGAAGAATTGAAGAGCAATATGCAGAGGACCAAGTTGAAGCCAGAACATCGACTCCTATTCGATGTTGTATCCAAGGTCATGTTCGGTTACAGTGGTGCCTTCGGCAACATCAGCCGACCGAAGCTCAAACAGTTGCTAGCCTTGGAACACAAGCATGAGATCAACTGGTTCCAGTATTTTGAAAACCAGTTGACATTGGAGAAGCAGAAGATCTCCGAGACCACAACCGAATCCGGGGAGAAGTTGTTGAGTGTCAAGGGAACTCTCAACTTCGGTTGCAAAATTTCTGCTCTGATCCTGTTCGCAACCAAAGGTCAGAACATGGTCTGGAATGACTGCGAGGAGACCCCGGTGAAGAAGCTGATGTTGTTCCCAACAGCAAAGAAGGCTCAGGATGTGATTAGGAGTGTCTATACTCCTAAGAAGAAGAAGGAAGCTGGGAAGACAGCTGAAGAAAAGGATACAGCTGAGGAGGTACCAGCTGTCAGCCGCCCCTCAAAATCGAAAGCTGCTCGCCGACAACGAGCTGAGTCGGAGAAGGAGAAAGCTGAAGAACCAGCCAAGAAGAAGCTGAGGATGAGGATCAAGAAGACTGTTGCGAAACCCGCTGATGAGGTTCCAGTTGAGGACGCGCCAGCTGAGGATGTGCCAGCTGAGGGTGCACCAGCTGAGGAGGAGGTACCAGCTGTGGAGGCACCAGATGAGATGGCACCAACTGAGGAGCCATCCGAGTCGAGCCACTCAATTGAGGCAGCTGCCTTCGAGATCGTTCATCGCGCTGCTGGAACTGATGAGGCTGAAGGGATGGAAACGGATCTGACATCGGATGCTTCTTCCACCTCTGAGGAAACTGAAGACATTCCAACCTCCCCTACGGCAGGAGCAGATGCCGTACCGCCCAAAGAGCCTCTCGCTCTCTCAACCGACTCACAGCCAGATATTCCGAGCTCATCGCTCGATGCCAACATTGAGACCATTTCTTCGGCCAATGTTGATAAACCCATTGATACCAATCTCCCCACAGAATCCGAAATTCCGAGCTCCCAGCTCGATGCCAACTTTGAGACCGCTTCTTTGGCCAACGTTGATGAAACTTTTGAACCAATTCCATACGAGAATCTATCTCCCTCCCCAATCAATGACGAAGCTGACCGTCAGGCCGTCGTGTTGGAGCATGAAGGCAAGGTGACCTACTGCATCCAGAAGCTGATCGGGATGTTCCCTGAAGCGCGCGACATGCCGATTTTTGCTACGCTTGGGACCGAGCTGCTGTACCAGTTCAACCTCATCTTCAGTCACTGGTATGTGAAAGAAGATACCATAAGGGTACACAGCTGGAACCAGCTGAAGGCAGACGAGTCACGCATCAGAGATTATTTCAACTACACCAATCTGGAGGTTGCCTACAACAATAAGGTTGCGTTGCTGACGCGTCGTCTGGACCTCAGCAAGGCGGAAGGCACAGACACGAGGGAAAAGGCTGAACAAGATTGCATCAATTTCCTGGACAACATGCTTACAAAATTTGCTGATTTTATTGTTGATCTTGATGCAGCCGCCAAGAAGGAAGAAGAAGAGCTTCAACTGTACCTGGCCAACCGTCAAGCCATGGTTATAGTTGACCAACTAGCTCTAATTGAACAACAAGCTCCAGCTGATCAGCCAGCACCCTCAACTGAAGAAATTTGTGAGCTGATAGCTGAGAGGGTAAACCAACTGAGGACGGAGATGCTTGCCAACTTCCAACACAACAAAGAAGATCAGCTGAGGATGTTGGAAGCACAGGAGGAGAAGAACAAGCAGCTGCTGGAGGAGAATGTTTCACTGAAGATAAAGCTGGACGAATTCTCAACCTCCACCAGCCAAGACTTCTCTGATCTGAAGTCAACCGTTCTGGGGATCAAGTCCGATCTAAATGTCTTCAAATCCATTTCTGATTCCAACCTCGCCAAATCTCAACAGACTCAAGACCAAGAATGAGAGTCTCGGTTCGAGTCAAGATGGGCTGAGTTCGTTGCTTTCCAAACTGAGGTAAATGAAACATTCGCTGGACTAAGGAAAGCCGAACAAGAGCGCCATGACTCTGAACTGGCGAAGAAGGTTGGAATAGAATGCGCGGTCGATGAACTCTTTAACCGCATCCAACAAGCTGAACAACAACTCACCTCTCTGGATGGCTCAGTCGCAAGCCTTGTTGCTGATGCCAAAAAGGGGGAAGAGAAGACTGGGAAGTTGAGATGCAGGGGGAAGATGAGACCCAGGCTGAGGAAGAGATTCCAGCTGCAAAATCTCAGCCGAAGAAGAAAACAGTCCAGAAGAAGAAGTCCGCTCCCAAGCCAACCGACGTCGGCGGAGCTGAAATGGCTAAGGACTTGGAGCAAGCCGAGAAGTATGGAGTTTCTTACAACTCCATAGCCGAGATCGCAGCCAAGCTTGATTCGGAACTCGACGGTATCACAACCGAAGAGTGTATTGCTGCTGCCAGCCAAGGCTATGGATGTTGCCGAAAAAGACTACATGAATCCCGAATGGATCAAGAAGTTCGCAGCTAGCCAGGCTAAAAGAGTCAACCAGTTCGAGGAGGAGCTTGACAAAGTGACCAAGAACCTGGACAGGAACATTGCCTCCCGCAGCCGTCGCCGAATAGATAAACATTAAGTGAAGGCTGAGGCAAGGTTGAAGCAACAGAGGCTGCCAGGGAAGGTCAAGCAGCAAAGTCGGTTCAGGCACGTAGACAAGTGGATGCCAGCCGAGTGGAACGAGGACTGGGAATCGTTCAAGCAGGAATTTGTGAACGATTTCTATTATAGGAAGGTATTCACAACTGACGATCCGAGGAGAGCGTTCAAGGAAGCGTTGACCGAGCTACACACTGGGGACCCGGGCATGTTCAGCCAGTTCAGGCGAGCCATGATAGATGCAAAACTGGATATGAACACAGTTCCGGTCCCTCAGAAAGTCACATATCAGCCTCCCTTCCTCCCAGACTCTCGAAACCCCAACCGACGGAAAATAACAGCTGAGGCAAGACAAGTTTGCCGAGAGCACGGGGTTGACATTTCGAAGGAGTAAGAAGCAAAAAGAGAAATTTTTGTTAGAATGTTTAGCAAGTATAGGCTAAAGTTTTAGCTCAGTTAGTTTTCGAGCAACTGATGTAATTTTGATTTTTGTGCATTTTGTTGTAACCATCAGTTGTAATGAAAACTTTCTTCTATTATCCGATTCAACTTGACGTACAATCTCTAGTTGTCCAAGCTCTGAATCGCAAAGTTATTTCAATATCATGTTATAACTGTGCTAACCCTTTGATGTTTTAATCTAATAGACTGTCTAGAATTTCAGCTGAGATTTTGGATAGGTCAGTAGGATTTAGATCAGTTTGATATGTAAGGATTTTATAAGGGTTTTGGCATCATCAATAAGGGGGAAATTGTTGGGAAATTTATTAAAATATTGATTGATTCCAAAACTAACTGACCCCAACCGAGTAGATGTTGCCAGATCCTAATGTTAGTAGTTAGGCTCGCTGTTTGAGCAATGTTAAGATTTTATCTTTACAGGTCTCCAGCTGAAGAAGGCAACAAAGCTTCACTCGGATAGAACATCAGGTGTAAGAAAAACACCTGAGCGTTCAAGATTCAGAACAACAGTTGAGCATTCAAAGGGGGAAGATGCAAAAGTCAACTAAGTATTTAAAGGGAGAAGTTGTAAGAGAACATCAGTTGTAAGAAAGACAACTGAGCGTTCAAAGCCAACTGATCAGATTCAGAACATCAGTTGAAGGACTCAAACTGAGAAGATCGACAACTTGAAGTTCAAAGTCAGCTGAGAGTTCAACTGTTCCTACTCAGACAGAAGCATTCAGATAGAATATCAGCTAAAGACCAATCAGATGAAGATCAAACGACTCAACCGACTATCAAATGTTGGAGGTCAAAGGTTAAGATTTGAATTTCAAATAAGGAAGTCACGTGAAGGTTTGACTCTGTGTCATTACCTCATTTGGCCCAACACAAGGCTGTCTCAGATGGAAAGCAGAAGCACACAGTTGCCAAATCCGGAAAGTCTGCAGAGATGAGAGACAAGCCATCACTTTCAAAGAACAGAGATCAACGGCTCATCCAACGGCTAGTTGATTCTCTCCGCCTATAAATAGAGGCCTTCATTCATTCACCAAGATCGACGAGATAGACATTTGCTTTCTTCTGGGAAAATTTCATTTTACATCCCAACGTTTGAAGATTTTAACAATAATGTCCGATGTTTAATTTTTTTTTTCAAATTACATGTCTTGATACTTGAAACTTTTAAATAGTGTTCCAACAATTCAATTTTATATCCCTAACATCTCAATTTTACAAATGTTATGTTTTACTCAAATAAAGTATTTATAAATACTTTAAAAAAAGGTTCTTAGACTATCTGCATCGCCGTCTCCTTCTTGGTCTCGAAGGAGGCTCGAGACAGGGGGGAGAAGGAGACCGGCGCGTTGCGGTGGAGAAGGTCTCGAGACCAGCTCGAGTGGCTCTGCAAAATTAAAAAAAAAAAAAAAAGTTGGTGGCGGTGGAGAGCTGCCGTCTGGGAAGACTCGGTAGAGGCGGCGAGCGGCGGCGGAGGCGGTGGTGGTGGAGGAGGGCAAGGTGGAGAGGGTGAGAGATTGGTGAAGAAGAGAGAGGGAAGAGGGTAGTGCTACTGTGTGCATTTGCTGGTGGTGTTTGCTGTTGGGAGAGAGAAAGAGGTGAGGGATAGAGAAAGAGGTGAGGGGGAGAGGGGAGTGGGAGAGAGAAAAATATTTAATTTCTTTTTACTTTTTTCTATTTTAAGTTTAATTAAATTTTGTTAGTTTTTAATTTTTTGTAAATTTTAAATTTTTATTAATTAGGGTATTTTTTTATTTTGAAGGCATGTAATTTTTGAATTAGTGTAGTATTATTAAATGTGTATTTTATTTTTAATAAATGTTAATTTCTAATTTGTATATATTTAATGGAAAATTTGAATTGTTTAATATTAAAGCTAGAGATAATTTGAAGATAGTTGAGTTATAGTAGATGTCTCTAAACTGTCTCTAATTAAAAATGGGGTGTTGGATATCCCTTTGAGACCGTACCAAGGATTGCAGATCTTATAAATTGAAGAGTGTGTTGAATTAATTCCTATTCCTAAAATGATCATGAGGATTAAATAAGGGATATGTACTCTACTCCCCCTTCTTTCCATACTTGCGTTGAAACGGTGGAATAGAAACTTTGTATAAAGCAGAAAAATTCAAAACCCCCTTCTTTCCTATCGCTTTCTCGTTCCTCCTCCCCGATCTATTATGCTCTTCTCAGTGTAGTGTGATAAGAGCTTACAGCTTCAGCTCCCCAGTTTCACTTGCCGAATAACAAATATAGAAACAAACTCCTTAATTCAATTCATACATTATTTCTGCGAATTCCGATGGCTGAAAATTCCAAGGAAGATTTATTGCAGTTGATCAAGCGAGTCGGGGCTTTCCTGACCGTCAAGGTTTCGAATTTGCTCCGCCGCCTGGTTTGTTTTGTTTTCTTTTTGTTGAGTTGTCTTGAATTTTATGCATTTCCCTACTTTCGAGTTGTTTATATGATTCCGTGCTATATATCGTCTTCTGGTTTTCCCTTATCTGCGAGGAATGATTAGAATCTGTTTTTAGTTGTTGCGAGATGGGCTTCAGAGTTTCACGAGGTTCCAAAATTTTCTTTTCTTTCCATTTTATAAGTAGTAGTGTTAATTGGTTTGGTATGTGAAAACTGGTTTCTTCAGGTGAAAATTTTGATGAAACTTGATTGGGTTTGTCGTGTGATTTAGTGATGATTGTGTATTTGTATGACATTATGGATTTTTTCAATGCCAAGAAAATTGCATGAAAGAAAAGTACAGGGGATACACTTAAAGATTTTGGGAGGCTGAAGGGAATGAAAATATTGGTTTCATACTACTAAACACCTCCAAAAGAGAGAATACTTGAAAAAAATGTGTGTGAGTATCTTCCTCTAGTTTGGATAATGGACTCAACAGAGATGTCACGGTATAATTCTATAGCTTTTTCGTGGAATATAATGGTCCGTTATTCAGTACAATATAACATTCTGAAAGAAGTGGTCTGGCTTGTATGCAAGACTTGAGCTTTACACTACAACTCTCTTTTCTTTTTTTAGAACTTGGAGAATGATCAGCTGTATTTATATAGTTGACATAGGATCCCTGTTTTTATTTCTTCTCCTTGAGAAAATAATCTACAAACAAAGTAAATACTATTATTTGAGGTTTCGCACAGCTATGGAAACTGCTGCAAACCCTCATCATATATGTAATTGCTTCTGAAAGAGGCACACATCATGGTGCAGGCCTCAACTCTCCCCCATGCTAATTGCCGTGCCTTTTCTGAACCAAGGTGCTGAGGCTTTCTAGTGTGTTTCCTGGTGAAATAAGAACCAGTCACCTTTTTGCAGCACTGCTTTAAGCTAATCTGAATTTAGAAGTAGCATAATGTGACCATTATTATTTATAAGCAAATGTATGAGTACAGAATGAGCAAGTGAATAAGTGATATCTATCGAATATACTATCTTTGAGCAGCTGACCTCCAAGTTGTTATTTTTTATTTGCAATGTTTGTTTCTGTGGAACACAATGCTTTTAATGGAATGTATTATCAATTAATCAACTTGTCACGTTTATTGAATTGACTGCAGGATTCCCGATCTTTGGGGGCTGTAGCAGGGCTAGCATTAGCAATAGTTTTTACTTGGAGACTATTAAGAACGCCCAGAGGGCCCCAAAGAAGGCAACCTAAAAGACAGGCTTCATCAGCTAGTAGTTCTGGTGTTAGTAGTCATGCAAGTGCAAATGCTGGGTCTTCGGAGGTTGGCACTCCTCCCGAAGATCCCACAACCCACAATGTTATCGACGAGTTCTTTCAGCCTGTGAAGGTAAATAATTATTTGCCATGATTTTCTTTTTTTATTATGCTTGAGGTGGCTCAATCTTGATTGTGATTTTTTTTTGGGGTCCAAATGCAGCCAACTCTCAGCCAAATAGTGAGGCAAAGGTTGTGTGAAGGAAAAAAGGTAATGTAAGACGCACTTGGCGGTAAGATTTATTATTTTATATGCAATGCCAAGGATAAACAAGATTATGACTTCATAAGCCTGTATCCTATATTACTAATACATTATAATGCATTTGAATTTTGAACTTTTTTTGCTTTAGTTATAATGTGTTTCAAGCTCTGATCTGCCTCAAATTTAGACATTGAACGGTATCTTCAATCTTGTTTTGTTAATTTTTAAATGAGGCATTGATATCAATAAACTCTTCATTCATAAGTTAACTGTTCAGGTAACATGTCGTTTGCTTGGTATAATCCTTGAGGAAAGCAGTCCAGAAGAGCTTCAGGTTGTTGTCATTTTCTTTAACTCTTATACATAAAATTATCATTGAGGATCTTCTCATTCTTGTTATTTGCTCATTTTTTTCTAGAAGCAAGCAACTGTCAGATCATCAGTTCTAGAGGTGCTGCTTGAGATCACGAAATTTTGTGATCTTTATCTCATGGAAAGAGTGCTGGATGACGAAAGTGAAGTAAAGCACCGACTATCTCGTTTCATTAATATCTATTCATGTTAATGAAACTTCATGAATTGTAGTAGTATTATATTTACTTTGCATTTATTAAATGCGGTTCCGGAGAATAGCAGAGGAGATCAAGCGAATACGTGTCTAACTTGGTTCTATGTTTTTTGTCCTCTTTTCTGCTATTTGAGCATCTGATCTCAGCTATTGCCTGGTGCATCTTTCTACGTGTTCTGGGTTTTTGGTTCTATGTGTCTTGGATTTGTCACATATTGCCTGGTGCATCCTTCTCTGTTTCGAATATCTGTGTGTCTGCAGTATATTTCATTTTTTAACTGCAAGAAAAGTTGGCAGTGATGCACATAGAGTTTGGACTCTATGCGTGTAAAAAATTATTGAGAAAGTGAAATTTTGAGATCTTATCATAAGTGTTCTTATCTCCATACATGCAGTGGACTGTGGATGAAAAGCAATCAGGTTGTAGTCATGAGTTGTTCGGTATCTTTGCATGGAGCCAATTCTTTTGTTGGACTTTCATAACTTTAAGCTGTCTGATGATGTGATTTTGACCAAATTAAGATTAGCCCGGTAGTTCGCTTTCTCTTAGAGCGGCCTTTTCTCGTCTTTTCATTAGGGTGAGCAAGATGAACCGTACAAGTGGGTTGGGGCCATTTAATAGATAAGATGAGTATGTTAAATTACATGTAAAGGGATTCCTCACCCTGCCCCAATATAGGATGTTACATTACATGTAAAGGGATTAAATTACATGAGGATGGGTTTAGTGCTTTGGTAGCATGTTGACACATTTTTAGCTATTTCAGAATTCTGGGTACTTGTGATGCTATCCACTAAGACAAGCCTTAGAGTTGATCCATAGAGGCGTAGACTATGAATTTGATGGAGATTCTACGTATATGATTAGTGAACTGTGGAATCATAATCTCCCTATCCGATGTTATATAGCATCTTACATGCGTTTATAAGTGTCTATGATGACAAGACAAGAAATCAGTTTATCTACATTGGGCATACTCTTAAACTGATAAGGGGAGACCTTTCTCGTCTATGTGAGAATGAAGCTTTTTTGTGCAATATAATTTGTTACTTTTTTGTTCTAATGTACCAGCGATCTCTTCAAGTTCGCTGATATGCTGAGTGTCAATTTATGCAGAAGAACGTTCTCGTCGCTTTGGAAAATGCTGGGGTTTTTACATCAAGTGGCTTAGTCAGAGATAAGGTAATGCCTACTTCTTGTACAAAATGTGCCTTCTTAGCTACACTTGTTAGAGATGCCTCTTTTAAAAATTTGCAGAGACAATACTGTCACAATGCATGCCTTCGACACAAAGACTATGATGATGCTACCCTTGTTTTGTTTAATACTTTTGAATTCTTTCATTCCCTCTTATCTGATGTGGTTCATTAATAACCTTTTTTGACTACTTGTCCATGTCGAATACATGAACCATCAGGTTCTTTTCTGTTCAACTGAGGTTGGACGGACGTCGTTTGTGAGACAACTTGAACCAGATTGGCATATAGACTCAAATCCTGAAATTACTACCCAGTTAGCGGTATGTACCATCTTCTTTTTGATAACTATATAAATATCATTATTTACAGAAAGAAGTCAATTGAATGCATATTCTAGGATTTATGTGATACATCTTCTGTTGATAATTATGGCAAAACCCCAAATAGACTATTTCCAGAGAACTAAACCACCCCTCGCTATTTGGTCTCTCCCCGACCGGCTCATCCTCGGAATCCAAAAAGAAAACCAAAACCAGTAACATGATGTCATATCAAAACATGATGTTTTATCATGTTTAATTAAATAACCTATTTCCAGAGAACTGGTAAATTTTGTTAGTTATTCTTGTAGATCAGTTCAAAATACAGTTTTAGAGTCATCTTTATCTTATTTCTTAAATCTATCTACTTTAGTGATTGCTTTGAAAATATCAATTGATCTTTGTAGCTCCATGTACATGATTTTGAGCATCCATCCCATTCAAGTATAAGATCCATAACATTAGAATTCATCTGCACATTCACTACAAGTATGTCAGTCGATATTGTTAGCTAGCTGGTGTTGAGAAAACCTTTTCGTGTATATGATGCCAATGTGACATTTTTGGGGTGAGAAAGTGTTATGACCTTCATGAATAACATATTTAGAAGGAAAAGAAGAAAGTGCATTTCTTTATGTTGATGTTTTATTTCCGTTCATGCATCTACTCATGCATGTTTCTGTGGGTAGCAAGACTCCGTTCCTAGCTCTTGAAGTTCTGATTCTTCCACTTTTGGATCATAATTGTGAAATTGACTCCCTTAACCATTTTCCAGAGATTCATCAAGTCCCAACTTCATGTATCTCCCATTAAGCTTGAACGACCTGCTGCCAACGTGTTCACTGCCCCGTCTTTGGAGCAATTCTTTGGTTGTGTGTGATGTGCACTAGTAAGGTAAATATAGTTTCTTGCTCATTTTTGGATTTGTGGTTTGCTGATAAAGCAGCTGTACTGTTTTGGAACAACTTCAGTGTCGTTAGTAGTCAAGTTCTAGTTCATCAAATGTAGTAATAAATAATGCAGAAGAATTGAGATAGTTGTTACGTATCAGCAGCACTATGTAGATGGGATTTCTTTGTATTTTTGTATTAACTACAAACTGGATTTGAGTCGATTTGGATCCTTCCTTTCGTAAATTGAGACATTGGTAGCTGCAGTGTTGGTATCACTGCCCGTTTCTCGATTACCCTTGGTTGTCGAATGGGTGAGCTTGTATTATAGGTCACGAGCTTGACTTCCATCAATAAACTTAACTGTTGTTCCAAACTTAAGTGCGGTTCGTCGTTTGTCTCGTTGTATGCAGACAATTATACATGAGCAGTTGTGTAAAAATATGGCCCGAACTTTGGCTGGGATGTGGCATCCTTTAAGAGGCCCGAAATAAATTCGGGCTAGTCCATGCCGAGAGGCCTGAAATGGCCCTTCGTCCCGATGAGCTCTCTGCGGTTTGACACCCTACATAACCAATTAATTCCCCACCACAAAATGCAGTTTTTGTAATGTATATGAAGAGTTAAACACGTACTCTTTTTGTCCCGTTCATTTGTAATATTTCTTTTTGGTGTGAGTAGAGAGTTTTTTTAGGTCCGTAATTTTGGGCAAGTTGCAATAAAAGGATAATTTTTTATAGATTTGTAATTGTAGGACAATATTTAAAAAAAATGGCAATAGAAGGACAATATTTAAAAAAATTGGTAATTGAATGATAATTTTAAGTCCGATTGGGTCAAATTGCATATTTTTTCTACATGGCATGATTTATGCTGTCCAATGACTACGTGGCTAGATATAGTATTAACTTTTGCAGTCTCGTAATCAACACAAACCAAACAATATTCTTAAACCTCCAATATAGCCAACAAAAACTATTTAGCAAATACACATGTATCCAAATTGATTAATTGAAAGCAAAATTCAAACTGTAATATTATAAAATATTAAATATTTAAAGTAAAGTAAATGTGACTAAACTAACGCATAACATTTTGATTTCAAAAGTAGAATATTCTCCATATTGTCTAGTTTTAGAAAATGGCCAAATTAATATCATAAAATGGCTAGAAATTTAAGCTAAATATTGCACAAAATGCGATATAAATTTTGCTTATGTAAAGTCCACGTAGGTATCGGGCTGAGAAAAATGTGTAATTTGGCACAATCGGACTTAAATTTGTCCTTTAATTGCCAAATGTTTAAATATTATCCTTCAATTGTCAATTTTTTTTAAATATTGTCCTACAATTGCAAACTTATAAAAATTTGTACATCTATTGCAACTTGCCCAAAGTTATGGGCCTAAGAAAAACTTTCTACTTTTTTGGTAGGGTATTAAGAAGAAGAAAGGTGGTGTTTAATGTAGTAGCAGTAGTAAATAAAGTGTCTTTAAAGTTATTAAAGAGGTATAAAGTATTTTTGATGTGATATAAAGTGGTTTTAAAGTAAATAAAGTGACTTTCTAATTATTTTTGTAAAAGGAAATGTTATAAGATGAGTGAGGCATCTTAAAAATAAATACTCCCTCTGTCTACGAAATGGTTGCCACTTTTGCCATTTAAGTTCGTCCACGAAATGGTAGCCACTTTCATTTATAGTAGTAGGGCCCACATAATACATAATATATAACTTTATATTTCTCATTACTTCACTCACATTTATTGTTGGACCCTTACTTCACTCATAACAATACCCACTATTATTCACTACTACTTACCATTTTCTTAAAACTTGTGTCATTCACAATGTGGCGGTAACCATTTCGTGGACGGAGGGAGTATGTTACAAGACGAACGGGACAAAGGGAGTATATGCGTTTCCACAGTTAATGCACGTAACTTGAAACTTCTGAATATTGCAATTGAACCCTTGATGTTTTTTACTCCCTTCGACCCGTGGATAATGTCACTCTTTCCTTTCTCGTCCGTTCTATTGATAATGCCCTCTTTCTATAAATGGAAATATTTCCTCTTAAAAAATGACGGTGCCTATTAGAGGTGGCCAAAATAACCGGAACTGGTGGAACCGAATCGGAAGCGAACCGAAATCGAACCACCGGTTCCTTTTTGGAACCGAGAACCGTTGTAGAGGCGGTTCGGTTTCTGTTCCAAGAATGTAGAACCGAGAACCGCTGGTTTCGGTTCGATTCTAGTTCCGAACCGACAATTCCTCCTTTATACTCCCTCCGTCCCCCATTAGTATGGTGCGGGGGCCGTGCACAAGTTTTAAGAAAAAGTAGATAAATATTTGGTAGGGATAGTTTAAGTGGAGGAAGGGACCCACTTATGATGTGTTGTTAATTTTTTAGTGGATGAAGAAACTTTATTGGAGTAAATATGTTGAACTTTTAAGGATAAAAAGGTAAAAGACATGTCTTAAAATGGAAACACCATACTAACCAGGAACGGCTAAAAAAGGAAAGTAACCATACTAACTTCGGACAGAGGGAGTATTATTTTTTATTTTTGTTTTTATTTGTATTTATATCATAATTCATATTATATCACCTAAATACTAATATTATAATGCATAAATATCCATTTATAGAAGAAAAAAGTAGCACAATATGAAAAAAAATACATATAATTAAAACTTCGGTTCCAATTTGAAACCGGGAATTGAAGAATCGAACCGAAATCGAAACCGTCGGTTCCAGTTTGGAATCGAAACCGAAGAGATAGACGGTTCGGTTCCGATTCCTCCGAATTAGAACCGAGAACCGTCGGTTCCGGTTCGGAACCGAAACCGAATTTGGCCACCTCTAGTGTCTATTATTTTCTTTTCTTTTACCATTATTTCTATCATTTTCTTTTCTTTTACCCTTACTTCTTAATAATCATTTCAAAAAACTAGGGTACATTATCAATGGATTGGGGAAAGTATTTCTTTCCGTAAAGTCGAATTGAGGTTCAGCGACGGTGAAGTCTAAGCTTTTTCCGGCCACGCCTCTAGGTTTTCTAGGACGACGACTATACTGTTAGGTTTGCACCACTCTTGTGCACTTATTAGTGGTTGTGGCTCTGACATTCCGTCACCAGAAAGTCGCTGACCGGATTCTGCAGATTAGGGATTTTTCTTTGTTTCTGCGGGTATTTGGACGTTTTCCGGTCACCATTGTTGGGTGATTCGGGCCTTTGATATATTTCCGACTGCCTTAACGCGAATTTCAGGCGAGCTACTTCCTTTTTATTTTCATTTGAAACTTTTTAGATGTGTAATCTTCTTCTTCTCCATCTCTCTCTCTCGTCGGCAGTTTCGTTTTGGTCTGTGATGTATAATGCGAATTCTCATGGAAAAATCTGGGAATTTACATGAAAAAAAATGTGTAATCACATTATAATTTGTGTGATTTCATATATAATTTGTATTCACATGAAAGTTAATGGGAATTCACTGGAAAAAAGGGGAATTCACATGAAAATTAATGTGTAATCACATTATAATTTGTGTCATTTCATATCTAATTCGTTTTCACACAAAAAATAATGGGAATTCAAATGAAAAAATACAGGAATTCACATGAAAAATAATAGGGAATCACATTTAAAATTGTATCGTTTCATATCGAATTCATTAAAGCTGCAAATTCACAAATTTTAATATGTGAATTTCACGAATTTTACTACGTGAATTAAAGCATAAAAAGGATATTGATGACGACAACTAGGGTAGGTGAGTCGACGAAGAAAGTTTTGAAATCCATGATGGCGCCGGAAAAATGGCCAACATATATAAAAGAAATGAAGAAGATAACACTAATTCATTTGTTGGCAAAATAAAAAAAATGCTAGAATTAATATTTTTAAAATATTACTGCTATAATTTGTATTTCTTTCCATAAATTTTGCTATAATCCAATAATATCTCTTAATATTAAATATGTTAATGGCTAATTATTTTGGGCTTAATTTTCTTTTGTTTCTTTACCTATCCATGTTTCTAATAATAATCAATTTTTTGTTTAATCGAGAAAGTATATGATTGTGTATTACAAAGAAGAATTTTCATTACGTCTCATTTCTATAATTTGGCATTCACTCCTTATTCTTTTTCTGTTGCTAAAAATGTACAGATAACATCGATTTTAATCAGCAGCGCATCCAGAATTTTGAATTTGAGGGTGCGAAATGAGTAAGAAATATATAGAGTTGGTTGGGGGTTTGGGGGATTTTGGACCTATCATAGGATCCGTTTTAGATTCACGCGCATTTTTCATTATATCTGAAAAAATAATATTGTAATAAAAACTATGACTTGACACATTGTAGTTAATAGTTACATATCACAACAAACTAGATAAACGATTTTAGAGTGTTCTTTGTGATTTTTTTGTTTTACTATTTCCTAGTATAAAAAAATACATAATAATTAAAGTAGTAAAATTAATTATATATTTATATTTTTAGTATAAATATATATATCCTTCAAAAAAAGGATATATATATATATATATATGTATATATAACTACTATTTTTTTTAATTTTTTTGGGGGTACATTTGTACCCCTTGTTCCTCATTAGATACGCCGCTGATTTTAATATATAGCTTAAACTTAGACATATATAAAATAAAATACTAGGAAATGCAATAAATTTGTATATGATTGGCTAAAATTTGGCATTATACTAAGTTCAGACTAAATTAAATATTACAAAGTAAATTTTTAGGTTAAGTTTTTTCATTTTGCCTAAAATAATGTTACCCCTGCATCGCATGTAGGGCTGCTAATACGGGTTCCGGGTACTCGGGTAACCCGGTCCCGACCCGGAACCCGCCGGGTAACCGGATATCCAATACCCGAAATTAACGAGGTTGGTACGGGTTGCGGATTTTTTATTTTCAATTTTCCGGGTACCGGGTATATCCGTATCGTCCCGTTATACCCGGCAAACTACCCGATTTAAAATTATATATATATATATATATATATATTTATATTTAACGCTTAAATATTAAACAATAAAAATAAAATTAAAAGAATAATAAAACACATTTGTCTCTCTTTCTCACGTTCACACAAGAACTTTAATATTTTGATATTTGATAAGTTCAATGTTGATGAATGACGATGAATGATGATGACTTTGATGTTTCAAAATGTGACTTTATAATTGTATTAAATTATTGAAGAATGATAAATTGATGATTATTGTGGTTTTAAGTTGATTTTTGAACTTTCACTTATTACTTGTATAGGTTTATTTTAATTTTAAATTTATTATGTAGAGCTTATTATTATTATTATTTTTCTTACGCGGATTATACGAGTACCTATTTACCCGATCCGTATACCCGATCGGATATTTGGATATCCGGTTAGCTTAGGTAGGACGGGATTGGGTGTCTTTTTAGTCTCATTTCCGGGGCGGATACCCGTAAAAATTGGGTAGGGTACCCGACCCCGTCCATATTAGCAGCCCTAACGCATGGTGAAATACTACTCGAAATAGTACTGTAGTTTGAGGTAGGAGGTTTGTAAATGCACGTCCCTTTCAAATTTCAAGACCGATTGTGCTTTTAGAAATTTGCAAATATGCTCTGCAATTATTTTTTGTGGATTTTGTAGTAAAGGCTTGATTTTTGAGAGATAGAGAATAGATGAATTGGAGAGGGGAAGATGGGCAAACTGCCGCTGCTTGCAATTTGAGAAACGGTGGTACATGTGGGTGCAGTGGCGTAACCAGGATTTTAGTTTAGGGGGGTCCAATTTTCGGAAGTTCAATAATATGTGTCATTTCTTAAATCTTCGCGAAAAAAGTCGACTTTGGATTTATGAGTTAATTTCTTCTCCATAATCATATGAAAACTCGAGTATGAATTAGAATTATTGAAGCCATCAAGAATGAACAAGCAACATTTGAGTTTCATAGTTTCGGCAAATGAAAATTTGAGGGGTTAATGATATCTACTTTGGAAGAATTCTAGACATTTGGAATATACCAATAGAAGTAGAAAAAGAATAAGATTTAGCAACATGAAAGCCATGAGACTCAATCTTTCACTGCTCAACTAAACTATCCAGAACGAATAAAATCCAAAATCTAAAGTTCAAAAAATGATAACTGATTTGGGAATTTTATCGAACACATGATGAGCATAAATACAAATTAAAAAATAAACTACATATACATCACTATTTTTCTTTTCCAAATACCGAGGAGTCCAGTAACCCCCCTCCCCACCCCCTAGCTACGCCCCTGTGTGGGTGGGATGGAGTGACTGCGCTAGGAGGTGAAACAAAAGCATAATTTTATTTTTTTCGCAATTTCCATGATAAATACAATGTCGTTTTTTAATAGGTGGGATGGAGTGACTGCGCTAGGAGGTGAAACAAAAGCATAATTTATTTTTTTCGCAATTTCCATGATAAATACAATGTCGTTTTTTAATAGGTGATATAGTGAAGTCCATATAGAATTGGGACACATTAAGACTTAAGTTTTGCCATAAATGAGAAACATGATTAAAAAAAAATTTGAAATTACAGTTATATGTTGTTATCTAAAAATAAATTGTTAATTTTAAATCAAAATGGTAACAAAATTGGTTATTTACACTTTACTAGTACTAGTAATAATAATAAAATGGAGGCGCAAAAATATAAACCGAGTGATACTCCAAGCAACATTCTTGTAAGTTGTGAGAACTTTCAATGGAGGCTTCAAACTGCCCAATCGACGTCCAGTTTTCCGAGAAAATCTCAGTTCTACTCAGCTCTCCACCGCTTCCACAAGTTCAGGCGAGTAATTATTCCATAAGTGCAACTTGTTTTTTTCCTTGATTATTGAGAATGAATTAGTGGTTTCCCACAGGATTATTTTGAAGCGCTTGCGGCTGAAAGGCAATGTAATGGGCTTAAAGTAAAATTTGATGGAGAGCATGGAAAAGGTATGTCCTTTTCGTTGCTGTTATTATGCTCCACACGCTCATGTATGTGATGTTTTGATTTTGGGCAGTTCTGGTGTTTGATTCTTTGGTGTTGAGTTTCTAGGAAAGAACCCTTTTAATTGTTGGGATTATCCTTCCAAGATTTGATTTATGGGATGATGAAATGGTGAAAAAGTGTTTACAGCATTTACCTTTATTGAAAGTTTGATATGCTGTGGTAAAAAATAACTGTAGGGGTTTATAGCAAGGTAGATTTTCGAGAAGATGATTTTATTTTGAAGGATCAAATGCTTGTTGGTGCCCAACATTCATCAAATAAGGTGTGTGATTATGTGAATATTTTACCTTATAGTTGTTTCTATGGTGAGTTTATCTGTGGTGACTTGAATTAATGTTTTCTTTTTCTTTTGTTTTCTGTTGTGTGAGGAAGGTCAATTGTCTGGTGTGTAGTTTTTGCTTCCAATTCATTGGCTCAATAGAGCTTCAAATTGGACGGAAACTATATTTGGAAGAGTTAGGAATCTCTGCAGATGATGAATGTGGATCTTCTGGTGGAATGGAGTGTAGTAGTTCGTCTGAAAAAACTCGTCTGCCCCATGATACTGTCCAGTCACTAATGGATGGACACTTGCGGTTGCCGTATTCAGAGAACTTCCCTCTGCCTCCAGTTGTTCCTTGCCTGGGAGGATGCAAAGAAGCTTATTATTGCAGGTAGCATACATGTTTTAATATTTGATTCTTGGAAGGTTTCGGACTAAGGGTTTACGGTTTTGGGTTTAGGGTGATATATGATTTCTATCAAAATGTAAATTTTCTTATTCTATATTTCATCTCAGCATCTAATAATACAATTCTTTTTTGTAGCAAAACTTGTGCAGAAGCTGACTGGGAGTCATTCCATTCTTTACTTTGCATTGGACGTGGATCATCATCACCTAATAGAGAAGCGCTTTTGCAATTCATGAAGCATGCCGATGGTAAACCTATAAATCATGTCTGTGAATTCATGATTGCCATCCAGTATCCTTCCATGTTTGGTTGTTTCTATCTGGTTGATTAACATGGTCCCACCATCTGCTTTCTCCAGAGACGAATGATATTTTCATCCCGGCTGCCAAGGTAATTTGCGTAATGATTTATTAAAATGAACTGAATTATAATATTATGATGAGATGCGAGATAGTTCACACTGTTGATTGGTCTTTTTTATCAAAAAGGAGGAGGTGTGGAGATTAGTGCTTGAGATCACTTTCAGAATCTCAACAAACTACGAGAGAGATCCGTATAATATGTTCACATATTCGCCATTTGTGCATATTATTTGAATTCTTTTTGAAGTTTGAACTCTTGATATCGACAGACATTCAAGTGTATCCAGTTTAACAAGCATGAGACCAGAAACCTAGTGTGTAAAAAGGTCTGCGTTGTTAATTAGTAATATCTTGATATATTTTGGTTCTTGATGCAGGTAATTTCGTCCACCATTTTGAGGTACAGAAAGTTGAAAGCAGCTCGTGTTGAACAGCAAGAGAAACACGATAAGTTAAAGCCGCATGACAGTTGCATATTCCCTTTGTTACTGGAGGCGTGGAAGCCAGTGTCGATGGGATTCAAGAGAAGGTACTGCATAAAATAAACCAACGGAATCTTGTGCTTGGAAACTGGGACCTTGCTGCAAGATATAGTTAAGATCAGCCCGCATTATTTAAAAGTTAAGTTTTCCGGGCTGTTTATATGTAGGTGGTGGGACTGCATTGCTCTGCCAGATGATGTTGATTCTTGTCATGAAGCTGACTTCAGAATGCAAATAAAGGACTTAGCTTTTGAGGTAATAATTCTCCTCTGCTTCTAAATAGGTCTAAATAAATATCTCAGTTATTTGTTCTAATTCTGTTTTAGTTCTTACATGTGTGTGGTTGAGTATGTTTATATGTATTATTTGTCATTCTTTATGACATTTCACGCCGTCTTAGGTTCCTTTATAATGTTGCTTGGCCATTCCAACCAAAACGACCGGCGATATTGGACAACGTGTACATGGTCCCAACTTCTAACTTCTTTGAATAATCAAAATGAAAAAGAGAAAATCATGTGACCTGTGAGTAGATATCCATTCGCACAAATCTGAGAGAAAAAACAATTATGTAGGGAAGTTGTGAGATTGTTGAGGTAGAGTATAAACTAGAATAGAGCTTTAGCTGGAAATATAGAATGGTTGTTTAACCAAAAATAGTAGGGACTTGCATCCCTGAAGAATCAGTGGTGTAATTTAGTGTGGGATATATGCGATAAATGACAGACTATTCTTTTGTCATTGTTGGAAGGACACTGTTTCCAAGAGTGCTCTGGTAAGGGACTTACGACTGGTGGGCTGCTGATTGGGGGGTAGGATGGAATGTAACAAATTATTTTGGTAAGATTAAGAGGGTTTTGGTTTAGGATCTCGCGTAACTTATTAATGTCTCCCTCCTACATTCTTGGTCACAGAAAAGATTCCTGCTCTATGATTTTACTTTGCAGTTCGCTTTTCTGTTCTCATGGCTAGTTGATGTCAGCGAATCGCTTCTTTTGAATTGTTTAGTCATTGCAGCTGCTGAAGGAAGCCATCTTCGACAATGAATGTGCACCATGTATCCTACTCATTGCTTAATGAGCTGCAACTTGTTTTTGAACACCTGTGTGATTTATGATTTGATTCCAACTTTGAAGTCCTTAATCTTTCCAAGTATTTTCTCTTGACATCTATGGTCATATTATTGGCATGTTTGAGCTGAATAACCTGTAAGTCTGTCACTACTCGTCATTAACTCAACGAGTTACGTCATTAAGTGCCTGCATTGGTACTTTAATAGTCAAGTGAATTACCTAACCTAAAGATCTCTTATATGCCAGTGATTTGGTTGTAGCATCCCCAGTGGAGGATTACTTTTTGTACATCGATGATCTTCCCCCACCTCAAAAGGTTAAAACGCATTTCGCATTTCACGGTAATTACAGCACTGGAATCTTTTTGGCATATTAATAAATAGAATTTCATTATAGAAAGAGGCTGAGAAGACAACAAAATCTTTCCTTGATGCTCTTGGCGAGGACTATTCTATTTCATGCCAAGGTATTACACTCTTTCTAAGTAGCGACAAGTTACTCTTGAATCTGTCGAACATGAATCTTCGTAGATTGTGATAATATGTGTTTGTGTGTTTGAGAAAGAGGAACCAATCAGTCATTTTTATTTTTTCGTAGTAGATAACATATCAGTACAAGTTAAAAGAAAATACTTAAATCTTGTAACTGACTTGTGTTAATAAATCTGGCATAGGTACTGCATTTTTCCCTTTGCAGAGTTGTATGAACCACTCCTGTATCCCTAATGCCAAAGCATTTAAGCGCGAAGAGGTATGTGTCGATAAAACACTTTTATCCAAATTATTACTCTCTCTGTCCCGCGAAAGATGAGCCACTTTCCTTTTTGGGCTGTCCCACGAAAGATGAGCCCTTTCTGTTTTGGGAAATAATTAATTGCATTCACACTGTTTTTACATTCTTTATTATTTATTCATACTACTTTTACATTCTTTATCAATAAAATACTCAACTAAATACATTCACTACTATTTCTTCTTAGTCTCCGTGCCCAAACCAAAGGGCTCATCTTTGATGGGACGGAGGGAGTACATTTTGATTTTGTATGTCAGATCAAATCATTAGCTGATGACCTCTGGATTTGATTACATGTTCAAAACTTAGATTAATAGAAACCATAACAACCTTGAACCATAATTGTCATATTGTGTAGCAATCAATCTTCTTCTAAAGGCTGTCTCATTCTCGCTAAGGTTATATAACTTTGAATCAGATGCTTATGGAGCATTGTTTTGTTCGATCAGGATAGGGACGGTCAAGCTACTATACTTGCGGTTCGACGTATTTCGGAAGAGGAAGAGGTATACAGATTTGATATATATAATGCCTATTCTTCATAATCATGCTTTTGAGCTAAAGATATAATGCAGCTGAGCTTCAAAATCCACCCTCTCTCTCCAGATAACTATATCATACATAGATGAGGATCTTCCGTATGAAGAAAGGCAGCTACTACTTGCTGATTACGGCTTCACATGTAGATGCCCCAGATGTATAGAGGAAGCGTCATAGCCCAAATTATATACTTGCTCTCTAAATTGACCCCGAGAAATTTCACGTGTACAATTAAATTTTTTCAAGAACCATTCCGGATGAAGCAGCCATCCAAACAGTGGCTGGACTTTGGTTTGTCGTTGCAGGCATTCCTCACTCGAAATTGGGTGTTCTTTTCCTCAGATTAGTTTTTACAGATTCTTACCTCATGTTAAGGGTGAAAGTAAGCTTAAAATTTTATTTTTTTCCTCGTGTCTTATAATTGCGATGGATGATCTAACTTTTATGTAGTTCGTTTTGCAGTCAAGCCTTCGACTTAGGTACATGATATGCATAGTTTATGGACAATATTAATATTCTTTCATTATATATTAACATAACAAATACAACAGAAAATGTTTTTACCAACACCAATAATTCGTGTCAACTTATCATGATGAGTTTGTATATAAGCAGTGAACAAAATTAGTATCATAGAGAATGCACCAAACTAAAAATCATTTCCAAAGATCAATATGATATGTTAGAACTGATAAGGACAAAAACAAACCCTTCAAATTCTATACATCAATATGATATGTGGCAGTTCCAGATTCTTACAAAACTTGATATATCAAACAATATCCACTTCCACCGTCTCCTCATCTACTCCGTCATCATTCACATCCTCATCATTGTCACCTTTGTACTGCAAACAAGTCGAGTTTCTCATCTCAGTCATTTCCATTCATATAAATGATCAGAACTAAAGAACTTCAAAAAAAGATAAAAATGTCTTATACATGCATCAAATTTGATAAAAATACCTGCAGGAATGCATTCTGCGGGACAGGAGGTGGGGGCGGCAAAAATGGTAAGCGAGAGGTCTTTAAAGTATCTTCTGGTCCATTTGAAGTACTGGCAGCAACCTGAAACCTGCCATCTGTTTCAGTAACCTCGACATCTTCATCAATTGCATTTGCAGCTATACCAGTTGAGGGGAGTATAATGCCCGTCTCGGATACCTTGTACTGCAAATTTCCATGAAAAACAAGAGGAATTATGACACTAGTTTCCACCAAATTCGTACAACTCTGGTGCACATATTTATGTGATGAACTGTATAATTCACTCAAAGTCGAACTGAAGTAGATCATGTGAATTCAAGTGGGAACGAATAGAGAGCACCTTGTCAGCAGAGTCCGTATCAGCAGGCAGGTTTGAGCCTCTCTTGGACTTCTCTTCATATGCTGATGCCCGATGACTGTTATATGTATCACCATCTGCTTCAGGTTTCTTGCTATTGCTAACGTGCCCGTGATTCCTGGATGATCGAGCCAGCTTTTCTACCCTATTTCTGCCCAGCTCAGTCCTTCCTCCAACTGGATTGATTGAATAAAGTGACGACATGTTAAGACTAAGAGATGCATGTCCATAAACGATAACACTAAGTACTATAAAAGACCACCAGCAGCAGAGGAAAGACTCTGGATACAAGCATACACTTTAGCATTATACAAACAATCATAATCTGAACTGGCTAAGATAGGGGTAGAAGTTGAAACCTGTTCTCTGTTATGTGTTGGTTCACTTAAACATTCAAACTAAGGCTAACTTTGTTTGACGTTCTGTGTCAGTTCCCCCATTTGAAAGTAAAGTCATCTGAAGCGCATACCAGCATAATATGTAGAATAAAATTAGAAGATCTTACCCAACTTCCTCATGATGCCATGTATGGTAAGGACTTGATTATATTTCAACAGGAACGAGCAATCAATGTTAACATTCTAAATGACATTACAGATTTGTTTTAGAAGAGAATCTATTTAAGTGGCAACAACAAGGGGAATATGCTTAAGTGTTAGCCTAGTCCATCAAAAAAGAATCATGGATCAGTTGCTTCACCAAGAAAAATGACTAAATAATACATACAAGGATTAAATAAATTGGGACGTCAATGATAGTTTAGAGCTATAGATAATGTTTTGTGCATCAACTTTGAAATTATACACGTGTTAAATAACAAAAAGGCCTGTCTATATACATATTATTATTTGATTACCTTGATATGATGCATCCTGAGCTTCCAAGGAAACGCGTGACCTTTTTCTGCGTGGGGAAGAATTCAGTTGGCCCTCATTCAATGGGCTAGTAAAACCACCATTTACATCATCATTCAAGGCTTTCAATTTTGGATCATCGTCATTGCCTCCCCCAACATCTAAATCCAGCTGCTCGCCCAACTTCTGAAGCTGATTCTGTGATCTATAAAACTCATACCATGCAAGTAATTAGAAGCTTAATTCATAGACTGAGAGACTACGGTAATAAAAGCGAAAAGGAATAACTATTATCAAGCCAAATGTGTACCTCTTCAGTTCGTCTTGCAACCGAAAGTGACGGTTATGTGCTTTAATGAACTTCTTTAGTTTTGCAGTGAGTCTAGAGAAAAAGTTCAATCCAAGTATAATGTAAAACTGTATAAATTTCTCTAAAGTTAATCAAACTATAAGACTACAATTGATAAGAACCAACAAGTCATTAAGTAGTGATACCTTTTCCCTTCTTCTTTCTCTTTAGAAAGTTGCATCTCAAGCTCATGCAATTTGAATGTAATTGAATCGCTTTCCTTAACCTTATCCTCTAGGTATATCTGTTCAAGAAGCACAAACATTACAGTTCAACATTAAAGAATTACGCAATTGTTTTCACAATTTGTAATACACATCTGGAGGATAGATTTTTCATATTAACCTTTACACCTGGAGGACATGCCAAAATTTTATGCTTCCACACGGTTAAACATGAAAACATGTGCAGATACGACAGATACTTAATTTAATGGGAGACTCAGCAGCATATACCTCACATTCAATGATTCAATCCTACCACCTTGTATGAATTTTTTTTTTCTTTACATATACATAAGTTAGATTTCAGACTTTGAAATATTATTTTAATGGTAAATGAAAAACATAATAAAAATGTAGGTGGTAGACTGTGTTGCTCGTAATAGAAGATGGATACAGGCCTAAGCAGATTTGGAGGTGATAGACTGGCACAGAAATGAAAAACTTTGTCAGTATACTGTCTAGCAGCAGAAGTGACAGAATGCCAATGCTTGTAAGAGATGGAAAAGTATGCAAACTGAGAAGGACGCATCAAAAGCAGGGTAATCCAAGTGGAAGTGCAAGGTTTATGAGCAGCTCAGACTAAAAAATCATTTATGCTAATGATAACAGATTAGAGAATCACTGGATAAACCAGAACTGGGATGTCAACGGCAGTAGTGCACTCGAATACTGAACCAAACCTAATGAGAATATAATATCTCACATAAAGTACCTGAGTGGCTGATATAGTATACGATACTTCCATAAATCACATTAGGTAAAATAAGTATTATGTAACCGCAAGTGCTGCAGTTATTTCAGAAAACAACCACAGAACAAGTACAAGTCAAGGTGAGGAAACTACTTATTTCAGAAAATGAAGTAATCAATTAGTTTCTCAATGCAACCAATACAGGGAAACTGCTTGATTGCTCTCCATTAAAAGAAAAAGGATACCCTTCAGTCATTCGAAAGAAAACCACCATTTACACATTTGACTAAGTGACACCCACATAAAACAAAGATAAAAATAGACAATGAATAAGCTCCAGCTACAAGTACAACAGTGCAAAAGATACCAACCTCTAGCCGCTGTTTGTCATCCTCCAGCAGCTTAATTTCAGAGTGCATTGCTCTCAGCTGTAGAGGAAACAAAAGAAAGATGAAGATGAGAATAGCTGGACTGTCGAAAGATGAAGAAGCCCTAAATGACAGGAGACGTTTCTCAGCTGATTCTGTAAAATTGGAAGGCCAGTATGCATCAGACCTGCTCATCAATTTGCATTTTGGCTTCAGAGGTTGCCAGTCTTCTATCTTTGATTTGATCCTCATCTGACATCCTGCCAGAGTAATCACTATGGCTATCCAAATGCCTCCTCTTCCTCGGATTTCTGTCACTGCTAAACGACACATTTCCACATGTTGAGAAAAAAATAAAAGGCAGATTCTCGATGAACCTCAGGCCATTCATCATTATACAACTAAATTCATATATATTTGTATTACCAGAAAACATACATCCTCAAGTATAGAAAATTGATCATGTGCTATCAGTTGAAGAAGCCAAGAATTACATACTTAGAATTACAGAAAAAAGCACTCACTGAAAGAAGCACATCCAGATAGTTAGCCACATCAAACAGCACATAGAGCACATTAGTCTTTAAGTTTCACTACGCAAACCCTCAAAGATATGTCCCATAAAACAGATTTATTATCTCCAGAAAATGCACAATCTTTGGGGTAGTAGACCAGATTTGGATCTTGGATATTTTAATGTAAAAAATAATGAAGTCATAATTAAATAACTAATTCACAACAATTACAACAAGCTGGTAATGACGAGCCAAAATGCCAGAAGAGGAAAGCTATATGCATTTCGGTACGTATGATCAGTTGTTTGGTCAATGGTCAGTGCTAAAGGAAGTATCTACCCATGTTCATTATAAACGTAAAAGCACACACTCCAACAGCTATCAGGGTCGACCATTTTATTATAATATAGGCTATATATCTGAAAATTAAATATAACTCAAAATAAATGCCACCCTTATACATAGAGCAACGACAAAAAACAAGAATAAAAAGATGTGTGGTCATCTGCTAACTTCATTAGCAATACAAACAACATAAGAATTTCCATTTCATAGAAGCAGTCAGGTTTCATACAAGTATATATAGAAAAAAAAAAATCCTGAACTTACATCCTTTTTCCAAGTGCGCGAGGACCATCTCCTGCAAAACAGTAGAATAAAAAGTGAAATCAAACTAATTGATACACTAAGGTCACGGAAAAATAGGATCCAAATGGAAAGATGCGTCTCTTACCATGAGAAGTGTGTCTTGCTTTGGCATCTCGTCTACCTGGTGAATTGTGCGATGGAGAACGCATCCTATCAAGCCTTTCTCGCAAGTCTCCACCCCCTCGAAACTCCTGCTGTCCTGCAATATCAGGAAATGTTTTAGAAAAGTATAATGATCAGTTGTAATCACACAACAAACACGACCACGGAGCCCAAGCCCGTAACTGATATGAAGTTAAGCTTACCATTACTAGAACAAATGAGTAACATAACAATGATAAGTTTAGTGCCTTCTTGCAGATTCCATAAGAGCCATAGAAATAAAGGCTCTTTGTGTAAAGATAGATAAAGCTATACCAAGAGCTTTTATAGAATGAAAATCCTTCAAGGATCATTGAAGCAACTCAAAATATAGAAATCCTCAGCCCTGCTGTGATAACAATATAAATCAACGGTGCAGATTCTTCTCATGCCTGTATGGAATTTATAACTATAGTCTTCCATGTGCAATACATTGGCATCATCAGTTATAGTCACCAGACAAGAAAGCCAATAGATCCCTTTTCAGTATCTTTCAAGGAGAAACCATATGAAGAAAATACCCTCTCTCCAAGAATATACACAGTGCAGAATATATTGGGATTTTGGGATATGCACTCGCCATTTGGATGGCCCTTGACATTCATTGACATAGAACTCAGATCAATAATATACCACGTTCTCTACAAACTGCAGAAATTCCAAAAGACCTATTTCTGATCCCTCATATAAAACAGCATATTCAAGATGGACAATGATTAACCAAGAGAAGCCGAGAAAACAACACCAAAAGCAGCATTAAGATAAACCAACCAGCATACTCCATTCTGATAAGAGGTACTAAATTAGTAAGCTGGTAATGAATCGTAAAATGCGGACAAGCAGTATCCTGAACAAAGATTCTTAATTCCCACTGATATGACAAAGGATCCAGACTCAGCATCAGAAGTAAACATGAACAGAATGCAGGTGCAACTTAAATATTCATGGAACTAAGAATAAAGAGGCACGATAATTAGTTTCAGTCATGAAAACATATTATGAAATGAGGGTAAGTTGCAGACATATGAGGATAGGTAAACATTCAAGTTAGACAAATACAGACAACCTTGATATCAGGACATGCTCGATCAAAAACTTCCAGTCCACACAGAAGCACTCTTCAAAATTCAAATCAAACTAAACAATAGCACCAGAAAGGCATGTAAACGTCGTGGATAAGCCACTCGAATTTCTCTAACAAAGAATCAATTACTAGAAACTGGAAGCTGCAGTAAAACGGAACGACGAAAGCGAGTTTCAATCCAAACAAATTGTTTTTGCATATATATGATATATATACCATTAAAAGAGCGGCGGAGCTCGGCGTCTCCATGGGCGAAGTTACAGTACTGGCGAGAGCACCGACCCCTTTGGTACAGCACACATATCTTTGTCTTGTACAGTTTCCTCTCTACCATCGTTTTCTTCTCTAGTTTTCTGTCTTCTTGAATTAAATTCGCCCCTCAAATGCCAGAAACCCTAATTTGGCAAATTGGGAACGGCAGAGGAAATGGCAATGGCGATTAACTGTCACGCCACGATCAAGATACCGAAACTCTATAGTATAATCCTCTTATTTTGATTTTTATTTTTCTTTTAAGGGAGTAATCCTCTAATTTATTTATTTCTTTTTTTCTCTCGATTTTTCCATTTTTTCTTATTAACTAGAAAAATCTGAGTCACATATCACATATGTACCACACAAGAGTGCGTAGACTTTCTATATTTTGAGTTGCTTCAATGATCCTTGAAGGATTTTCATTCTATAAAAGCTCTTGGTATAGCTTTATCTATCTTTACAGAAAGAGCCATTTTTTCCCTTCTAACTTTTTTTTTTGGGTAAATAAATTTTTATTAATTCACCAAAGTAATTATTACAAGGGAAATCACAAAGTTAACAAGACCAATAAGAAAACAGCTTTCTTCAAACTCCAAAACCCTATGAACTCAACATCCTTAGCAATTTAGCATCTGATTGACAAACGAAGAGCAACAACTAGTTGGCATTGCTTGATGATATAAGTCATGTCATGAGTAATTCCTTGAAATCGACGTCGATTTCTCCAACCAAATTTGATATATTGCAATAGAAGCCATCATGCGATTAATTTTTGCTTTATGTTCTTTGCTCCACACTGAGTCATCAAATAAGATCTCCTCTTCTCCCAACTGCATGGGGTTCTATGGATCCCTCCCCATGCAGTAACGGCACTCCAAATAGCAGCAGAGTAAGTGCATTTGAAGAAAAGGTGATTAAGGGATTCGGCTTCCAATCCACACAAACTACAAGTTGGATCCACTTGGATCCCAATTGTGCTTAAATAATCACTTGTAGTTACCTTATTCCATAGAACAAGCCATATGATGAAGATGCATCGCGGGGGGCAGATTGCAGCTAATCATTTTCTTCCAAGCCACTCATTGAACATGACCTTGCAAATCTAGATAAAGCTTTCTAATGGAAAACGTGGAATGATGGAGCATTGCCTGCTTTATAGTAGAACCAACAAACACACTGCGAGCTTCCAAAATCTTCCTAACCAACCATGAACAACCATGAAGCTTGGGAAGGGATGGTCATGGTAGTGATGTTTTGGTTTTTAATGTAGAAACCATGGATCCACTTTATCCAAATCTTGTCTTTTTTCTAAATAATATTTCAAAACTGCTTGCAAATAGCTGCTTTGTTCCACATGTGTAGATTAGTGATGTTTAATCCTCTAGCATTCTTTGGTAAACAAATCTTGTCCCAAGCCACTAAAACCCACTTGGAAGTCTCAGCTTTCCTATCCATAAGAAGATTCGGCACAAAGATTGGATGACTTTAATGACTTTTTGAGGGATAAGGAAAATTTGACTCCAATTAGCTTGCATCCCAAAAATTACTGATTTGATTAGCTGAACTCCTCCAGTATAAGAGAGGAATTTAGAAGTCCAACTCTCTATTCTTTTAGAAATCTTCCTTATCAAAGGTTGGCATTGAAGCACAAACAACTTCTTTGTTGAGAGAGAGACTCCTAGGTATTTGAAAGGAAGATCACCTCTCACAAGTCCAAATTCTTGAATCATTTGAGTCTGCACTTCCTTTGAAACTCCACAATAGTAGATGTTGCTCTTGGCTTGGTTGGCTTGGAGTCCAGAGACTGCAAAAAATTTAGAAAAAGTTTGCAGCAATTGTCTAATAGAAGATATGTCTCCCCTTGTAAATAGAAAAAGGTCATCAGCAAAACATACTTCCACCAAGCTAAACTTCTTACATCTAGGATGGAATTGGAATAGTCTGTTTTCCTTCAGCTCCAACAGGTTTCTATAGAGATATTCCATACAAATCACAAACAAGTAGGGTGAGATGGGATTACCCTCTCTCAACCCTCTCTTTACTTGAAACGGCTCAGTTATCTCCCCATTAACACATATAGAATATGACATTGTATTAAGGCAAGCCATTATCATATGCACAAATCTATATGGAAACTTCAATTCAAGTATCAGAAATTTCAAGAAAGGCCACTCCACTGAGTCATATGCCTTTTGAATATCAATTTTTATCATGCATCAAGGAGATACATGTTTCCTAATGTACCCCTTTATCAGTTCATGGCTCAAAAGATGTTATAAAAAATCATTATGCCTTTGATGAATGCTGATTGAGTTTCACTGATAATAGTAGGCAAAACTTCTTGAAGCCTATTTGCTAGAATTTTTTATATGATCTTGTATAAGACACTGCAACAAGCTATGGGTCTATACTCTCTAACAGAACTTGCATTAGCATTTTTGGGAATCAAAGTGAGAAGAGTTGTATTTATAGGCTTAGGGAGAAAACTCGTGTGGAAGAATTATTGTATTGCTGCAATGCAATCTTCTCCTATTATTCCGCACGCCTGGTTGAAGAAGTGTACATTGTAGCCATCCAAGCCTGGAGCTTTATTGGAATTCATTCCGAATAAAAGCTTGTTTAACCTCGTGAGTAGTGCAGTCTGTGCAAAGTTGGATTTGTTGTTCATAAGTGATCTTAGGTCCTCTATCTACCACTTCTCTTTCAATCATGGGTATCTGATCAGTAGCACTACCCATCAGATTCATATAAAAGCTCCTAATTTCTTCCTTGGTTTGAGCTTGAGTAGTACATCGTCTTCTATCAGCTGCAAGGAGGAGTTTTATTGCCTTCTGGTTTTGTCTAGCTTTGGCACAAGCAAAGAAGTATTTAGTATTGGAATCTCCCAATTTGATCTAGTCATCTCTTGATTATGCTCTCTTCTATATCACTCCATTTCTCAATTTCTTTTAACAATCTCTTTTCTTCAGCAATAAGAGTAGCATTCAGTTTATCATGAGCAAAGGAAGATTGAGTATCTCTGAGAGCAACTCTTAGATTAGTCAATCTTTCAGGAATATTTCTATAATGTTGAGTATTGATTTGCTTAAAAGCATGCTTCAGATTCCTAAATTTGATCCAGATGTTCATCAATTTATTGGCATTGAAGAACTGAAAAGGAGTGCATATGCTTGGTATATCATCTTCATCCTTAATAGTTGAGGGCAATGATCTGATATGCTTTTGTCTAATTCAGCAATTACTGAGCCAAATCTTTGGTGCCACTCATTATTTCCAAGACTTATGTCAATCAAAGAAAGTATGCGATACTCCCCTTCTTGATTATTACTCCAAGAATATTTCTGTCCCATCATTTTCACAGGAATGAGATTGTTCTATTGAATAGAATTCTCAAAATCCTTGAAATTTGTCCTCAGCACTAAGAAGAGAATTAAAGTCTCCACTGACAAGAAGTGGGCCACAGATATTGCTACAAACTCGAGATATAAAATGCCAAATTTCCTTTCTCTGCTCATTTGTCTTCAAAGCATACACAACAAGAAAATGGAAGTGTCTTCCTGAAAATGGAATTTTCTTAGTATTAGTATTGTACTCTCATCATTTGCCAATAAAAATGATTCCCATTCATTAAGGATGATGGAGTGGATATTAGCTTCAATAATTTTTATATTTCAAGTATACAAAGATTATTCATTTCTACTTTCCATACATATTTAAAGAAGCGCAAACTCTTTTTCTTTTTTAAGTCAAAGAGATATTAACATTTATACGAGTACAAGGGGTACTCGAATCCGTTATAAAACAACCCTATTATAAATGATTGTCTTATTTAAGAATAGACGGAGTGAATGCAATCTGACTAAAACCCCAAACCATGAAGAAAATGAACAAAAGATGAATAGGAAAAAGAATGAATCCACTTCCATGATCTAAATTTGATTTCTTCCACAATGCTTCTACATCAGGCTTGATCCCGTTAAAAATGGCATCATTTTTAGCTCTCTAATGCTCCAACAAACACATTGTCAAATAATATTCAAAATATTCTTCTTCGTCTTTCCCCTTAGGATGCCAACAAATTGAGCATAATGACATCTAAGAATGTTACATCCCACCATTTGAATATCAAGCCATCCAAAACACTTTCACCACACATCACAAGAAAGATTGCACAAACACAATAGATGATCAATGTCCTCCAAAGGATAGGAGCATATGATATACATGTATATTTTATCTTTATCATCTAAAACAATCCCTTTTTTGCCAAATTATCTCTAGTTGAAGCTCTATTTCGTAAAGACTTGGAACACCTTTGCACCACAATTTAGCCAACATTGAGTCCATATTTTCCTCCGCAAAGATAGCCTTGAAGAGGGAATTGTACATTGATTTTGTTGAAAACATTCCATCGTTTGATCTTTTCCAACTCTAAGAAGCGCTAGTATCCCAACTCTCAACATGTAACTTTCACTTTTGCTTTTAATACTAGGACATGTGTTAGATTTAGTAGACCAAGACCGCACCAAAAAAGTGGTGAGGTGAACGGCACCAGCGGTTGGTGCAACAAACATTACTATTTTCTTTATTAATTAAATATTTACTTATTTCTAATTGAAGTTAATAAATTCTGATTGGAATTACACTGTAAATTACAAGACTCACAATTAATGATACTTTGATTTCTCCTTATTTAGTTCTCTTTCTCCTCCCTCCCTCTCTCTCTATTCATGAGGGGTCATGGCCAAAGGAGAGCTCCCTTTTAAATATTTGGGAGTCTCTCCCAGCTCAAAGAAACTATCTATTATGCAATGTCAACTCCTTATAAACAAGATCTTAGCAAGGATTCACAATTGTACGTCCAAAATATTATCTTATGCTGGGAGAATGCATCTTATAAAGTTAGGTCTTTTTAGTGTACAAACATATTGGTGCCAAGTATTTAATCTACCTCAAAAGGTGATCAAAGTGATTCAAATATCTTGTAGACTGTTCTTGTGGACAAGAAAGTCAAGTATGTCCAAGTGAGCTCTTGTTGCTTGGGATCAAATTTGCTCCCCCTTAACTGTTGGGGGTTGGAATGTCATCAATCTCAAGATGTGGAAAATAAGGCTGCTTTGTGTAAGTTGTTGTGGAACCTTTCACATAAAAAGGATAAATACTGGGTTTAATGGGTGCATCAATACTATGTGAAGAATCAAGAGTTGATTACAATGGCACAACCTACACAAGCTTCCTGGGTTTTAAAAAAAATATTGAGGGTGAGAAAAGAGGTTCTTGAACTTGCTGATGGTTGGAGCTATATGGAGTCTACAGGATTCTCACTAAAAAAAGTTATATGTGAAGCTGCGAGGAGAGGTTGAGAAGGTAAGATGGCAAAAACTGATTGGGAATAATGTAGCACCTCGTAAAAACATCTTCATTGTGTGGTATGCTGTGTTGGGAAGGTTGGCTACCTGTGAGAATTTGATTAAAATTGGTATCAATGTGGATCCGAGATGTTGTTTATGTGAGTAGGCAGATGAAACATGTGAACATCTTTTCTTTGCATGTGCTTTTGCTGCTAGAATTTGGAACGAGGTTTCAAAATGGTGTAACTTTGAGATGGATCCTGCAGGTTGGAAAAGTGAAAAGGAATGTTTGATTACACAGTGCCGATCAAAACGGGGAAGCAAAAACTATATCGTGCTATGGTAACTGTCACTGTGTATCAAGTTTGGAAGAAAAGAAATCAGAGAAAGTTTCAATCTAAAGTTAGTAGTATTGAGGTAGTGATTACTCTAGCTTTTTGTAGCTCAAAAGATCATACTCTTGCTAGAATGTTAAGGAGCTAGAAGTCTGATGTAATATTTTGGTAGTTTGATTGGTAGATTGGTGGTAGTTTGGTTTTGGATTGTTGATATGGTGAAATATAATAATTATTTTGACCAAAAAACAAAAAAGAAACCTTTGGGAAACAAAACTTGTGACAAGTGATTCGAAGAATACTGGAGTCGCTTTTAGGAGGAGGGGATTGCTGCTCCTGCTTCTAGTGATGATGCGATTGAGCGTAGTGCATACCCTCGCTTCCAACCTAGTGGCCGAGCCGCCAAGAAAGACTTAAGCAATTCCGACAAATTTGATCACATATATATATAAGAGTTAATTGCCGCTAAATACCCTAACTTTTAGTCAAATTTGGTCTTGTACCCACATTCAAGATTCTTTCAGGAAAATTCCCCAACTCTAGATTCTTCTCGATTTTCACTTTCAGAGCAAAACCCCCTAAATTGCTGCTTAGCTGGCAACCTGGAAATCTAACGTGGCAATTTTTCTGACAAACCAAACGACGCCGCTTAGGTAAATAGAAAACAACGTCGTTTTTTGTTTTACCCATCTGCACACTCCTCTCCCTCTCTCTCTTTTCCTTCATCTTTCTCTACACCACCCACCAACATCCCGCCGCCCTCCCCATCGGTCTGAAGATCCGCCCGGGCTGCTCCTCCTACGGTCCCTACCTTCAGCGCCAGCTCAACCAAACCCTCAACCCCAAGCTCCGCGAGATATAGACCACCCACGATTGGGATCGCAAGGTCAACAAATTCGCTCAATTCTTCTCTTATCTGAAGTGCCATGACCTCCTCTCTAACGATTCCAGATCTCTCTGAATTCCACCTCACCGTTAGGGTCTCTGATCAAGGTATGCAGAATCAATTCACTGGTTCAAATCGGCTCAGAGATTTGTATATTCTTAATTTTTTTAATCTTAATTATTTATTTGGTTGATGTTTTGTGCTTTTAGTTCTGTTGATTGCGCCGGGAGATGAGGATGCGATTCAGTGTAAAATTGTGGCTCTGTTAAAAACGACAAGATAGACGATGATCATTCTCAAAAAAATCTTCAATAGATTTAACTTTCTTCTAGGAACTTTGATGAATTTGTTCATAGATTAGGGAGGTGTATTGGATGGTAGAGTTCGAAGGAATTTAAAGGAGTCTGAAATCCTGGGGTATTGGATTCATGGAGTTTGAAGGAGTTTAAAATCAATCAAATTCCAGCGGTATTCAATCGATGGATTTTTCACACTCCATCAAATTCTCATGGTATTCAACTTCAACCTGATTTTGCTGGATTTGTGAGACTTATAGATTTCGACGGATTTGGTGATGAAAAATACAAAGGATGAAATCGGACCTCTAGACCTTGGAATTCGATGGAATTGGTATCAGCGGGCGTTGATGACACGCGATCGCGAGGAATGGTCAAGAGCCGCGGTCGCTGGCTACATCTTGATGCGGCCTGCCCCATGGTTGTTGGCTCCATCTTGACGTTGGGATGGTTGTTGCTGCTGTGAGTATGATAGTATTATTTATAATTTATAATACTAATACTCTTATCTATCTCCTTCGTCTTCTACAACTGCAGCTGCTTGGATTTGATTCTTCACGCCGAACACAAGACCATTTTAGAGGAAATGAGAAGTTACTATGATGATCTTACTCTTTCTACGAAGACAGTTAAGACTGATGAATTTCCAGCTATGGCGAATGACTCCAAATTCAAGCTATCACTGCCTCTTGGTTTTACCCTAGACTTCAATTCACTTTTGGGGTTTTCATCCAGGACTGCCCTCAGGAATTCTATCACCGCTTCCAGGTCTCCAATCCATTCTCTATTTATTTCTAATTTGCAGAATTTTTCATAGATTACCAATCCATTTTGAGAATACTAGCAGAAAGTAAATTTCGCATTCTTCAATTTGTGTATCCTATTGCCAAAGTGCATTCTTTAAGTGTGATAGTAGAGTAGGCGGTGATGAGAAGTACTTTCTATTTCTTTGCTCTATGTTCTTCGGTTGCAGCGACCGATAAAGACACACGATCGCGGGGATATAGATTTCAAGTCGCCCGAACTCCTTAAAAATCCATCCCGAACTCCCCCCAACTCCACCATCAACTCCCATAAACTCCACCCAATTCCATGGAGTTCAACTCCATTAAAATCCACCAAACTCCCAATCCAATACACCCCCCTTAGTCTGAGGTTTATTCTTTTCCAGTTTCTTATCCAATGCGTAGAGTGAGGATTCGTAACTATAAAATGAAGTCTGATTGCAGCTCACATATTATAAATTTTGGCTTAATTTTTAGTGGTGTTATGTTCTCCTTGCTATAGCTCTTTGAAACTTTGTGAGTCGTATATTGTTCGAAATTGATGTTGTTCAACTCTTTGAATCTCTTCCACTTGTTGTGTCAGAAATGTTGAATTCATATGGTGTAGAAGAATTTAGAAAATTTGGTCGTTGCTGATGGCATGAAAGAGAAGGGGCGTTCGTTGTTGATGACTTTGAAGAAGAATCATTCGATGAGGCGGATGTGCGGCGGAGGAGGAGGAGGGTGACAACGGTGTTTGGGGTCAGAAGCTAGAAGCAATTGCAGATGGGATGGGGATGGGGGTGGGAGACGAAGTGTTTTGTATTATTATTTTTTTTAAAATTTTTTTCCGATCAAACGATGTCGTTTTGGTTGCCACGCAGTCTTTAATAATCCACGTTGCTGTCATGTATGCGACTAATGACACATATATACCATGTTAGCATATTCTTGACCGGAGTAGCTCATCAGAGTGAAAATTGAGAAGAATCTAGAGTTGGGGAATTTTCCTGATAGAATCTTGAGTGTGGGTGCAAGACCAGATTTGACAAAAAGTTCGGGTATTTAGCGGCAATTAACCCTATATATAAATAGAAAATAGCTCAATTGAACTACCTTAAAACTCAGATACACCAAGTCTGCCATGATCTAGTCATCTTATCAATGAAATTTCATGATATGTCAGTCATCGGCATTCCTTCAATATTAATTTATATAGTCCATGCCTTTTTTTTCTAATATCAAATGATCATAATAATGCTTAATCTTTGCGATGAGCAGAAGCAAAGCCTTCGCCTAACTTTCTATATTGAATGAGTCTACGTTGATGATGGCCTTCTTCAAGTATGTTTGATAATATAACAAATAAACTACGTGTGCTTTAAATAATTAGAAATTCATCAAACACACGTTACAGGAAGATATCACATTTTTTATCCTCAAATGTTTTTGAGAGGAACAACAATTATTGCGCTGTAATTAATAACTGGTTAACATCCATACACAAAATCAAGATTGTTTTACAATTTGGAATTCTTCAAACTTTTACAGATTTTTCATGTTCTGGTATCACTTACCAAAGTTATTTGCTCTAGCAAAAAGTTCGCCTAGAACTGTGAAAATTCCAGGTTGCAGCCTATAAAAATTGAAGAATTAATATATTCTTATTAGAGATCACAGAGTTCAAATTTGAATATTTTTTTCCACTCATATTTAATCTCCACTCTTGTTTCAAATGTGTGCCAGGAAGGTTAATTATACTTGATCAACAAAACTATACATACAATATATATTAAATCGCAAAATTTATCCATTCATATTTAATTATTTATATATGAATAAACAATATATTCAACAAACAAATATGAACAACCACAATACATACAAAAATATCCGACTTTATCAATGATGTTTGAACTTCCCAATAAAAATCTAAAAATAGTAAAAAATAATAGAAAGTGAAAATAAAATAACATAGAAAATGTGTCTATATCTGTTATCAGGTTATCTGACCCGTCATTTCTTACTCTAGAAAAATTTTTAAAATTCTTATTAGAGACTTTAGGGGAAAAAGGCAACATACAGACATATAAGAGGCGATACGGATCGCACAAAGTATAAGAACACATTTTCTTTAAAACTTCTACTGGTGAATGGAAAAATGTGGCCATTTTTAACATGAGTAACTCACCATAATTTTCCATGAAGCAGATCTCTCCGTCAGTCACCATTGAGTGTTGATCACTGTGATTCTGGAACAAGAATTTTCAGCCGGTTTGATAACATATTCAAATAAGTTTTTGTAGTTAGTTCATTAAGATCATTATCATTCTCATTCTGCTTGCTTTGCTGATAATACTTGTTTTTGTGGCAATTTAGGCAGATTTTTTTTCACAATTCAATAGTTTCATACCCTTACTACACATCCTCTTGATATCATCACTAAAACAAAATTGTTAAAGGCACTAGAATATGCAACCTATACTAGTGTAGCAACAGCCCTGTCCAGATAAAGAGACACTATCAACTATCAAGTGTCGTTTTATCTTTTTGTTTGAATTTATAAAATTAAGTTATTATGACACTTTTTAGCGTCTCATTAGTGTTATTTGTATTTTTTTTCTGCTGATATACGTGATTTACTTTTTTGTTGATATTGTTAATGCTTTTAACATATTATTTTTATACATTTTAAAATTCACATTTTTGTGCGAATTTCTATTATGGTAAATAGGAATAACTTAAGTGCATGTTTGGTAGCACATATAATATTAGTCAATACAAATAATATCAATACAAATAATATTGAAGTGTGAGATAAATTAGTATAGGATGGGTGTTTGGTAGTCATATTAACTTCAATATTAACTTTCATATATGAAGTTTTGATATTTGGTAGTCTCTATTATTTTCAATACTAACTTTCACTTTTCCAAAAATAACCTTACCGTACTTTATAAATTACACGTCACATTCTCATATATATATACTTCTTCATCTTCTTCACCACAATTCATTCAAAGCAACAAAAAATCTAGATGACAAGAAGAAAAAATCGTCATTTCTATAATGCACAAGAAGAAAAATGGATTACGAAGCTTCATTACATGGGTTCGACACAAGAAGGTCAGATAATAGTCTCTCCACTTTGCCACAACTGAATGAACAAATTTTCACAAGCTTTTTATCTGGGTTTCTAGGTTTTCCGGTACTCTGTATGACGACATAAACTGAAAAATTAGACAACAACATTGCAACAAAGTTTACAGTTGATTTAGAGAGACGAATATACGAGCACCCAAAACAATTTGGAGACAATCCAACCATAAAGAAACTAGAAGTCGATGAAAGTATAACAAATTAACCATGCTCTTTGCATCTTATACTATATATCCATAGAAGAAACTTTTCAAAAAACTGACGGGCTTAGAATGTGCTGATTTACTACTTATTTTGATTAAAATTCTTCCATAAACAATCTTGCACGCCATGAATTACTCCATTCACTCATCAACCAGCATGAAGCAGTCCAACATGCACATTCCATCAATGACCCCTTTCTGTGACTTTCCACGCGACCGGCCTCCTTTTCCACGAGCAACCTACTGTACCCTGAGCTACTAGAAGTGTCACGAAGATGATCCCAGTTCCTCCAA
The DNA here is from genome assembly GCA_029490685.1 of Schizonepeta tenuifolia. Lineage (NCBI taxonomy): Eukaryota > Viridiplantae > Streptophyta > Magnoliopsida > Lamiales > Lamiaceae > Schizonepeta > Schizonepeta tenuifolia. The sequence continues at coordinate 130,278,233 of CM055955.1, forward strand.
CGATCCATGTCTGTCAAATCCCCTAGATTCCGACCTTTGGATGTCTTTAGCGTGACCATATCTTAATGCCAAATTCCGTATGCAACAAAGAAGTAAGTTCCAAAGCATATGGATGTTGAATTCAAATAGAAGAAAGCAAGGAAAATAGAGAGAGGGACTCAACAGGAAGAACTTCCACATTCTTTTCAACAAGAGACTCGGCCTTGTGACTTGGGGTGTAGAAGATGGATGCATCCAGCTCAAAAAGCCTCAGAGCTACAACAACGGTAGTTTTTGGAATCCAAGGAAGTTGGGGAATGGATCCAAGGTAACTAGATTTGTTAACAGCACATCTCGAGTCACAGAAACACAATAACTCTTCACTTGTTTCAAAATCTGCTGATAGATAATCACGTTGTATGACAGCCTCAAACTGATTAAGTATCTAGAATTGTTAGTGAACGCGAGTCAGAGATCTAGAAAAAGGAAAGAAACAAGAACAAATATAGCAACGACGATGTTTTCTTCTTGTCGTCTAGATTTTTTTTCTTGTCATCTAGATTCTCAATGTAGAAAAAGAAAAAGAAATAGTACAAGGAAAAGAAAAAACAACAAAAACAATTTGGAGATAAGAAACTATACACTCCAAAAACAGTTTCCTACAAACAATTGCACAAGTTGTTGACACGCTTTCTGGGTAGAGCCACAAGCATTAACAATTGTTATCTTCAATATAAATCCCTATCATGAGTACCCATATAACCTACCTAGTACAGGAACAATGTGAACAAATGGTTAAGGTTAAGAACACTCGTATAGATGCAGTTGATGCATAGTACTAGTTTATGGAATTCACCGACAAATTTAGGCATCATTATATGTATCTGTCTCTAATTAATGTATAAGAACTAATTATTTTCTTGAAGGATGTACCGAGGGATTTGTATCTCTTCGGCGGAACAGAATCAGCGACAGAGGAAGGTGGGAAGGCGCCCATGGAGCAGAACACGAGAAAATTTACCACTCTTTCAGGAATTAGAAAGAGACAGAGGCTGAAATCTGGGGCTGGCATTGCCATCAATGCCTGGATAAATATCAACGCATCAACCACAATATATAATGAATGACGAAAGTAAAGAAGTAAAATAACAAATAACGGAGTGAAAGAGGAGAAGCTCTCTGTCTCTACAACACACTTGGCAAACCTTGATCAAAATCCGAGCAACAATCTGAGTACTCATCCTCTCTGGCTCAAAATACGGTTTTGATTTTTGAAGTAAGAACAATAAAAAATCACAGCCCGATGCACATGAAAAAGAATTAATGGAAACAAGGAAATCAAATAAAAAACAAAAGGGGGAAAAACCTGATAGAGACGCAGAAGGCAAAGATTTGCATTCATTTTGTAGGTTTGCGATGACACCTAAAATTTCATCATCAAAGCTTCACAGATAATTACAGCTTTGTTGAAGCCACCTACAGAACCTGATGGATTAAGACGATTACAAATTGGTTCGTCAGAGGAAAAAAAAAACCAAATTTATCAGATTTGAGACAAAATTGAAACAACTATGCCACATTACCTGCAGTTCTCAACGACGAATAGAAGAGCGAGAGGCACCGGGGGAATAGGGTTGGCTGCAGATGCAGGTACGCGGCAGCGACGGAGCGATGCCTGGCCAAAATTAGGGCTTTTCTTCGAAAGAGAACGAGGTGGGTCGGAGCTACAAAACAAGAAGCAACTCGCGTGAGAATCTGTTGAAATTTCACGACAGTGGAAGAAGAGAGAGTTAATCACGAAGATGGAAGAAGAGAGGCTAATTGATTCAATTAGGGGTAAAATTGGCTACGGAAATTTTTAATTGGGTTAGTGTTGAAGCAAGTAGAAATAATATCAGGGGGGAGGCCAACTTATTAAGTTGGAATGAACAGTGAATTATAGTCGGGCCTTTCATTTTGTAGTAGGCTCTTTAAAAATGTTGTAGTGTCTACCAAACATATTATTAGCCCATATTATTTTTATAGTAGGACTTTGTACACCCTACCAAACAAACACTAAATAAATAACAGACATCCAATAAAAATGAAATATTATACTTATTTCAAATATGTAAAGAAATTCAATTACAATATGAGAACAAAATGTTATGGACAAAAGAACTAGAAAATCATCTTATCAGCTTTTGGAATAGCAATAATCTAACCAAACTACAAATCTTTTAAGATAGCTAAAAGCAAGACACAATTATCATGCAACCAAAAATACCGAAAAGAGATGCCACACTCTTCTTCCAAAGTTGTGTTTAGTTGCCTTCTTTGATGCCTTCTGCAAATTTGGAAACAACTAAGCAATCCATATTATGCAAAAATATTAGACAAACACCTTTAGATCTTTAAGGTGTGCTCAATATCCCTAACATATGAACTCAACACTTAATTATATGTACTAGATATAACATATAAATCTCATGTATCAATTCAATTTGCAATAATAGAGATAAACATTAATGAAGTAGTACTAAACTGCATACCACACAGAAGCGAGCACATCAATAATTGTATTTCCACTAAATACTCATTTCCAATCTGCTACTAATCTAGGCCTAACCAAAAACATTAAAATATATACTTCTCAATTAGTGGTTCGAAGACAACACTGCCAAATAATTACCTTTACTTAAAAAAAAAAAAGCTAACCGTCTTTGCAAATTCATACATAAAACCAAAAGGTCAGACCTACAAAAAGTGGAACAAACTTCATCAGATAGCTATGAACAAAAGCATTATAGAAAAGTAATTTCAAAAGCAGTTAAGCATTTTAGCAGACATAGGGAGCAAGGAAAAAATATCACACCATGCAGTTTTGTTCAGCTTGATACATAATAACTTGGACAAGACACTTGATAATCACGACTTTTGCATGATTCTTGAGCCTTAATTGAATGTAATTTGAATGCAAAATCGTGTTGGTATTGGGTTTTTGTTGTCAATTATCTTCTTCTTGGAAGAATTTGATACTCGGTCGTTGTTTTGGTATTTTTATAGGAAAATATGCCGAGAAAAGGGAGAAAAAGATAATCGAGGTTTATGCTCCTTCATATGCGCCCGCACTTCCCGCTCAATTAATCGCACAAATCGCATAAGAGGAAAGCCAAGAAGAGAATTTCTCGACCTTGTTTATGCTCCCTCTTATGCGGCCGCATAAATTGCATGCATGGCCGCACACATTTTATGCTCCCTCTGATGCGGCCGCACATCCTGCAGAGAGGCCGCACATATTGCATCCAGAGGAAAACTCATTTTCTTGACCTTGGATGTGCGCCCCCGACCGCATCCGCATATATTGCACTTCCAACTACACATTTTGCACGTTTTTAAGTAGTTTGACAATTTTTCCCTTTTACTAATGCCTTTTGTTTCACCTGTTTTTGGTCGTGTTTTGGGTAGTTTATTTGGTGCATTTTACTTGAATTCTAGTTTGGTTTGTCTAGTTTTAAAACTTAGAATGCATTAATGTTATGGTTCGAGTTTCGTGTGGTGAATGCAGGTTCTTGTCTCAAGTTATGGATTATAAGAGAAGCATGCCGAGTAATTGCAAGTTCTTGGATCCGTCGATGGTTCGGCACAATTTATTGTGTTGGGCGATTGCCCGGCTAAGAAGGCTGAGCGGTGGACAGAGAGCTCTACCACGTGCTCGTCCACCTCCGGAGACCGCTGGCGTGAAGCATTAGAAGATTTTGACGGTCGCTCAAGTCCGGCGTTCGTCCGGCATGTGAGAATGGGGGCCGAGCAATCTTCAGAGAGCAACCCTCAACGACCGCTCGATGCCGACGCTCGTCCAACATTCTTACATGTGGACGAGCAAATATCAGAGAGAGACCCCCGACGATCGCCAGGCCCCGGCGCTTGTCCGGAAGGTGGGATGGCGAAGAGTTGGACGCTCGTCCGTGTCCGACGAGCATCGGGGTTGAGGCGGCGTGTGTTAACCCTATATATACGAGGATTTGGAATTATTGTAAAGAGGACTTATTTTTATTTTCCGTCGTTTTTCTTTAGAGACTAGAACACGATATTATTTTTCTTCCCCAGTATTGTTCTTCATCTTGTTCTTCCTTCTTCTTAATAGATTTATTGCTTCCAATTCGTACGGATTTTGTGATAGACTTCTACTACGGATTAATTATTGTGAGTTCTTACTTTGCATCTTAATTATGTTTATGGTTAATTTTGTTTTTAGAATTAGGGTTTATAATTCTGCCTAGATTAATTTGTCTTTTACTTAATTAGAGTTAGAACATCAAACCCCAATCAATCTTTACTGCTTTTGTTTTATTTTCTTTTCTTTTCGCAATACAACAATCACCCTGTTAAGCTTTCCTTAGATACGATATTCAGGTTAACTTTTCTAATCTAAAACAACCACGTTCAATTGCGTGCAACTTAGATTAATTAGGTTGAACAAATTTGGGTTGTTTCACCTGTTTTTGGTCGTGTTTTGGGTAGTTTATTTGGTGCATTTTACTTGAATTCTAGTTTGGTTTGTCTAGTTTTAAAACTTAGAATGCATTAATGTTGTGGTTCGAGTTTCGTGTGGTGAATGCAGGTTCTTGTCTCAAGTTATGGATTATAAGAGAAGCATGCCGAGTAATTGCAAGTTCTTGGATCCGTCGATCGTCTGGCATAATTTATTGTGTTGGGCGATCGCCCGGCTATTGGAAAGAAGGTTGAGCGGTGTACATAGAGCTCTACCAGGTGCTCGTCCACCTCCGGCGACCGCTGGCGTGAAGCATTAGAAGATTTCGATGGTCGCTCAAGTCCGGCGTTCGTCCGGCATGTGAGAATGGGGGCTGAGCAATTTTCAGAGAGCAACCCCCGACGACCGCTCGATGCCGACGCTCATTCAGCATTCTTACATGTGGACGAGCAAATATCAGAGAGAGACCTCCGACGATCGCCAGGCCTCGGCGCTCGTCCGGAAGGTGGGATCGCGAAGAGTTGGACGCTCGTCCGTGTCCGACGAGCATCTGGGTTGAGGCGGCGTGTGTTAACCCTATATATACGCGGATTTGGAATTGTTGTAAAGAGGACTTATTTTTATTTTCCGCCGTTTTTCTTTAGAGACTAAAACACGATATTATTTTTCTTCCCTAGTATTGTTCTTCATCTTGTTTTTCCTTCTTCTAAATAGATTTATTGCTTCCAATTCGTACGGATTTTGTGATAGACTTCTACTACGGATTAATTATTGTGAGTTCTTACTTTGCATCTTAATTATGTTTATGGTTAATTTTGTTTTTAGAACTAGGGTTTATAATTCTGCCTAGATTAATTTGTCTTTAACTTAATTAGAGTTAAAACATCAAACCTCAATCAATCTTTACTGCTTTTGTTTTATTTTCTTTTCTTTTCGCAATACAACAATCACCCTGTTAAGCTTTTCTTGAGATACGATATTCGGGTTAACTTTTCTAATCTAAAACAACCACGTTCAATTGCGTGCGACTTAGATTGATTAGGTTGAACAAATTTGGCACCGTTGCCGGGGAAGGCTTTAGGCGATTTTTGTGTTGCAATTTTTATTTTTATTTTTATTTGGTTATTTTTCTCCCTCCGGTGCGTTTAATCTATTTGTGAGTGTTGTGTATGCGAGGTCGCAGAAGTCAGAATCAACCTTTAGCACCGTATATTGACAGCATCAACAGGAGAAGCGCAATTCTGGAACATGCAAGGGAGGTAACTGAACCGCTTCCTAACGAAGTTAAAGAAGAAGCTTTGTTAGGAAATTTATTTGGAGATCACGAAGAAGAACTTCATTTGAACTGCCAAAGAAACATGGTAACTGGGGAAAATCAGCTCATGAGAGAGTACTCCCGACCCATTATTAAAGCCACGACGTCGGCAATTGTCCTCCCCACTGGCGTTAGGAATTATGATTTGAAGCATAATTACTCTAGCATGCTTCCAACTTTTCAAGGCATGCCCAATGAAGATGCACTCCAATTTGTTCATGAATTCTGCTCGATAGTGCAAACTTTTCCTCTTTCGGACCTTACAGATGATCAATTAAGGCTCAAGTGCCTGCCATATACCTTGAAGGATCAGGCTCGGACGTGGCTCCTATCGCTACCGTCCAATTCTATAGACTCTTGGAAGGATGGTTGTGAAAAGTTTATGCTGAAATTCTACCCCAATCACAAGACTCAGGAGATTCGTACTCAGATTATGAATTTCACGCAAGGATCCGATGAGCCTTTCCACGAGGCATGGGAGAGATTTCAAGAGCTCCTTCGTCAGTGCCCACATCATCAGTTGTCTTCGATTATGGTCAACCAATTCTTTTATGATGGGCTGTTTCAGAATACGCAGTTGATGGTGGATAGTACTGCAGGGGGTAGCATCGCCAAGAAGACTCCCGCGGAACTCAACCAGATTTTTCAGACTTTAGCAGACAGCTCACAACAAAAGTCGATCCGTGGGAGAAGAGTTGAAGCCAGTGCAGTGGCACCTAATTATGAGCTACAGAAGCAGCTAGCAGAGATGATGAGGGAGTTGCAAGAATTGAAAATGAATAAATCTGTTGCCTCTCCGTCTCGACAGGAGCTGGTTTGACGTGAAATGATTCCTGAGCCATGCGGAAATTGTGGGGAGTTGGTACATAATCCTGAGGAGTGCCAGAGAATGGGGAAGTTGACATATGAAGGAGGAGCAGAAATGTATGCTGCACATGGGTACCCTCCACGATAGCAGTTTGATCAAGGCCAAGGAGCTAATCAGAATCAGCGACAGCAGAACTCGGGATGGCAGAATCAGCCTACCGCTGGATGGAGGAATCAAAATCAAGGTCAGGGATATGGAGGAAATTTTCAAAATCGTCGTCCTCCACAGCAGTTCACTTAGTATCCTCCCCAACAATTCAATCAGTTTCCTAGTTAGCAACAGTGGTATCCACAGCAGCAACAATAGTGGTATCCGCAGCAGCAGCAGAATTTCAACTCTCAGTTGCAGAATCCAGCTCAGTCAAGTCAGTTCCAACAGGGGCCATCACCGTTTCAACGCCCATCGCTGCCACCTGCTCAAAAGAATCAGTTTGAAGATAATTTCAATGCATTCATGCAAGAAAGCAGGCAGGCGAGAGAAGCTCAAGATGCAACCATCAAGCGTCTTGAGACGGCTGTTGGACAAGTTTCGAGTACGGTTAACCAGATGCAGCAACAACAGCAGACTGGGAAGATTCCGAGCCAGGGTCAGCAGCCACATCAAGCTTCAGCGGTCACCGTGTTGAGAAGTGGAAAGACGATAGATAATAAGGTGGGAGACGCACCATCAGAGGAGGCACAACCTAGAGTTGAGAAGGAGCAATCAGAAATCCGACTGCATAAGGCTGAAAAGCCTTACCGCCCACCAGTGCCTTTTCCTAGCAGACTGCGGAATGAGAAGCAAAACCAACAGTTTTCTGACTTTTATAAGATGTTATCCAAGGTGAATGTGAATTTACCTCTTCCTGATGTGATCAGAAACGTGTCTGCCTATGTGAAGTTTTTCAAGGAGTTGGCATCCAAGAAGAGGAAGTTTGATGAGCCGGAACAAGTGCTAGTATCTGAAAGTGCTAACTCAATTATGCAGCAATCTCTACCTTAAAAGCAACGAGATCCTGGGAGTTTCGTGATCAAAATTGCCATGGGAAACGGAAAGAAAGCCTCTGGAATGCTGAATTTGGAAGCAGGGATCAATCTGATGCCCTACTCGATTTTCAAACAGTTGGAATTGGGAGAGTTGAAGTCGACATGGATGTGTTGCAACTGGCAGATAGATTGATTCGCCACCCTCGAGGAGTTATTGAGGATGTTTTGGTTCGAGTGGGGAAACTTATCGTGCCGGTGGATTTTGTGGTATTGGAAATCGGAGACATCAAGGAAGATGGACGAGAGCACACTTTGCTATTGGGGAGGCCATTTATGGCCACAACTAATACCCTTATTGACATAAAAAATGGCATAATTAAGATGTCAGTTTTGGGTAAGTCAGTTTCGTACGATGTCTGAGCCAATAAGGGGATTTCTTCGGCCAACAGCATTGATAATTGTTCTTACATTGATGCTATTGACACACTTGCTGAGGCCTGTTTTATGGAAGAGAAGCAGATTCGAGGAGGTTTTTGAAGGCTCAACCGACTTGGAGGAGAGACTGAGAAAGGAAGCAGCTATGAAAGCATTGCTGCCAACCAATCTACCTATTGACGAGCCATTGATTGTAGAGGCTCCTAAAGAAGAGAAGGAGGTAGAGCTTGAGCTCAAGGAGCTTTCTGCCAATTTGAAGTATGTTTTCCTTGAAAAGGAAAGAAAGAAGTGTGTCATAATCTCCTCCGAGCTCAAGGCAGACGAAGAAGAAGCATTAGTCGAGGTGCTCACAAAGTTCAAGGTAGCTTTTGGATGGTTTTTGTCCGATATTAAGGGGATCAGCCCTGCCACATGTATGCATCGGATTAACTTGGTAGAAGGAGCTGCTCCAAAGAGGGACGGGCAAAGGCGATTGAACCCCGTGCTAATGGAGGTTGTGAGGAAGGAGATCTATTAACAATTATCCGAGGGGATTATCTTTCCCATTGCTGACAGTGAATGGCTCAGTCCCGTGCACGTGGTCTCGAAGAAAGGGGGCATCACGGTGGTTTTGAATGATAATGATGAGATGGTGCCTATGAGACCTGTTACTGGGTGGCGGATGTGTATAGATTTCAGAAAACTTAATGCGGCCACCAAAAAGGATCACTTCCCACTGCCTTTCATTGATCAGATGCTCGACAGATTAGCGGGGCATGAGTTTTACTGCTTTCTAGACGGATTGTCTGGCTATTATCAGATTGCGATTGCACCCGAGGATCAAGCTAAGACAGTGTTGGGAAATTTATTAGTATGAGTTTTGATGAATTCCAAAACCGACTGACCCCAACCGAGTAGATGTTGCCAGAACCTAATGTTAGAATTTAGGCTCGCTGTTTGAGCAAAGTTAAGATTTTATCTTTACAGGTCTCCAGCTGTAGATGGCAACAAGGCGTCACTCAGACAGAACATCAGTTGTGAAGAAAGACAACTGAGAGTTCATATGTTCAGATGCAAACAAGGGAAAGTCTTCAGAACATCAGTTGTGAAGGAAACCAACTGAGCGTTCATCAGATGAGAAACAGTAGAAAAGAAGAGAACATCAGATGAAAAGGAAAGTCATCTGAGGGTTCAAACCCAACTGAGTAAACACAAGGAAGATAACTGAGTGTTCAGTTTCAGAACCTCAGTTGTAGAACTTGAACAAAAAGACCAACTTCTTGAAGTTCAACGTCAGCTGAGAATCCAACAGTTCAGAACATCAGCTGAAGACCACTCAGATGAAGATCAAGACTTTCAACCGACGAACCGAGGTTAACTGTTAGAAAGGTTAAGATTTGAATTTCAAAAGGAAGTCACATGAGGGTTTGACCGTTCAGTCATTACCCCATCTGGCCCAACACAAGGCTGTCTCAGATGGAATGCAGAAGAGCACAGATACCATATCGGGAAAGTCTGCAGAGATGAGAGACAAGCCATCGCTATCAACCGATCAGAGATCAACTGCTCCTCCAACGGCTAGTTGATTCTCTCCGCCTATAAATAGAGACATTCTCTCATTCGAGAGATATACACACGAGACAGACTGAAGCAAGAGAGAAAAGTGCAATCACAAGAGAATCAAGCTAAAATCCTATTCTAAGAACATCAGTAGCTGAGAGTTCAAGAGTGATAGAACATTAGTAGCTGAGGGTTCATAGAGTGAAAATCTGTCTTTGATCTTAGGTTGAGTATTTATTCATTCAAGCCTTAGATCCAGCTCTCATTCGTGATCGAGATGTAGTTGGAAATCCCACCCATTCTCACACCCTAAAATATGTGCTAGGACCTTACTCTTCCTGTAATTGAGTAGTCAGGTCGTCAAGTACCCGCAAACTTGACATAGGCTGTTTAGTACCCGAAAACTAAACTGTAAGGTCGATAAGTACCCGCAAACTTATCCTTAACGGTTGCTCAGCCCTCGTAAGCTGAGTGGTTATGTTCAGAAGAACTTGGACTGAGGTGTGAGGACTCACATCTCCCCGTGGACGTAGGAGGGTTATGTCCGAACCACGTTAAATCTTGCGTGTCTGTGTTTGTTTTTATTCAGTTGCATCTGCATTTTTATCTGATCAATCTAACTGGCATACAAACCTCATTTGCACATTTTCAACCGAGCTGTTTTGATTCTTGACCAACCGAGTTGTTTTGCGTGAGTTGTTTTTAACGAGTTTATTTTCCACCACATTCCGCACAGCCTCACTCTTCCAGCTGAGGTCGCTTACTCAGCCGTGAGATTCCAACTGAGTCCTTTTTGCTCAGTTGAAGTGATTTCTCAGGTTTAAGTTTTTAAATCTCAACTGGTGTATTCCCCCCCCCCTCCATACACCAGTAACTCGTTTCGGGACCATCAAGTGGTATCAGAGCAGTGGTTCAAAAGACTGCTGACTCTGTTTCACGAGGTGTGAATTCGAGAATTTTCTTCAGTGGTCAACTGAACAGATCTTTTCACGCTAGTGCATTCTTGCTCGCATTTTTGTCCTGTTTTTGTTTGTGCAGATGGACGTCAAGGACAAGATCGTAGTCATGTTCTCTGTAGTCAATTATACATCATGGAGAACTCGAATGAAGAAGATCCTTCTGTCAAAGCATCATAGGATGCAACAAGTTCTCACTTCTGGACCAATCGTCATACAAGACAGAATACTTCGCACTCCCACAAATCCCAACGATGGAGATGCAGTGGTGGAGTATGTGGAGAAACAGCCAGAAGACTACACTCCGGAAGAGGCTAAGGTGAGCCAGCTGGATATCTGGGCTCAGAGCACAATAATGTCCACGGTTAGACAAGATTATCTGCCCTGGATAGAGGAGTGTGAGACCGCAAAAGAGATGTGGGACATCCTGGCTTCGCTAAGTGAAGGAAGCGACGAGACGAAGGAAAACAAGTTCTCGCATGCATGTTAAGATTTCGACAATTTCAGTCTGCGACCTGATGAGACTATCGATCAGCTAGAGCTTCGGTTTATGGACATCATTAGAAGAATCCAGTCCATTCGGAAAGGAAAATACACTCTAAGAGAAATAAATCTCAAAGTGTTGCAAGCTCTACCGGCTGAGTGGGATACTTTCACAAATATCCACGAGAGCCGAGCTGACCTTGGTGAAATGGGAACTGAAAGATTGTTCTCAATCTTGAAAGGAAATGAGTATAAGGTCAACAGAAGGAGATCGCAGCCCTCAGGTCAGACAAATAGAATTGAGGATGTTGGCTCGGCATCAAAGTCAGTTGCCCTCCGAGCTGATTACTCAAAGTCGAGATCGTCAAGGCCAACCAGATCGGCTGACACAACTGCAAAGGAGCCAAGCAGAGAGGAACTGCAACAGAACATTGCAGCGTTGTCAAAGAAGCTAGCCGATATGGACACTCAGTTCGGGAAATATAAACGTTTTTTATAAATCAAACCAAACTCGAGACAGTTCGAAGCCAGTCACCAATGGTTGCTTCGAATGCGGCAAGGAAGGACACTTCAAAGCTGACTGCCCAGACCTCTCAAAGAAGGAAAGAGAAGCACTGAGGGCCAAGCAAACTGCAAAGAACAAGGCCATGGTAGCTGAAGAGGCAGCTGACGATATGGACATCTTTACAGACACTGAAGATGAGGATGAACTGACCTCTACCAACAAAGTCATCAGTCCGGATCAATGCCTCATGGCACTTGGAACCGACCAAGATGATATTGAGGTACAATCTAATCCTGCTCGCTTAAATTCTTCCAATACTTCTAACCTGCAGGAATCTCTGAGCGATGAGTTGGAACCCTCCTGGAATGATTTTCAAGAACTCAGTGAGGAACTGCATCAGCAGTCGGTTGAGTTTAAGAGTCTTCAAGCTCAGTTCGCCAAGCTTGAAGATTCCTTAACCTAAAAGGAGGATCTGATTATGAGCCAAACTCAGGAGATTGAGAATCTCAAGAGTCAACTGATCGAGGCTAAGGCTCCAGCTGATGAGGAGTTGACAAAGCAAAACAAAGAACAACAAGATCAGTTGAAAAATTAAGATGCTCAGATCGAACAACTGATAAAGAAGTCAGATGGATAAATCAAGCAGATAGCTGTACTCGTCAAGGAGTTGCAAACTGAGAAGGACAATCTAATCAAGCTGTATCAGTCATCCAAGATCATCGAAAACCTTTTAAGTTACAGCAGACAGATGGATGACGTGTCAGGACTCGGTTATGATGTTGTCAAGGATACTGGGATTCCACCAGCAACTTTCATCAAACCAGTAGAAGTTACAGCTGTAGAGCCAGACACAGCTGAGTCTCCAGAAGCTAATTCAACTTCCACCTCTCAACAAGTTCAAACGACCAATGAAATTACGACTGAGAAGGGAAAAGGAGTAGCTGATGTAGGACAGAATATTCCATCGGTTGAGGTATCAACCGAGGGGGAATGTTCCAAGAGTCAAAAGAGGAATCAGAGGCGTCGGAAGCACAACCGCAACCGATCTCAGAACCAGAACCGACCTCTGCATCAACCTCAAAGTCAATGTCAGAAGGAATGGAACCGACCTCAGAACAAGCAAGGGTTCAATCATCTGAATCAGCAGCGGTTCCAACATCAGTTCGACCAAAGGTTCCAACATAGTCGACCAATGAGGAACTGGTCAAACAACTGGAGATATTCATGCCATAATATTAATCATCAATAGGGCATGAACAGCTACAGACAACCCTCAGGAAGTTGGAATCATAATCAGCCACAAAGATTCCAACCGGGCGTCTGACCTCACAGACAAACTCAACAGGATAAGAATCGCCATCAAAACAGGGGGAAAAGCCTCACCTCCTAAAGCTCAACATAGGAGAAATCCAACTCCTCCCAAGAAACAGAACATCACTACTAACAGCAAGCCTAAGGATAACCGAGGTGTTGTTATAGTTGATGATGAAGGAAAAGTAATTTGGAATGATAAATCCATCCGAGTTTACAGGGAAAAGCGACGCACAGTTCCAGCGGGAACTGGTTCTAACCTTCCAGGACCCAACTGAAATTGGGGACCTAAGCGAGTTTCTCTTTGCAGGTACAGGAGAAACAGCTGAGGAAGAAGAAGGCGTCTGCAACAATGTGGGTGATGGATAGTGGATGCTCGAAACACATGACGAATCTAAAGGATTTGCTTGGAAGTTTCGTGGAAAAAGAAGGTCCATCAGTTACTTTTGGTGATAACTCAAAAGGTTATACCGAGGTTACGGTACCCTTGAAACCAATCATGTTTCAATTTCTAATGTCTCTTATGTTGATGGATTGAAGCATAACCTGCTCTCCATCAGCCAATTCTGTGATAATGGTTTCTCTGTCAAGTTTGATGCACAGGGTTGCAGAGTTAAAGATGTCGGATCAAAGCAGGTGATATTGTTGAGAAATCGATCTCCAACATGGAATGTATACTACGCTGACTGGAACAGCAGCCTCCCTGACACTTGCCTGTTATCAAAGAGCAGTTCGGATGTGAGCTGGCTGTGGCACAAAAGGCTCAACCATCTGAATTTCAAGATGATGAACCGACTCGCCAGACAAGAACATGCAAGAGGCATACCTAACCGAGTGTTTTCAACAATACACATCTGCAGTGCATGCCAGCTGGGAAAGCTCGCTAGAACCTCCTTCCGGTTGAAGTCAACTCCCTCAACCGACCGAGTGTTGCAGCTGATCCATATGGATCTCTTCGGGCCAGTTACACCAAAAAGCATTAATGGAAACGAATATACTTTGGTTGTAACTGATGACTACTCAAGATATACGTGGACCATCTTCATGCGCCACAAGAGTGAAACCCGAGATGAGCTGCCCAAGCTGATGGATCGGATATCAAACCAATAAGAGATGAAGATCATATCTATCTGATCAGATCGTGGAACGGAGTTTCTAAATGAAACCATCATTGAGTATTGCGAAAAGAATGGCATAACCCATCAGACATCAGCTGCGCGTACTCCACAACAGAATGGCGTAGCTGAGCGAAGAAATAGAACTCTGAAGGATGCAGCCACATCCATGTTAGCGAGCTCAGCACTGCCAAAGAGATTTTGGGCTGAAGCGATCAACACAGCATGCTACACTCAGAATCGATCTCTTCTCACCAAGCGGTTGGGAAAGACGCCCTACGAGCTGTGGAGACGCAGAAAGCCAGATATTTCTTATTTTCGTGTTTTTGGATCTAAGTGTTATATTCACAACAATGGGAAGACTCAGTTGAAAACTTTAGATGCCAAAGCTTCGAAGGGCATATTTCTTGGATATGCAGCTCGGATCAAGGCATATAGAGTTTTCAACAACAGCTCTCGTGTTGTGGAAATAACACCTCATGTTAGTTTTGATGAATCTACCTTTGAGTGCAGGGAACAGGTAAAGGAACAACACGCGGATCCAGCTGTTCTACCAGTTCTCACCAGATCGCAAGCACTTCGGGAAAAGAACCGAGCTGAACCTCTGATATGGGCAACTGAGGATGAGGATCCATACTCCTCTGAAGATGAATGCGAAGACCTCAGCTCGTCCCAAGGGGGAACTTCAGCTGATGCCCCTCCAACTGCATCAACATCTGAAGCAGAACCAAACTCAGCTCGAACTATTGTAAATGTTGAGGATCCAGACTCAACAGCTGATAAATCATCAGCTCTGAAGACTCAAACTCAGAATTTTGAACAACCACAGTTGGAAGAAGAAGGAAGACGCAACCGAAGATGGTATGAAGTTTATTCAACCGACGACATCATCGGAGATCCAACCGAGGGTGTGCGCACGCGGAGCAGGGTTGCAAATCCAGAATCAACCGAGGAAGATTCCAACTCTTATGCCCAATATGCTGAGGAATTGGCAGTTCTAGAGGAGTTCGAGCAAGCTGGAGATGTTGCTATGATTTCTTGCTTTGTAGCTGATGTTCCAGAACCGAAGAATGTTGGGGAAGCTCTCAACTGTGTCCACTGGACAACAACAATGCAAGAAGAACTGAATGAGTTTCTACGCAACTGTGTATGGGAGTTGGTAGAAAGACCAAATGGTGTCAAGATGATTGGATTGAAGTGGATTTTCAAAAACAAGAGAGACGCCATTGGATTCATTGTGAGGAATAAAGCAAGGTTGGTAGCTCAAGGATACTGCCAACAAGAAGGAAATGACTTTGAAGATTCCTTCGCACTAGTTGCAAGGCTGGAAGCCATCCGGATCTTTCTAGCTTATGTCGCACATCACAAGTTCAAAGTATATCAGATGGATGTGAAGTGTGCATTCCTCAATGGAGATATCAAAGAAGATGTATATGTCGAACAGCCTCCTGGTTTTGAGACTGGAGATGGAAGAGTGTACAAGCTGAAGAAAGCTATCTATGGTCTAAAGCAAGCGCCACGGGCATGGTATGACACTCTTTGTGGATTTCTTCTGAACTCGGGGTTCAAACAAGGTTCAGTTGATAAAACTCTGTTCACCATCAAAGTTGGAGAAGAAATACTTGTTGTGCAAATTTATGTCGATGACATCATTTTCGGCTCCAAGTCGGAGGAGCTGTGCAAGAAATTCTCCGATCTCATGAAGGAGAAGTTCGAGATGTCAATGATGGGCGAGATGAATTATTTCCTTGGATTACAAGTGAAGCAGTCACCTGAAGGGATTTTCATCAACCAGTGCAAGTATACAAAGGAGCTCATCATCAAGTTCGGATTGCAGACAAGTAAGACAACTAAGATCCCTATGAATACGAACTGGAAGATCGAACCAGGAGCTGAGGGAAAGCTCGTTGATGCCAGCCAGTATAGAGGGATCATCGGTTCGCTGCTCTATCTAACTGCCAGCCGACCAGACATTTCATACGCAGTTGGAGTGTGTGCTCGTTTTCAAGTCCAACCAAGAGAAGCACACATGTTGGCAGCAAAGAACATCATTAAGTATCTGAAGGGAACTGTCAATGTTGGGTTGTGGTACCCAACTGATGACAATATCCAGCTGACTGGATACTCAGATGCCGACCTAGCAGGAGATCGGTTGGACAGGAAGTCTACTTCTGGACACTGTCAGTTCATGGGAAGCAAGCTGGTTTCATGGTTCTCCAAGAAACAAGCGTGTGTTGCTACTTCGACAACCGAGTCAGAGTATATGGTTGCCGGAAGCTGTTGCATGCAAGTATTGTGGCTAAAACAATAGCTGAGAGATTATGAAGTCGCAACCGGACAGGTTCCCATTCATTGTGATAGCTCGAGTGCCATAGCTATCTCTCTGAACCCTGTTCACCACTCTCGGACTAAGCATATCGATATTCGTCATCATTTCATCCGAGATCATATTGAGAAGAAGGATGTGTCCATGGAGAAGATCCCAACTGAAATTCAAAGAGCTGACATCTTCACCAAACCTCTTCCTGAAGCCCGGTTCAAGATGCTGTGTGATCTTCTAGGACTCTTGGATCCGAGCTAAAAACTCATCCGAGCTAAAGAGTCATCCGAGATGAAGAGTCATCCGAGCTGATAAGAATCCATCCGAGCTGAAGAATCGGATATCCATTTAAGGGGGAAGCTCAGATGAAAAGGGAAGCTCAGATGAAAAGGGAAGCTCAGATAAAGGGGGAATCTCAGATGCGAACTGCCAACTGAAAACATCAAACGTCAGCTGAACAGACGAACTCGAGTCAGCTGATGGTATGCGGCAACTGAGGAGCACAACTGAGGTATACAGCTGATATCGACATCAGCTGCCAGGTATCATTTATGACTGAAGGTGTTATGATATTAAATGAGAATGTTTGAAATAAATTTAAACATTCCTGAACATGTCAGCTAGACTAAACAAGCCATCATATCACATTTAATGTAAAGTCTGGCTGAACACCTATAGCCTTACTTTATAGTGCGACTGGACTGACACCCTAAACTATTCACCTTTTCACTCGCGCGCGTGGTATATCAGTCAAAATTACCCAACAGTCGCGAAATCACAGCCGTTGATAAATACGCGCGATTTAGCCCTAGCCGTTGATTTTATCCGAGTCAAAGATTATATAATACAGCAAATCAGGAAGTGATCCTTACCTTCTCTTTTCGTGCATATCTTTACTCACTATTCATCATCTTCTCAAATCTTGTTTCGCCATTTTCAGTAAAGTTTTTCCTTCTTCTTCGCATATATATCGAGTCGAGATGGCGCCCAAATCCAAAGCCTCTAAGAAGATGGTCTCCACAGAGCCTGCTACGTTCCAAGAATCGTTCGACATGGTGATGTCGAAGATTCATTTCGAACAGATTTTATCCAGAGCGGCTCTCTCCTCGCCTGAGCTTGCTCCCGTCGCCGCCATCCTCTCCAACCACCATCTTCTTGACTGGGCAACCCTCTCTCCGGCCTTGTTGCTCAGGAAGCAGGTCGTACATTTCTACCGGAATCTGCAACGAGTTGCAGAAGACGGGCTTGTCACGATCATCCCGTGCAAGCAACGCCACAGAATCTCCCGGACAGTAGAAGACTCCGTCGTGGAGATAAAGGTGTCAAAGGAGCTGGAGAAGCTCATCCCCAGAAACCGCGAAGCCACAGATGTGCTGGGGAACTTCACTGACAAAGAAGCTGACACCTTCCTTCAAACAATCCTCATTGTTCCCGAGCCATTGAAGGGGAGCATGCAGAGGACGAAGCTGAAGCCGGCTCACCGACTTCTCTTCGATGTAATCTCCAAGTGCGCCTTCGCATATGGTGGAGCCTTCGGTGACATAAGCCGTCCTAAGCTCAAGCAGCAGAAGGCCCTGGAAGAGATGCACCAGGTCGACTGGTTGGGATATCTGGAAAGCCAGCTGTTGTTGGAGAAGCAGAAGATATCCGAGACGATAGCTGAGTCCGGAGAACTGCTGTTGAGTGTCAAGGGGACTCTCAACTTTGGAACAAAGATTTCTGCCCTCATCCTCCAAGCTACACAAGGACTGCCGCTGACATGGGAAGGAAGTGAGGACACTCCAGTCAGCAAGTTGTCGCTATTCCCCTCAGCTAAGAAAGCCAGGGATGTTGTGGAGGCTGTCTACACCCCCAAGGGTGCCCCCAAGCCAGATGTGGAGTCAGCAGCTCGCCGGCCTTCAAGGACCAAGCCGGCGAAGCGCCAGCTGGAGGAGGTAGCTGAGGAGGAAGAAGACGAAGAGGAGGAAGAGGAGGAACATCTGCAGAAGAGGCCAAGGATAAGGATCATCTTGCCAGCGGCTCAACCATCCACAATAAGTCCAGTGGTGGTCAAGCCGGCTGAGGCAAAGGAGTCAACCGAATCCAGTCAATCGGTTGACCCAGCTGGATTCATTCTTCAGCTGCGTCAGGAGAAAGCAGCTGAAGACGTGGAGATCCAAGTGGAGGATTCCAGCTCCTCCTCAGATGACTCTTCTTCATCTAAGGAGTCCCTCGACAGTCAAACTAGAGCTGATGCCAGCCAGGTAAACCCACCTGTGTCTGAAGAAACCCTCCAGCCAGCCGACTCACTACCTAAAGAGGATCCAGTTCTCTCAACTGGTCCTCAGTCAAATAGTTCGAGCCTCTCGCTCGATGCCAACGTTGTGACCATTCCTTTGGCCAACGTTGATGAAACCATCGAACCTGTAACCTTCGATATCGAACCCCCTCCAATCGATGAAGAAGCCAACCGCCAGGCAATCCTGGCTGAATATGAAGGAAGACTCAGCTACTGCTTCCGCAAGCTGATTGGTATGTTCCCCGAGGCAGCCTCAATGCCCGTCTTTGCCGTACTCGGGACGGAACTGCTCTACCAGTTCAGCGTCATATTCAGCTACTGGTACGTCAAGGAGGAAACCCTCAGGATCCATGGTTGGGACAAGTTAAAGGTCGAAGAGTCCAACCTGAGGGAATACTTCGACTACCAAAACATGGAGGTAGCTTACAACCAGAAGGTGGCTGTGCTACGACGACGTCTGGACAAGAGCATCCAAGAAGGGACAGACACCAAGGAACTGTGCAACAATCCTGGAGCTGTTCAGTTTCTTGACGAGATGCTAGCCAAAAATGCCTCCTTCATGGACGACATCGACGCAGCTGATGAGGCGGCCAAGAGAGAAGAAGACAAGCTCAAGGCCTACCTCGCCAGCCGATCTGCCATGGTTGTCTCGGAGCCTGCTGCCCAGCCACAACCACAGCTTCTGCCCGGACCCTTCGATCAGCCAGCTCTCTCAACCGACGCCATCTGCGAGCTGATTTCGGAGAGGTTCAACCAACTGAGGCAGGAGATGTTGTCCAAGATCCAGCTGAACAAGGTGGAGGAAGCTGACAGGATGCAGCAGCTGATGGCAGAAAATGCCAGCTTGAAGAATCAGCTAGAACACCTCTCCTCTTCTCTGCAGCACAAGTTCGAAGACCTCTCCACTTCTTCCAGCTCGGAGGTCTCGGCTCTAAGGAAGGCCGTTCAGAGCCTCAGCTCGAATTTCAACGTGTTCAAGACTGTTGCTGAATCTGACCTCGCAAAGTCCCAGCAGACTCAGGACCAGGAGTGGATGTCTCAGTTCGCCTCTTTCCGAGCTGAGTTCGTCTCCCTCCACAAAGAGGTCTCTGCGACCTTTGCAGCTGTGCAGCGAGCTGAGCAGGAGCGCCAAGACTTGGAGCTGGCCAAGAAGGTAGCTGAGAAGGATGCTGTTGACGAGCTGTTTTCCCGAGTTCAACAGGCTGAAGCCAAGTTGACCTCCCTGGATGGCACTGTAGCCACCCTTTTGGATGATGCCAAAAAGGGGGAAGATAAGGAGCCAGCAGCTGGGGAAGACAAGGAGCCAGCAGCTGTTGCTGGACGAGGGAAAGCTATTCTCCAGCAAGCTGAAGGGGAAGGAGTGCCAGCTGAAGGAGCTGAAGCTGAAGGATCGCAGCCCGAACTGGAAGTCTCCCACGACCTCGTAGCCGAGCTTACGGCCGAACTCGAAGCAGAACTTGACGGAGGGATATCTGTTGAAGACTGTATCGAAGCTGCCAAAGCTATGGAGGAGTCAAAGGAGAAGTACTTGAATCCCTCCTGGATCAAGAAGTTCGCTGCCGATCAGGCCAAGAAGGTGGCCAAGTTCAAGAAGGAGCTCGCCAAGGTAGAGAAGAACGTCGACAGGAATAAAGCCAGCCGGAGTGTGCGAAGAATCAACAAGCACCAGATGAAGGCTGAGGCTAGGAAGTTGACGCGCCAACTGCAGAAGAACGCTCTGCTCCCGTCTCGGTACCCACATGTTGACAAGTGGATGAATGCTGATATTAACGATGACTGGAAGCAGTTCAAGCATGTGATGAATTGAGGCCTGATCTTACTTCCCAAGAAAGGAAGCATTTTGTGTCTATGTGCAGGCAATATTTTTGGGAAGATCCCTATCTTTTCAAAATTGGGAAGGACGATGTGATCCGAAGGTGTGTGTCGGATGATGAGCAAGCCAAGGTCTTGCAATTTTTCCATGAGACTCAATGCGGGGGCCATTTTGGCGATCAGAAAATAGCACACAAGGTGCTCCAATTAGGTTTATTCTGGCCTTTATTATTTAAGGATGTCCATGCTTTTTATGTTGCTTGTGATCGTTGCCAAAGGGTCGGGTCAATTGGTCGTAGGAACGAGATGCCCCTTAATACCATTCTGGCTGTTGAGATTTTCGATGTTTGGGGCATCGATTTCATGGGACCGGTCCCCAAATCTTTTGGCTACGAATATATTCTTTTAGCGGTTGATTACGTGTCCAAGTGGGTTGAAGCCATCCCCACTAGGACTTGTGATTCTCATGTTGTGTTGAGATTTGTGCAGGAGAATATCTTTTGCAGGTTCGGATTTCCAAGGGCTATAATCAGCGATGGGGGAAAACACTTTTGCAATAAGCTTTTCGAGAAGCTTATGAAGAAGAATGGTATAATGCATAAAGTGGCCACTTCCTATCATCCCCAAACCTCGGGCCAAGTCGAGACGAGTAACAAGCAAATCAAGGGGATCTTGGAAAAGACTGTCCAACCATCTCGGAAGGATTCGTCTTCAAAGTTGAATGATGCTCTATGGGCGTATCGCACTGCCTACAAGAGTATTTTGGAGATGAGCCCGTACCGTTTAGTGTTTGGGAAGTATTGTCATCTACCTGTCGAAATCAAGCACAAGGCGTATTGGGCAATCCGGGCAACAAATCTCGATCTTGATGCCGCAGAGAAGCAACGGATGTTGCAAATGTCAGAATTGGATGAGCTCCGTAATGAGGCGTAAGACAACGCCAAAATTTACAAGGACCGAGTGAAGCGGTTGCATGACAGCCAAATTTTGTTCAAAGAGTTGAAGCCCGGGAAGAAAGTCCTTTTGTTCAACTCGAGGTTAAAATTGTTTCCGGGCAAATTGAAGTCCCGTTGGACCGGTCCGTACCTTATTGAAGAAGTTCTACCATTTGGTGTTGTCCGTTTGCTCAATGAGCAGACTCAAGAGTCTTTTCAAGCCAACGGCCATCGAGTGAAACTGTATCATGAAGGAGAACATATTGTGAAAGAAGTCGAGTTAATTTGGCTCGTGAATTCGGAATGACGGTTTCGTTTTTGTATGTCAAGCTAATGACGTTAAACAAGCACTTCATGGGAGGCAACCCACGGTAGTATAAAAAAAAAAAGGTGCTGCAGCTCATAGGCGACCCTCGTCCGTGCTGGGCGAGCGCCCGACATTGCTAGCCCCCAACTCGCGCACCTTATGAGGCTAAGGGCGGCGGTCGTCCATGCCGGGCGAGCATCTGGCACTTTCTTACGCGGCGATCGTTCAGAGTGAGCGAGCGTCCGGTCCTTGCCTTATAAATATTCATGCCCTAGATTTCTCACTCAGCCATATCCTTTTCTTAAGTTCTCTCTACCTTCAACACCATTCACCTCGTTCGGTCCACCGTCCATTGCCGCATCGCCGTCCATCTCGGTTCCTCCACCGACTGTCGTGCTCGCCTTAGACCGGAGAGTGACCTCTGCTCGTTGTCCATCCGGCGAGCAACACCTTTCGGCGAGCGCCCTTCGCTTTTCGGCGAGCGTCGCCCTTGCCTCCAACCTCCACCGCGTGCTTTCTACTCCAGACTCGGGCGAGCGTTGTCCTCGCTTCAATTTCGACGAGTGTTGCCTTGTCTGTCTTCGCCCGAACGAGCGGCCTGCCCTCTCTCCCACTCCGGAGAGCGTGTTCTGCCATCCCTCGTTCCAACCGAGCGAGCATCGCCCATCCATCTCACTCCGGCGAGTGCTCCACTCTGGCGAGCGTTCCACCTTGCTCGCTCTTCTCAAGCGCGCGTCACCCATTTTTTCTCACCTTCGGACGAGCGTCCGCCATTCGGCTCACTTATACTCCATGGCCCGAACCAAGCACATTGGGAATACGGGCGAATCTAGCAGTTCCGCCCTACGTACTGCTGTGACAGAGGCCATGGATACTGATGCGGCTACCCCACGGACATCTCCAGGACATATGATGCTCTTTTTCCTATTTACACGCATGCAGAAGGTAATAATTATCTTCGTTTCAAAAGCAAAGAGATTACAGTGCCTCGTTTTATTGATTGGGAAGTTATTGAATCGTTGGGGGTGACGGCTCAGTTGGATAAGTATCTTAAGGTGCTAGGATTGTTTAAGTATGCTCATGCCGAATGGCCTTCTTTTGCTCCATTGTGTGTGGAATTTCTGGTTTCTATGCACTTTGAGAATGATCTTGCGGGTATTACTTTCCATTTGCTGGGTACTACATATCGTGCTGGGTATACTGCTATGCACAAAGTTTTTGGATTCCGGAAGTCTCAGGGGGTGTTAGCCATTCCTGCGACGTTTGATGCTAATACCGCTTGGCGAGATTTGACGGGGTGCGACAATTGGAGAGCTGGTGGTTTGTCTAGTGGATTAATTCGTTATCCGATTTTGGGTATTTTACACAAATTTCTTGTATATAATGTTAAGGGGCGTGATGAGGCTAATAAGGTGCATTTGCTTGAGCTCTACTTACTTGATTGTGCGGTGCAGAAGAGGAAAGTCTGCCCGGCTCCTTTTATTTTCGCCACTTGGCAGAATATTGTTCGAACTTCCACATTCCGCGCTGCTTTGCCTCACTTAGCTACTGCTATGGCTTATCACTTTAAAGCTATTCGGGCGGATTTTCCTCCTTCTAATCAGGTTCTTCTAGAATGCAAATATTTGGGATTTACTGAATTGAAGCATGGGTTTATTGCCCGTGATCTGGTGTCTTTTCTTCCCTACGAGGAGCGGCCGGCGGTTAAGCGCCAGCGTGATGCCGAACTCGCAGGTCCTCGCGTCCCTCTACCTACTGCCCCCGTTACTTCCGATTCCGAGTCTGACCAAGACGTTGATGATGCTGCAACGAGGGAGAGTGAGGATGCATCTCCTCGTCGGGTTGAGTCTGCTTCTCAACCTTCCGGTTTTGTTCCTTCCGCCTCTATTCCTTCTGGTTCTGTCCCCGAATTGGGAGCGCAGCTTGGGCAACTGCAGCAGCAGTTAGTTTTACAGAGTGCACAATTGCATCGTCAAGATCAACGGTGGGCGCAGAATGATCAACGGTGGAAAAGGAATGATCAACGATGGGCTGTTAATGATCAACAATGGGCTGCTCAGACTCAGTATTGAGAGGCCAAAAATCAGCGTTGGGCGGAGCAGGCACAACATTGGGCTACTAATGCTCAGTATTGGGACCAACAACAGCAACATATGGCTTCCCAGACTCGCCAATTCTTGGAGCAGCAATTGGCTAGTTGGAATTCACTCCCGGTGGTCCGCCTAATCATCCTTCGGATCAACAGTGATTCTCACTGTTGAAGTGTACGCTTTTCTTTTCCTGTCTTTTTCATTTTAGTGGTTGTTGCTGTTTATTTTGCTTTTATGTTATCATGTTTGTCTGGCGTTGTTTTTGTTATTTTTGCTAGGGTGTTGGTGTTGCTATTTTGCCTCGTCTTCTTCTCTAGTTTGCACTATGATACTCTCTCCCTTTTTATTTTTGCTTATTGATTGCCAATGGGGACATTGTTGCGTCTTTTTCGTTGGGGGGAGGGGTGTCTGTTGGCATGATTATCTTGTGCGTCCTCGGTTATTTCTTATTTAGAATTATGATTTAGAAGTTGAGGTTGAAGTTTATGATTCATGTCTTGATAGATTTTATTGATCGAGATAGTGATAAGGTTGAAGTTGTGGTTGTTGCATGTCAATTGTGGGGCGATTCACACTCGAATTATTGAAGCTTGACTTTTGAGTGTGGGTGAAAGGTTAGAGAACAGTGTTTAAGAAGTGTATCCCAATTTAAAAAAAAAAAAAAAAACGTTTAATGCTTAAATAAGTTGAGTTACTTTGGAAGGCCTCTGCTCTTTTGGGAACCATGAGCATGGGTAACCACATGAGGACACTTTAGATGACCTCTAAATGTTCACACCTTATGAATTATGGCCATATAACCCAATTTGACTTGACAATTTGTTAATTTGTCTGATTAATTTGGTTGTGTTGTGAAGGGCTCTACCCCTCTTTCTCATTGGCTTGAATTCGTTCTTAATGTTTAAGGAATGAGTATGGAAAACCACACTAGGATGCCGGAATTTCGGTGAGTAACCCTAGTGAAGATTGCCCGGAATTCACATTTTCTTTAGCTTAGTTAAGATATGGTACAAATTTGGGATACTCTTCGTTGCTGCTGTTTCCTTTCTTTGATCTTGTGCTCGGATGTTGGGTTGATTGAGTTCTTGTGTGGAGGGCAACTCATTTGTTGTATGATGACTGCTATCGATTGATGAGTAATAAATTGTTTTGTGATTGAGACTTTATCGAGATATGAATTATTTGGTTCAAGTTTTCACTTTCTTCATTTTAATTCTTAATAAGAATTGCTTGATGACCAGCAAGGTTTTGTGTGTGGAGGGGTTGTTTCACCGGTTTTTGGTCGTGTTTTGGGTAGTTTATTTGGTGCATTTTACTTGAATTCTAGTTTGGTTTGTCTAGTTTTAAAACTTAGAATGCATTAATGTTGTGGTTCGAGTTTCGTGTGGTCAATGCAGGTTCTTGTCTCAAGTTATGGATTATAAGATAAGCATGCCGAGTAATTGCAAGTTCTTGGATCCGTCGATCGTCCGGCACAATTTATTGTGTTGGGCGATCGCCCGGCTATTGGAAAGAAGGCTGAGCGGTGGACATAGAGCTCTATCGGCACTCGTCCACCTCCGGCGACCGCTGGCGTGAAGCATTAGAAGATTTCAACGGTCACTCAAGTTCGGCGTTCGTCCGACATGTGAGAATGTGGGTCGAGCAATCTTCAGAGAGCAACCCCTGACGACCGCTCGATGTCGATGCTCGTCCAGCATTCTTACATGTGGACGAGCAAATATCAGAGAGAGACCCCCGACGATCGCCAGGCCCCGGCGCTCATCTGGAAGGTGGGATCACGAAGAGTTGGACGCTCGTCAGTGTCCGACGAGCATCGGGGTTGAGGCGGCGTGTGTTAACCCTATATATACGCGGATTTGGAATTATTGTAAAGAGGACTTATTTTTATTTTCCGCCGTTTTTCTTTAGAGACTAGATGTCACAGCCCCAAATCCCGAGGGACGGCAGAAGCCGGGGTGCGACTGGGATTGGATTAAAGAAGCGGGGAAGAAGGGGACTGACTGAACTAAACATACATAAGAGACATCATACAAACTACGAACAAAGCTTTATTTACATAAAGGAAAAGTTAAACTCAAAGGATTACACGACTGAAAGTACACGGTAGATAAACTAAGTTATAAGACAGATCTTAGTCTACAGTGATTACATATATGTTCATCAAAATACTAGAGTTTATGCAGCGGAAATGTGATTCACACTAACTATAGTTCTCCTATGACAACTTTATTCAACCTTCGCCACTTCCATCGCTTCAACCTGCACATTTAGAAAACATATGCAGGGCTAAGTACAAAAGTACTTAGTGGGCACGTTGCCAAAAACATAATCATAAGTAAAAATAATCAGGCATCTCATAATCGTAGCACATCGGGGTTTTATTGAAAATAGCCCGTGTCTACTAAACATTTTCTGACTCATTTATATAAATTAGCTTGTACAAGCATTTTTCTGGTATGTTACGTTCAAATCTTGACTAATTCTCATTCACCGTGGCTGGTTACCCCTCAACAGGATACCACATACACCACAGGTTACAAAGTGCACTAACTCTGGAAAGCACTTAATAGCTAACTCAGAGCCGATCGTTAACTAATAAATCTGGAAAACACGAAGGTTAACTCAGATAGGTACAAGAGAACTCACATAAAATATTTAAACAGTTTATGCCATGATTATCACTTGAAAACACAGATATTAAAGCGATAAAGAAAGGTTTTAGAGCATTGCTCGTTTTATTTCATATATAAAAGCCCACCTCGTTGATACAAAACAACTAACAGGTTTCCGTTCTTCGGTTCTTCCGTCTTTTCCTTAGTGCTGGCTTCCTCCTTCATCGTAAAATAATCACACTTTAAATTGGTCGCATAAGAAAATCGAACATGGAAATTTGAATTAGGTTTTAGTCGTTTTGTTTCTTTAGGCATTTGCACGCTACTAGTTTCTTTTTTGTTTAAACGGGAACGAGACTTGAACAAATCTCGTTTAGAACTCGAAAGGTCTCATACTCGACTCTTAAGTCAGTAGAGGGGATAGTCGATAGCTCATTACGACTTAAAAGATCAAAAGGAACTAAGTTGGAACGGAAATCAACTTAGGAAATTAAGTTTTAGTTCTTTAGACAATTTAGGCATTTTCGCGCTTAACTAAATTTCTTTACTTAAACGGATACGAGATACGAACTCATCTCGTTTAGCACTCAAGGCTCTAAACTTGACACTGAGGTCAGTAGGAAGAAGGCAATCGTTAACTCATTACGGCTTGAACGATCGAAAGAAACTAAGTTGCGAAGAAAACAACTTAGGAAAACAAATCCTGAAATTTCACTGCGCATTACAGTAGTTCTGGGGACTGCCCAGAACAGAGGAATTGGAAACAGGGGATGAGCCCTGTACCGTTAGAAAGCTTGGAGAGTCTAGTTTACGCTCCAATTTACGGATCTCAAATCCGATAAACGAGCTAAGAGATATTATAGTTTCCGGAAAGGGTCGCAAAACTGCCGCGGCTAACCCTAAATGCTCGATGGAAACGACGTATAACTTCCTAAGTTCGTTCTAAGTTCTCGTACTTGATTTCTCATGAAATTTCACTCTCAAGGCAGTCAACACGTACTCCCGTACGTGATGAACTCCTTCTCAAAACTCGTCCAATAGCACGACGTTCTAAACGTCGGCTTCCAACTATCAAGTACTAAACCAACAAGTTAACAATTTCCCGTTCTAGTTCTCGACTATCACTATAACTCATATTATAATAGCTCGAAAGCTCATGACGTCAACTACAAAGTCGTTCTCAAGTCCATTATAAACAATATTATCAAGTTAAAATTCTCATTCAACTTCTCGGTTATTAATTACGACTAATTGTTCGTCTCTTACAAAATTTTAAAAGTTATCGGATTTCGTTCATTTTCTACGTCATCAAACATCATCTAACGAGATTCATTTTCATGCAACTCATCACTTCATATCATCACTATATCTCAACTTAATTCGAGATCTTTGTCTCTTACCAAATCAATAATTATTTTTCATAACATCATCTAATGTCATTAGAAACCACATTCTATCATCATTTCATCAATTAAACCAAGCTATATCAAACCCCTAATTAATACCTAAAAATCGGTATTAACACAAAGATTAAGAGAGTGATTTTCTTCATTAATCAACACCATTTAACTCTTAATCATATTATTATAACATCAATTGATCAAAAGAAGTCCAATTACACAATAAAATGCAAAACCCCCAATTCCAAACCCTAAACCCTAGCTCGGTTTTCATCTAATCAAAGGGCTTTCGATTTCTTTTTGTTTTAATCCCTAATCGATCACTTCCTAAGCATGATTATAACATCAATTGAAAAATTCCATCAATCCTACCAAAAGCCCTAAAATTTCGGTATTATCCTAGCAATTAGGGTTCTTGATTTCATCAAATTTTAAATCCCTAATTAACACATCTAACACATCTAATTTTACTAATCCAAGATCAAACATCTAGTTCCATCATCCCTAAATTTTCGATCCAAAGAAAAAATAAAAAGAAATGGATGATGGATGGATAGAAACATAGAGGAGAGGATTACCTTGAAGTTTAAAGAAGGAAGAAATGAAGTTCGATGGATGGAATGAAGACTTGTGTGATTTCTTCCTTGATGAGAGCTTGAGGATCCAACAATGGAGAACAAAATGAAGATGGGAGAGAGGGAGAGGGTGCTGTCGTGTGTTTTGGGGAGGGAGGAGATGAGTAATTTCATTTGTTATAAGGTAATTTAACCTAATAGGTGTAAAGTGAAAACAAAATATCTATATGGTGAGTCATGGATAAAAACTATATAAGAAATGAAATATCAAGCTAATGTGTGTGTATGATGTCGGCTAGAGGGGGAGGAAAAAGAGAAATTACGCACTTTTCCGGCGCGATACGACGTTACGGAAATCGAACGACGAAAAATGAAGCTCGGCACATAATCGTCACGATCCGATTCGACCAAAAATTCTAACGTATTAAACTTAATCGGAAAATAATATTTATAAAATTTATTCCGACAAAAACTCGGGACGACACAGTCCGAGTTTCGTCCGGAAAATCATAAAAACGAACTTTCTCGGGCGAGTTCGTATCGCGATTTTGTGAATGTAAAAATCAGACGGTTTTCCGTTCTGAGTTCCAGAACTAAAAATTTTTCGTACGCGCTAAACCTAAATACAGTAGTCGTCTAGCTGACTTCCGTAATTTATTTTCGAAAAGGGATTCGACTGTTAGTCTTAGAATTCAAAATCGTAAACTTAGGCGTGCAAAGCCATTTTTATTTTTAACTTTAAAAATTTGAGATCGTAAGGAATTTCTGGGGTATTACACTAGAACACGATATTATTTTTCTTCCCCAGTATTGTTCTTCATCTTGTTTTTCCTTCTTCTAAATAGATTTATTGCTTCCAATTCGTACGGATTTTGTGACAGACTTCTACTACGGATTAATTATTGTGAGTTCTTACTTTGCATCTTAATTATGTTTATGTTTAATTTTGTTTTTAGAACTAGGGTTTATAATTCTGCCTAGATTAATTTGTCTTTTACTTAGAGTTAGAACATCAAACCCCAATCAATCTTTACTGCTTTTGTTTTATTTTATTTTCTTTTTGCAATACAACAAGCACCCTGTTAAGCTTTCCTTGAGATACGATATTCGGGTTAACTTTTCTAATCTAAAACAACCACGTTCAATTGCGTGCGACTTAGATTAATTAGGTTGAACACCTTTTTGTCTTCATTTCTAGTGGGCTATAAAAGGGAGTCTCCCCAATTAAAAAAGAACACACACTCTTTAGCTTGATTTTCCTCTTCCCAAAGTTTCCTTTTAGGGTATAAATCATTTCTTAATCATTGTAATACATTTGGAAGGTTGGATTTGAAGATTAATTTGAAGATTTCTCCATTGGGTTCTTAGTGTTTCTAATCATGCAATTATTTATCATTTCTTTTGCTATTTCTCTTATTATGTCTAGCTAAATTTCTTTGTTAATTTTGGGGATTTGAGATGATTTGATGATGGAATGATCATAGCTTTTTGATTCTAGTTGCCTTCTTCAATTTGAATGTGGATTTGGAGCTTATTTTATTGGAATTGTTGATCACCTTTCTTGAATGCCAAATGTTTGTAGAAATTCTTAGTAGGTTTTTACATGCATGGAAATCAAATTGCACATCATGCATGGTTGGAGACTTAGTAGGTGATGATCTTATGCATGGAAGCTTGTAATCTTTGTGCTATTTGGAGTTGTTTTGTCGTCTCGAGTCTTAGCCGAGAGAGTCGATAGAATGATCTTCTTTTGCTATTTGTCGAGAGATAATAGTG
Organism: Schizonepeta tenuifolia; assembly: GCA_029490685.1. Lineage (NCBI taxonomy): Eukaryota > Viridiplantae > Streptophyta > Magnoliopsida > Lamiales > Lamiaceae > Schizonepeta > Schizonepeta tenuifolia. Next base: position 130,308,286 of record CM055955.1, read on the forward strand.
AATAGTTTTGTGATTGCTTCTTGATTAGGAGATTAAAATTTGGTTGCATGAATTAGGAAGTCTCAATCAAGCCATCTAAAATCGGATTGAACCCCTAGAACCAACCTTTTCTCTTAATTTGTTCCTTGTTCGTTATTTAATCATTTGTCTACTTGAATTTGCTTATTTGTTTTGATCTTGTATTTAAGTGCTTTAATTAATCAACACTCATGATGGTTGCAAAGCTTGAATAGGAGGAAGGTGCATAAATTCCATTTTCAACATAAATTCGAGCTAATAGTCCTTGAGGATACGATACTCGTTGCTAGTTACTACAAATAACCTGTTAAAGTGCGGTTTATTTTGCTAAGTAAAACTAGTGATCACTTTTTGGCGCCGTTGCCCAGGACTATTTAGAGTTTAGATTGTTAATGATCTTTGCACTAAGAGTACTAGTTCAAGCATTTCTTGTTTTAAATTGTGTTTTGAATCTAAGTGTGTTCTTGGTTGGTTTGTGTAGGTGAACTAGTGCATGATCACAAGGAAGAAAGAAGGAGAAATTATTCCTTTAGATTTGGAGATTGAAGTCACCCATAAGTGAGCTTGCCGAGAAAGAAGGAAGAAAGCAATGGAGAACCAAAGGCCTAATAATATGGCCGACTTGGAGCGTTAAATGCAAAAACTCCGACGTCAAATGAATGAGCAACAAGCTTAAAGGGATAGAGTACCATCGCCTCCAATCAACTAAATGTTTGAGCCTCAAGTTAATATGTTTCAAGATGGAGATTGAGGCAATCGGTGCAACGCCAACAACTTTGAGCTAAAGTCGGGGTTGATTAATATGGTTCAAGCGGAATCATTTGGAGGAGGATTCAATGAAGATGCAAATGCTCATTTGAGTGCCTTTTTGGACGTTTGTGAAACCATCAAGATCCAAGGGGTCTCAAATGACGTCATTCGATTGAGGCTCTTCGAATTTTCATTAAGGGACAAGGCCAAAGCTTGGTACAAGACCCTCGACCGTTCGGAGATCACCACTTGGGAGCAATTGTGCCGACTTTTCTTAGCCAAGTACTTCCCTCCCTCACGTGCTCAAAAGCTTATTTCGGGCATCTTCCATTTCTCTCAATCGAGGGATGAAATCTATGAAGCTTGGGAAAACTACAAGGATATGTTGAGGCGATGTCCTCAACATGGGTTTTCAAAGGAGCAACAAATCTTAAACTTTTATTGAGGGCTTACTAATCATACACGAGAGCTCGTGAATGTCACCGCCGGTGGTGGTTTGACCAACCGACCTTATGAAGAAGCGGTTCGAATTTTGGAGAAAATGGCGGCCAATAGTTGCCATTGGCCTCAAGAGAGGAGTTCTTCAAAGAGAGTTGCTTCCATTTCTGATGAGAAGTATGATGATCTTCTTGAGCAATTCACTATGCTCAAGAGAGATTATGAGACCGAAAGGAAGGGGAAGATGGATGTGAAGATGGTGTCTCAACCGATTCAATAAAGAGGTGAAGAGTATTCACAATTTGAGGATGCTAATTATGTCAATCAAAGGGGGTATAGCAATTACAACCGTTCGAGTTATCATCCGAGGAATCAAGTCTATAATCCTAATAATAGGAATCCAAATTTGTTGTACTATAACCCAAACAATGCTATTCATCCACCACCCGGATTCTCGGTATCTCAAGGGATGATCAATGAGCCAAAGAAGCCGATGCCGACCATGGAAGAAATGATGCAACAAGTTCTCCAAAACCAAAATGCTTTCATGGGTGCAACGGGGCAAAAGGTTACAAGTTTGGAGGGAACCGTCTCGACTATGTCTAAGCAAATCAAGATGTTGGAAGGGAAAATGAGACAAATGGCTAATCAAGCAGCTTCTCAACATAAGCCGGGGCAATTTCCAAGCAACACGGAGGTTAATCTGAAGAATCAATGCAATGCCATTCATTTGAGGAGTGGAACTACTTATAAGAACTATCCGAAATTGGAAGATCAAGAGGAGATTGTGAATGAAGAGTTGGATGTGGATGAATCCATTCCTCAAGTGGAGAAGCCTCAAATTCCGAATGAGGTACCTTCTAAAGCTACTTCTTCCATTCATTCTTCTTCTTTGCCAAGTAAAGATGTGGTTGCCAAAGCTCCTTATCCTCAAAGGCTTGCCAAGGCAAGAGATGATGAGAAGCTTGCTAAGTTCATTGAAATGTTTAAGAAGGTTGAAATTAATATACCTCTGCTTGATGCTTTGAGAGGCATGCTGGGCTATGCTAAGTTCTTGAAAGAAGCCGTATCAAGGAAGAGGAAGCTTGGTAAATTTGAAACAATCAACTTGTTGGAAGAGTGTAGTGCCGTTTTACCACAAAAATTACCCTTGAAGCAAAAGGACCCCGGGAGTTTCGTTATTGCATGTGTTATTGGAGAGCAAACTTTTGGGAGAGTTTTGTGTGATTTGGGTGCTAGTATTAAAGCCTACTTATATTCCCTTGCAAATGGCCGATCTATCTCTTATCCTAGAGGAATTGTGGAAGATATGCTTATTAAGGTGGAAGAGTATATTTCCTGCGGATTTTGTGGTACTCGACATGCCCGAAGATGATAATACTCCATTCATTCTTGGCCGACCGTTCTTGACAACTGGAAAGACATTGATCGACGTTCAAGATGGAGAGTTGACCTTCCATTACAATGATGAGAAGATGACTATCTCAATTTATGAAGTCATGAAGAAGCCACATGAATTGGAGATTGAAGAGTGTAGTTTCATTGATTCTTATTAATCTTATTCTCAAGATTCTTTGGAGCATTGTGTTGTGGATTCTATTCACTCTTATTCGGAATTGAATGAGGTGTGTGATGAGTTGTTGGAGTCTATTGCTTACATGAATGCAAACCAAGGCATTCCATTGGAGAATTTGGGGTATTTGGATCTTTATACACTCATTGAAGGAGGAGTGCCGGAAGGAATGCCAAAGCCAAGCTCTCCACCGACTTTGGAGTTGAAACCTTTACCCGACCATCTCAAGTCTGTTTTTTTGGGTAAAGATGAAACTTTTCCGGTTGTTGTGTCTTCATTTTTTTATAATGAGGAGTTGGATAAGTTTTTGAGGGTATTGAGGAAGTATAAGTCTTCCATTGAATGGTCCATTGCCGATATTAAGGGAATTAGCCCTTTCATATGCATGCACCGGATCTTATTAGTGGATGATGCAAAGCCAAAGGTCCAACCTCAACGACGTTTGAATCCGGTAATGAAAGAGGTCGTGAGGAAAGATGTATTGAAGCTTTTTGATGCCGGGATTATCTATGCCATCTCCGATAGTGAGTGGGTTAGCCCAACTCAAGTGGTTGCCAAGAGAGGAGGTATAACCCTTGTAGAAGATGAGAAGGGTGAACAAATAGTCACTCGTTTGCAAACGGGGTGGAGAGTGTGCATCGACTATAGAGCTTTGAATACGGCTACAAGGAAGGATCACTTCTTCCTTTCATTGATCAAATGCTTGATCGGCTAGCCGGCTATGAGTATTATTGTTTCTTGGATGGCTACTCCGGCTATAATCAAATTGCAATAGCTCCGGAAGACCAACATAAAACGGCTTTCACTTGCCTTTATGGGATCTTCGCATGCCGACGTATGTCTTTCGGTCTTTACAACGCTCCTGCCACTTTCCAACGATGCATGATAACAATTTTCCATGGACTCATCGAAAAGATTATGGAGGTATTCATGGATGATTTTTCGGTTTTTGGTTCTTCCTTTGATAATTGCTTGGAAAATCTTTCTCAAGTTTTGCAAAGATTTGAAGAAACTTCTTTATGTCTCAATTGGAAGAAATGTCATTTTATGGTGGGAGAGGGCATTTTTTTGGGGCATAAGGTGTCTAGAGATGGATTATAGGTTGATAGAGCCAAAATAGTGGCAATTGAGAAGTTACCCCCACCGACAAATGTGAAATTTATCGAAGTTTTCTTGGGCATGCGGGGTTCTATAGACGGTTTATTAAAGACTTTTCAAAAATCTCCAAGCCTCTTTGCTCATTATTAGAGAAGGATGCAAGGTTTGAGTTTTCTAGTGCTTACCTTGAATCGTTTGAGACGTTGAAGAAAGCACTCGTGTCTACCCCTGTGTTGATTACTCCGGATTGGACCGAGCCGTTTGTATTGATGTGCGATGCTAGCGATTGGGCTTGTTGGGGCCGTGTTAGGGCAAAAATGAGATAAGTTCTTTCGAGTTATCTATTATGCTAGCAAGATATTAGATTCGGCTCAATTGAACTATACCACCACCGAAAAGGAATTACTTGCCGTGGTGTACGCCTTCGACAAGTTCCGTCCATACCTAGTGGGGACACATTCTATTGTCTATACGGACCACGCTGCAATTCGCTACCTTTTTGCCAAGAAGGATGCAAAGCCCCAATTGATTCGTTGGATATTATTGCTTCAAGAATTCGACATGAAAATTCGAGATAGAAAGGGATGTGAAAATGCCGTTGCCGATCACCTATCCCGTCTTGAGCACCCGATTGAAAGAGAAGATTCTCGGATACGTATTAATGAGTGCTTTTCCGATGAACAAGTTTTGAAGTTAGTGGATTATACACCTTGGTTTGCGGATATTGTTAACTATCTAGTCATTGGTGAACCGCCGGGTGATCTCACTCATTATGAAAGGAAAAAGTTCTTGCACGATGTGAAATTTTACTATTGGGAAGACCCTAATTTATATCGTCGATGTGCCGATGGCATCATCCGAAAATGTGTAAAGCAAACCGATTGAGAATCGTGGAGGAATGCCATAGCTCTCCAAGTGGAGGTCATTTCGGTGGCCATCGGACCGCTATCAAGGTATTCTATTCCGGTTTCTGTTGGCCGACCATCTTTAAGGATTGCATTGCTTTTGTCAAGTCTTGTGATAGATGCCAAAGAATGGGAAACATCTCCAAGAGAGACGAGATGCCGCAAAATATCATGGTGGAAGTCGAGCTATTCGATGTGTTGGGAATTGACTTCATGGAACCCTTTCCTAAGTCTCGAGGTTACACTTACATCCTTCTTGAGGTGGAATATGTATCTCGATGGGTGGAGGTGATTCCCACGGTGAAAAATGATTCAAAAGTGGTCCTTAAATTCTTGCAAAAGCATATCCTCACTCGTTTTGGCACTCCAGGGGCTTTGATTAGTGATGGAGGTTCACACTTCAATAACAAGTGGTTGGGGAGTTTACTTTCTCGATATGGAGTTAAGCACAAGATCGCCACTCCTTATCATCCTCAAGGGAATGGCCAAGCGGAGCTTGCAAATTGGGAGATCAAACAAATTCTTGAGGAGTCGGTTGCACATAGAAAGGATTAGGCAAATCATTTGGATAATGCACTTTGGGCCTAGCGCACCGCATACAAGACCCCCATTAGTATGTCTCCGTTTCAACTTGTTTTTGGAAAGTCATGTCATTTACCCGTTGAGCTTGAGTATAAGGCGTACTGGGCCACGAGGCGAATAAATCTTGAGTTTAAGGAAGCCGGATATACGAGGCTTGAGAAGCTACTTGAGCTTGATGAGTGAAGGAACGAAGCTTTTGAAAGTTCTCGGATTTACGAGGGGAGGCCAAAGAAGTTCCATGATCGTGTAATCCCTTCCAAAGATTTTGCTCCCGGAGATGAGGTACTTCTCTATAATTCTCGTCTTCGTTTATTTCCGGGCAAGTTGAAGTCGAGGTGGACGGGACCATATGTTGTGTACAAGTGCAATGGTAAAGGGACTTATGAGCTTCTCAAGTCCAATGGAGAAACCTTTGTGGTGAATGGTCATCGTCTCAAGCATTACATCAATTGTGAGCCAGACCGGAATGTCACGGTCACATTCTCAACGACCCTTGAAAGTGAGGTATCGTCTAGCTTTAGACGTTAAACAAAGCGCTTGTTGGGAGGCACCCCAACACTTTTATTTGCTTTCGTTTCTTTTCTTTGTGTTTTGGTTCTTGCCTTTATCTTCGTTCTTTTGTGTTTGTATGGGTGTTGGTTGTTTTTACTTTTGCAAGTTTTTTTTCTCAAAAAAAAAAAAAAACGTACAAGAAAAAGAAAATATATATTATTTTAATTGTTGTTGTTAGTTTAGTTTAAGGTGTAGTTAATTGAGAAAAGTTAAGTAGTTTGATGCCATTTCGTATTTGTGTTTTTGTGCTTGGTTTTGTTTCTTTTTGCAGGTAAAAACAAAACGGAAAAAAAAAAAGAAAAAAGAAAAAAGGTTGTATTTCCGTCAACGATACCGGCGGCATATATGGTGAAGGAATTTAATCTAAGCTTAATCTTTCTTAAGCCAGTTTGTGCTTCGATTAATGCAGCCGCACTTCATGAGCCGCATAAGTAACAGCAACAAGCACGGATTTCTCGAGCAGGTTTCGGCGGTGATGGATGCGCCCACACTAAATGAGCAGCAACCGCAAAATTCGCAGCAGCAAGCCCGTGTTTCTCGAGCAGGTTTAGGTGGCCATTGATGCGGCCGCACAACCAGCAGCAGCAGTCGCACATCTCGCGAGCCAAGGGTTCGAATTTCTTGACCCAGTGTAGGCGGTATCGAGCGGCGGCCGCGCTTCCTTCTTTCCACCCGGATAACCCGACGCTAAGATTCAAACCCACCCTCCTCGACCCGGACCCGCCTGCTCCAACCGGGTCGACCCGCAAGGTAAATAAAAAAATACTCTCTCTCTTTTCGTTTTCACCCATTTCACACTTGCACTCTGCTCTTCAAATTTCCTCACTTCTACTCCAATCCCAACTTCAATTCCTCGTCCAAGGTACAAATTTCTTCACTTCTTTTTACTATTGTCGAATTCTCTGCATGATTTTGAAGATGTTGGCGTTTTATTTTCTCGTATTTTGGGGTCTTTGAGCTAAATCCAAAAACTAGGGCTCATAGTTGGGGTTTTGAATATCTTGAAATTTTGTGGCCATTTGAGTCTAGTTTTTCCTTTGGGATTTATTCTAGATTAGTTGCTAGCATTTTTTATTTTTTTATTTTTATGTTTATAGGTGATTTTGGGGGATTTTGTTGTAGACATTTTTATGGAAGTATTAGGAAGTGAAATGAGCACGTGTATGGATTTTGCAATATGTGACAAGGGTTGCTTGTGTTCTTCAATTTGGATGTTTTAAATTTAAGCATAGACATGCTTATTTGCTCGTCATTTTCTTTATCCAAGTTTGGGGGGATTTTCACTACACTAGCATGCTTTCGTTTTCAGTTAATTTTGAAATTTCTCGTGAGCTTTTCTTGTTAAATAGGGATTGACGAGAGTAATTTTAGGTGGGTTTATCTCTTTTTGTTTTTGTTACCTTGTTTTGTTATTTATTTATTTATTTATTTTTCTTTGTTTTAGTTTTTCTTTTACAGGTTCTGGTACTCGGAATCATGGGGCTAAAGCGAAAGAAAGACAGAAAAGGAAAAAACCATGTCATCTAACACCAAAAAGAAGCAGGCCTTGTCATCAAACAAAAACAACAAACAAACCTTGTCGACTAGCAAAGAAAAGGAAAAGGCTTCCTCATCTAGGAAAGAAAAGCATCTACCTCCAGCACCTCCAACCAAACCCTGTTTTTACAAAGTGAAGCTTCCATCGACTGAAGCACGAGCTAATTGGGAAAGATTGATCCAAATCACTCTACGACCATGTGCTTACATATGTCCTGACACTAACAAACAATTGGGAATTCAAGATGATTTGAGACGCTTAGTGGAGGCGGGGGCTCTTTCTGGAGTGCTAAATGATAATTGGCCAACATACAAGGGTCTCACTTTGGAATTTTTATCTACTTTGGAGGTTCAAAGCACGAGGGGAGGACCCTAGTCCACTTTTCAATTGGGTAATGAGCCTCGCAAGCTATCTATGATAGAGCTTAATCAAGCGATTCGCGGTGAGTTTCATGGGATTGACAGTGTGGAAAACTTTAAGAATGATAAAATGTGGCATCCCATAGTACTCAACAAATATGAGGAGCACAAAAGGTTTACTAATGGTTATTCCAAGGTGCTCGCCGTCTGCAACCCGATTTTTCGATACCTCCAAATTGTCATGGCTCACACTTTTCTCGCTCGAGAAAACACAACCAACTTTCGGGTACAAGAGCTCATTTTTTCTATTTTGCATGCTCAACGGGCAACGTGTTACGGTGGGAAGATCGTTGGCCAAGCAATTCAAGTCACAAGCGGAGCAAACTCCGGGGCTCAAAAGCGCTATTTGCATTGGTGGGATGATCACGGCCATTGCTTGATATTTTGGGGTGCCCTTGGATAGGAATTACATTGTTCCGGGGGACACACTTATACACATTGAGATGCTCCCGAATCACAATTTCTTGAAGACTTGTGGAAAGCGTATATTTTGGTGCATGAAAAAGGATGAGCTCATTCCCTTACCTAACCGTCACCTCACTCGAGTTACCAACTTATTTGACCAATCTAATTGGTGGATGGATTCTCCGGAGCATCAAGCTCTCATTTTTCCCGACCCCAATGATAAGAAACATCTTTCCATGGCCGAGTTGAGAGCCGTTAATGTTATCTTAGCTCTTCAAGAGGATGATGAGGATCTCATTTCAGACAACTCCATTCCTTCCACATCTTTGGCACTCTACCAAGCCCAAGACGGTTCTTCTACCTCAAGAACTCGCTTTGCCACTTTTGAAGATCTCCAAGCTATAGAAACTCAAGTACTCGCGCTTTATAATGAGCGTCATTTGGCTTGGAGACTCGCTTGGATAATTTCGCCATGGAGGTCTTTGCAAGAATGGAAGCTCAACAACGAGCTATACTTGAGCAAATGAGGGAGTGGCACGGCTACACCCCTCCCCCACCACCATGATTCGGGTACTTTTCACTTTCCCACCACTCTTTTTTTTCAAACTTATTCTTCCATGTTTTTGAATAATTTTGGGGGATAGAGAAGGTGGTTTTATTGCTTTAGTTAGTTTCTTTTTCGTTTTTGTGCTTCTTGTTAGTTTAAGTTTGTAGTTTTTGAGTCTTCGTTGTGTAGAAGCATGCTTATTTTGAGTTTGTTGATAAGGCTAATGATGAAAATGTTTTGATTTGAGAAAATAATTGCTTGTGGATATTGTTTGGATTGTGGATCTTCGATTGATTTTCTCTCATGTTTGATCTTTTTTGAGTTTGGTTCAAAGTTAACCTTGTGAGGAATTGGGCCTTTCTAACTTTGTTATGGTTAGCTTTTATCCTTGAGTGAGTTTATATTCAATCATGCATGATTTTTCTCTAGAACTTGCGATCGTTTCTTCCTTGAGATTGAATTTTGTGCTTTAAATTTAGAAATGATCTATGGCCATTTTTCTTGAGCTTAATTTGCCCAAACACTTGTCCAAATGTACATAAAAATCTTTGTTCGCCCCTTTGAGCCTTTCGCCTTTTATTTGAATTTGCCTTGGTTGGGGTTATTTTATTGAGAATGTTTGGAGAAGTTGTATAAAAGTTTGGAGGTGGAGAAGGAAAAATGTGTTGAACTTGATTTGTTGGGTTAGAATGCTCATACTTAGCATAAGCTCTCAAAAATAAAAGCAAGATTGATAATTGTTCATTTCGAGTGATAAGCAAAGAAAAAGAAAAAGAAAAAAAAAGTGATAAAATAGCATAAGCAAGTAGTGAAGAATGAATTAAAAAAGTTTGACAAAAATTGCTTTGATATAAGCTTTACCGATTGAAAGCTTTGGTGAAAATTGAGCTTTTTTTAATGAAATATGGGAGTTTTGGATGAAGTGTGATTAAATTGGGAAATTTATTAAGTCACTTAGCCATAAAAATCCTATCTAACCAAAGTGCCTTCATTACAACCCGATTAAGTCCTTGTTGATCTTTATTTGAAGCACTCATTTAAGCAATGGAGAGGTAAGACGAGTTGAAAGTTTATGGTAGAATGCATGTTATGATTTGAATTGAGTGTATACACTTCCCATTTTGCATCCTTGAGAGTGAGAGCTTATATTGTTGATTTATTCCATTTTGGTGGGGATGATAACTTGAAAAGGTTGAATGTTTGAGATTATTGAGATATTTGAAGCATGAATTGTAATATTCCACTTGTAGTTGCGTTTTGAAAAATTTCTGAAGCCATTATTCATCAACTTCTCATTTTAAGCATGCTTATCGTTGTATCTTTCTTTTTGTTCTTGTTCGAGGACGAACAAGTGTGTAAGTTTGGGGAGTGATAATCATGACTTTTGCATGATTCTTGAGCCTTAATTGAATGTATTTTGAATGCAAAATCGTGTTGGTATTGTGTTTTTGTCGTCAATTATCTTCTTCTTGAAAGAATTTGATACTCGGTCGTTGTTTTGGTGTTTTTATAAGAAAATATGCCGACAAAAGGGAGAAAAAGATAATCGAGGTTTATGCTTCTTCATATGCGCCCGCACTTCCCGCTCAATTAGTCGCACAAAATGCATAAGAGGCAAGCCAAGAAGAGAATTTCTTGACCTTGTTTATGCTCCTTAATATGCGGCCGCATAAATTGCATGCATGACCGCACACATTTATGCTCCCTCTGATGCGGCCGTACATCCTACAGAGAGGCCGCACATATTGCATCTGGAGGAAAATTCATTTTCTTGACCTTGGATGTGCGCCCCCGACCGCACCCGCATATATTGCACTTCCAACCGCACATTTTGCACGTTTTTAAGTAGTTTGATAATTTTGCCCTTTTACTAATACCTTTTTGTCTTCATTTCTATGGGCTATAAAAGGGAGTCTTCCCCAATTGAAAAAGAACACATTATTTAGATTGGTTTTTCTCTTCCCAAAATTTTCTTTTAGGGTTTAAATCATTTATTAATCATTGTACTCCCTCCGTCCTTTTTATTTGTTCCCACTTACCATATTTTTTTGTCCCTTTTATTTGTACCCATTTGAACACATTTACAAATATACCCTTATTTCTTCACTCTATTTTCTACCTTTTTTCACTATGGGTCTACCATTAACAACATTTATTCCATCAACTACTACTTTATCATTATCTTTTTTTTCACTTTATCACTACCTTTATTCAATATGGGTCCACCACTAACTATCCCTCAAATACACCTATATTTCACCAACTACCACTTTTTCAGTTTTCTTAAAACCCGTGCCAACATCCAAATGGAACAAATAAAAAGGACGGATGGAGTAATACATTTGGAAGGTTGAATTTGAAGATTAAGTTGAAGATTTCCCCATTGGGTTCTTAGTGTTTCTAATCATGCAATTATTTGTCATTTCTTTTGCTATTTCTCTTATTATGTCTAGCTAAATTTCTATGTTGGTTTTGGGGATTTGAGATGATTTGGTGATGGAATGATCATAGCTTGTTATTCTAGTTGCCTTCTTCTATTTGAATGTGGATTTGGAGCCTATTTTCATGTGGGAATTGTTGATCACCTTTCTTACATGCCAAATGTTTGTAGAAATTCTTAGTAGGTTTTACATGCATGGAAATCAAATTGCACATCATGCATGGTTGGAGACTTAGGGGGGTGTATTAGATGGTGGAGTTTAAGGTATTTTTAAGGAGCTTGAAATCCAGGGGTATTGGATTGATGGATTTCAAACTCCTTAAAAATCCTGTGGTATTGGATGCAAGGAGTTTGACGTAATTCAAAATCCCTGCAAATCCTAGGGTATTGGATGCGTTGATTTTAAATTCCCTCGAACTCATGCGGTATTCAACATCATATGGATTTGGACGTAATTCACTTTGCCATTGATTTGAACGTAATTCACAGGCAAAAATACACAGAGTGAACTCCGGCCTCTGGACATGGGAGTTCGACGTAATTCATATCCACGAGCGCTCACAAACGCGATCGCGGACTTTGAGTAATCCTAGCGAGCGCGAGCATCCCATGGTCGCTAGAAAACAGATCGTCTTCTCCCAAAAGTCGTGAGCAAGCCACGGTCGCGAGCAAGAATGAACTTCGTCATTCTTTTTTTCTTGGCAATCTTTCAAGTGAGAAGGTGTCCCTTCTTTATCCACAGATCGTCTTCTCCCAAAATCTGCAGAAAAACAACAAGAAACAACAAAAATATTCCGACATGGACAATGATACGATCCTCGCCGGAGCCGCACACGCCGACGTGAATAGTATACACTCAAGATCAAATCTCACCCGAACCGGATAAGATGAAATATACCAAAACCTCTGAATCAGTTTCTCGAAGTGAATTAGGCGTACGGCTGTTTCCTAAAATCCAACGATAAGACGACACAGCAACTCGAGGACGCTGAATGACACCACAAACAGGATGGTGAACTGTTTGATAAAGTCGATAAGAACATCACGGGCATGCCGCCAATCCGCTAGTTTGGTGAACGAACTGAAGGAGATAAACTCACAAAATATTATTCATCAAATCGTTATTTAATCTATGTCCTACTAGACCTATTTATATGGATGGAATACAATAGAGTCCTACTCTAATAAGGAAAACAATTCATTGAATAAAAAGAAAACATAATCCTAAGCTAGTAAGGAAACAATTCCTTAAATAATAAGGAAACAAATCCTAAACTAATAAGGAAATAAATCTTTAACCTAATAAAATATAAAACTACCAAAATAACTAAAATAAAGCCTTATTTTTGGCCCATAATAATTAAAAATGAAAATTAAAATAAAATAAATAAAATCTTCAGATCTTCAATCTTCAGATTACCAACGATAAGACGACATAACAACTCGGGGATGATGAATGATGGATAAGATGGAATATCCCAAAACCTCTGGATCAGTTTCTCGAAGTGAATTAGGCGTACATATGTTTCCTAAAACCCAACGATAAGACGACACAGCAACTCGGGGACGCTGAATGACACCACAAACAGGATGGTGAACCGTTTGATAAAGTCGATAAGAACATCATGGTGGCATGCCGCCAATCCGCTAGTTCGGTGAACGAACTGAAGGAGATAAACTCACAAAATATTATTCATCAAATCGTTATTTAATCCATGCCCTACTAGACCTATTTATAGGGGTGGAATACAATAGAGTCCTACTCTAATAAGGAAAACAATTCATTGAATAAAAAGAAAACATAATCCTAAGCTAGTAAGGAAACAATTCCTTAAATAATAAGGAAACAAATCCTAAACTAATAAGGAAATAAAACCTTAACCTAATAAAATATAACACCACCAAAATAACTAAAATAAAGCCTTATTTTTGGCCTACAATAATTTAAAACAAAAATTAAAATAAAATAAAATAAAATATTAAGATCTTCAATCTTGGATTTCCATTTTCCATTTTGTCAATCTAATCTAATTAAAATGATTTTTCCTTCAACTTTCCTTCTCTTCCCAACTGTTTTTCCTCCTTTCTTCTCTTTTTTCTTATCTTGTCTGGTGGTACAATTATTAATCAGCAGCAGCTGCATTAATTGTTGTTTCTCAAATTCAACCGCTATTGCAAGAAAGATTGAATCTTTAGCAATGATTGATGGAGAAAACGAAGGATCACCAATTTGAAGATCGTTTTCCGACAAGCCCGTTTCTTGACAGATCATCTTTCCTGTCTAAACCTGTTAGCCCAACCTCCTCAGATCACTCCACTCCCTTCACTGGTAAGCCAATCTCATCCGCCGTCTCTCTCTTTTTCTCTTCCTGATGAGGATTTGCGAAATGAATAGTTGTTGATCGCCCACGGGCCAGCGATCGCGTGTGTGTGGATTTGAACTCGCCCGAACTCCCCTAAAATCCATCCTCAACTCCCCTGAATTACACTAAAATCCTATTAAATTCAACTCCATGGAGTTTAATTCCATGGAACTCAACTACATTAAAATCCACATCATTGGCAATCCAATACACCCCCCTTACTAGATGATCTTATGCATGGAAGCTTGTAATCTTTGTGCTATTTGGAGTTATTTTGTCGTCTCGAGTCTTAGCCGAGAGAGTCGATAAAATGATCGTCTTTTGCTATTTGTCGAGAGAGAATAGTGAATAGTTTTGTGATTGCTTCTCGATTAGGAGATTAAAATTTGATTGCATGAATTAGGAAGTCTAGAACCAACTTTTTTTCTTAATTTGTTCCTTGTTCGTTATTTAATCATTTGTCTACTTGAATTTGCTTATTTGCTTGCTTATTTGTTTTAATCTTGTGTTTAAGTACTTTAATTAATCAACACTCATGATGGTTGTAAAGCTTGAATAGTAGGAAGGTGCATAAATTTCGTTTTCAACATAAATTCGAGCTAATAGTCCTTGAGGATACGATACTTGTTGCTAGTTACTACAATAGCCCGATAAAGTGCGGTTTATTTTGCTAAGTAAAACTAGTGATCAACACTTTAGACAAGTAGTTGGTGATTTATTCTGGAAATTCATAGTCTCTCTATTGATAATAGTTGAAAATACCAACTGTTATTACCTCTAAAACTAATTACATCTATGTTGGAACATTCAACAACAATCTAACAAATTTATGAGACATAAATATTACTAGTTTATAATATTACAACAAAGGGCACAAGAAGAACCAGCAAAAAAGTTCTATTACAAACCTGACGAATCATGTTGATGTCTTTATCTTTGCACTACATAAATATAATATTTTAGTAAGGTGCAACATGATCAAGATACTCCATGCGCATTATTCTCATAAGTTCTTCACTTCTATTTGAATTAGAGGGTGCAAATCCATGTTGTCAGCTTATGTTTGAAGTTCAAAAACTGAATAAAAAGTAAAAATTCAAGATCAATTCTGTTACGAACCAAATAAAGAGAATAAAGGACAATCATATGATCAACCATCTTTCATCCACTCATGTCTAATCATTCATCTATAATTTGAATTATACATAAGAATCGTACAAAACATACACTTACCTATACTTCCTTAATAGATGATCTTCTATCATTTCTTCCCTGGCAAGATATCAAAATTCTTTTGATAACTTCTTGATAAAATCATTCAAGTTTTAAGATATAAAATAGCATTTAATAATTTTGGTGCTAAATTTTCTCTTTTTGACATGATTTTGGTGGCAAAGTTGCCGCCTATATATTTTCATTTGTTTATGCCTATAAATTATTATAATTATTATTAGATGTAGGATAATATAGTATTTGCTATTTCCTTTTACTTTTTTTCTCTTAATTAATCATAAAAAATATAACAGTAACTCACGATCTAGATTGAGGCCTTGAGGCATCTAATGGTGTCATAATTGATTATATATTACAACATAAGCATTCTAGTGTCGTTATAGTATTTAATCTTTTTTTGTTAAATTGTCTAAAAACAAATGATGTCGTAATAGAGGCATTATCCTGACACGCAGCTTACGGTGTCGTAAAAGGAGTGTAGTAATAGACGTTTTTTGTTGTAGTGCATGAACATGAATATATTCATATATATATACGGGTAGATACGTACCTTCTTGTGACATAGATTTCAGAAATTCCAGAAAGTTCCAAGCAGATCATCAACTGGATTCAAGGTTCATGCTGCAACTACAAGAGCTACTGCTGTGCTATGTTTCTTACAGCCCTCAAGAAAACTACGCCAAATCAGTGCATTAGGTGCAATAGGCATTCCCAAAATGAGCTCTTCGGCTTCTTTTATGTGCCCGTATCTTGTCAACAGGTCAACAACAATAAGATAATGATCTATATCTGGTTCCACACCGAACTTCAGTTTCATTTCCACAAACAGATCCATCCCCTCTTTCACCAATCCAATATGCCTACAAGCAGAGAAAATAGCCAGAAAAGCAACCTTATCTGGCTTAATACTCATACTCTCCATCTCCCGGAATCTCTCTATTGCTTCATTTGCATAACCGTGCAATCCAAGGGCTGACACAAGAGCTGTCCAGGAAATAATATTCGTCTCCGTCATCTCATTGAATATCTTCACTGAACTCTCGATGCTTCCACATTTTCCATACATGTCAATAATGGTGTTGCAGACAAATGTGTCGCACGTATTAAAATCAGCCTTCACGACTAAACCATGAAGAGAACTGCCCAGGGCAAGGTTACACAATTTGGTACAGACACTGAAGAGGCTAACAAAAGTATAATTGTCCGGGAACACTTGAGATCTCCGCATGTGAACAAGAAGTTCAAAAGTTTCTTTGTAATCACCATTACGAGAACAAGCAGCAATCAGAATATTCCAAGATACAGTGTCGGGATTCTCCATTGCAGCATATAACTCCTGAGTTTTTTCATACTGTCCAGTTCGGTTATAAATCCATGCAATAATATTGGATGAAACAACAGGAAGCTTACTGTCATGAGACTCTACAAATCTTAAAGCATCGGATATCAGGCCATTTCGAGCATAGGAGCATATAAGAGAACTCGAAACATAGGCACTTTCATGGTAGCCCATTTTGATGGCCAGTGAATGAAGCTGTTGCAACTCTGTCATCAGTGCTGATTTAATAACAGTAGAAAACGACAGTCCATTTGGGTAATAACCCGATTGGATCATATCTCGGAAAAGCCTTGTTGAATAGGAAGAGTCCTTGTTTGAATACGCCAGCATCAATGAATTCCAAGAGACCAGATTTCTCTGAGTTATGCCATCAAAACAAAGATGTGCTTCTTCCACTTTATCACACTTAGCATAAAAACTAACCAAAGCACTCCCACAGAAAACATCAGATTCAAAACTCTGCTTAATCATCTTAGCATGGATGCATTCTCCACATGATAAAAGGTGCAGTCTTGAACAAGATTGAAGCGCATTAACAAATGTCGTATCATTCGGTGCTAGTCCAGTAGCACTCATTTCTTGGAAGAAATAGAGTGCTTTTGTTGGCGTTTCACCATTCGCCATCGCACCAATCAACGTATTCCACGAGACTATATCTTTTGCAGGTGCATTCTCAAACATTTGCTCGGCCAAGAATGTGGCACCAGACTTGACATAGAAATGAATCAGACAATTGTACACCGAAGATACATTATTGAATCCATTTTTAATCACTAAACCATGTATTTGCTCCCCCAACTCCATATCAAATTCTTGTAAACCAGACAAGATACTCACGAAAGTCGACTCAGATACTCCAACTCCACTCATCAACATCTCAGACAACATCAGAACACAGTCTTCTACACAGCCCATCTGACCAAGTACAGATGTCACACTGTTCCATGTAGCCAAGTTCTTTTTAGGCATAAATTCAAACATCCCAAGAGCTTCATCCCAATATCCATGTCTACCATACATTCCCAGCAACGCAGTGCCAGCAAAAGCGTCAATATATAACAATCCAGTCTTTTCAATCAACGCCTGCAACTGCATTCCTTCCAAGACATCCAACGAACGACACGATAGCAAGCCTCCGAAAGTGAACTCCGTCGGATTAAAACCACATTTTCTCATTTCGGAGAACAGCCCCAAAGCCTCCCGCAAGAACCCACCTCGACTGTAGCAACTAATCATGGAATTATATGTGACGACATTTCTATGAGGCATTCCGTCGAACAACTTGTGGGCCATGGAAACATCGCCGAATGCAGTGTACTTTGCGATGATATTGTTGTGGAGGAAAACGGATTCCTGCATTGGGAAAGTGCCGGTGGTGATGGCAAGTGCGTGAAAGGACTTAGCATCATTGAGAGAAGCGATTCTTGAGGGGTCGTGGCGAAGGTGATTGTAGCTATGGTGTTTGGTGTCTTGTCCATTAGAGATGGCAGAGAAACGAAGCTTCTGCGTGAAAGAAATGGAATTGAGGGCAGCGGTGAACTGATAACTGGTTCTGGGAAAGAGGGAAGCAATTTTGCTCATGCTGAATCTGTAAAATTTGACGAAGAAATGGAGATACAACACCAAAAGCAGCATTAAGATAAACCAACCAGCATACTCCATTCTGATAAGAGGTACTAAATTAGTAAGCTGGTAATGAATCGTAAAATGCGGACAAGCAGTATCCTGAACAAAGATTCTTAATTCCCACTGATATGACAAAGGATCCCGACTCAGCATCAGAAGTAAACATGAACAGAATGCAGGTGCGACTTAAATATTCATGGAACTAAGAATAAAGAGGCACGATAATTATTTTCAGTCATGAAAACATCTTATGAAATGAGGGTAAGTTGCAGACATATGAGGATAGGTAAACATTCAAGTTAGACAAATACAGACAACCTTGATATCAGGACATGCTCGATCAAAAACTTCCAGTCCACACAGAAGCACTCTTCAAAATTCAAATCAAACTAAACAATAGCACCAGAAAGGCATGTAAACGTCGTGGATAAGCCACTCGAATTTCTCTAACAAAGAATCAATTACTAGAAACTGGAAGCTGCAGTAAAACGGAACGACGAAAGCGAGTTTCAATCCAAACAAATTGTTTTTGCATATATATGATATACATACCATTAAAAGAGCGGCGGAGCTCGGCGTCTCCATGGGCGAAGTTACAGTACTGGCGAGAGCACCGACCCCTTTGGTACAGCACACATATCTTTGTCTTGTACAGTTTCCTCTCTACCATCGTTTTCTTCTCTAGTTTTCTGTCTTCTTGAATTGAATTCGCCCCTCAAATGCCAGAAACCCTAGTTTGGCAAATTGGGAACGGCAGAGGAAATGGCAATGGCGATTAACTGTCACGCCATGATCAAGATACTGAAACTCTATAGCATAATCCTCTTATTTTTATTTTTATTTTTATTTTAAGGGAATAATAATCCTCTAATTTAGTTATTTCTTCTCTCTCTCGATTTTTCCATTTTTTCTTATTAACTAGAAAAATCTGAGTCACAGTATGAGAGTGCGCACTTAAAAGATAAATAAAATTCATTTAAAAGAGTACAAGGGGTACTCAAACCCAAATCGTACAATGAAAGAATAATCTCAAACAAAAAATTAAATGATCTTGGAAGGAATACATCTTATGGGATCAATAAACCAGTCATGAGCCGAATAACAAAAATTATTGGACAAAAACACCTTAATCTATCTCCAAGTACAAATAATGACACCATCAACCGACGTAGTGAGATCCTGGTTTTTGTCGTTAAAGACTTTATCATTTCAAGCTTTCCAAATCCTCCAGCAAACGCATTGCCAAATGATATTAAAGATTAACTTTTCCGACTTGTTCTTTCCTCTACTAACGAATTCACAAAAATGATCCACCAAAGAAGAAGACGAAATATGTTGAATTTTCAACCAAGTGCAAATGGTATTCCACACTGAGATAGAGAACGAACATACCAGCAACAAGTGGTCAGAAGATTCGTCCTGAGCGGAGCAGAAAGGGCAAGATTGATTATTGTTCTCGAGAGCAATTCTTCTCTTAATCAGATTGCATCTGGTAGGAATGCAATTTTGAATAGCTTTCCAAACAAATGCGGAGACTTTACAAGGAATGTATTTCATCCAAATGCTTTTGAGAACAGCTGGTGGGAAGTCCACGGTCGAGGAAGCTTTATGAAGCAGCAAGTACATCTCCTTAGTTGAAAAACTTCCTGAAATTGAGCCTTTCCAAGATAAAGAATCCAACTTCGATTGATTAATCGAAATCCTGCACAATAGAGACCAAAATTCCAGAAATTTAACAAATTCATGAGAATTAAAAATTCTATCCCACCTAAAGTACCACTCCCAACCCCCCTCTCCAAAACCACCCATATTCCCAACCAAAAAATGTTTTGGGGAAGATAGACGATACAACATCCTAAATCTATATTTCAAAATACAACCCTGCTCAACCCACGGATCATCCCAAAATCGAACAGACAAACCATTTCCAAGGGAAAAAGAAACATTCTCGCAGAAGATTTTACCCTCTACCCCACTCAAAAGACTTTTCATATCCCTCCACCAAATAGACTCTAGACTAACATTACTCATTAGACTTTTAAGTTACTACTCCCTCCGTCCACAAAACAAAGTCATACTTGCCCTTAAAAATCTGTCTACGAAACAAAGTCTTATTCTGCTTTTTGTATATTTATACCCTCCCTTCTTTCCTATATTTACTACCCTTTACTACTAATAGACCCACCTCAAACAATAAAACTAACTTTATTAAATCACTAATTATTCACTAATTATCTATCCAAATAAACCACTCCACCATCAGCCCAAATCCAACCCAACCCATTATACCCTATCGAACCCAATTTGGCCCCAATTTCCTCTGCAACCCTAGATCCAATCTTCTCTCTTCTCACAATTTCTTCGCCGATCTCTCTCATTCTCTGATGGCTAACTCTCAATCTCACCAACTCCCTCTCTCTGCAACTCTCGATAATCCTCTCGATGATCATCTTTTCTACGAGGATCTAGCTATCCTAGTCGTAACTCATTTCTCCCCAATCCCGACCTATTCATGGGAGTCTCCATATGTGGAAATCGATTCGCCAGAAATCATGCCGGAATCAGATCTGACCAGCGACAAAACTGAACTACATAGTGTTTGCCTCGGTGAATCTGAGTTCAATCCTCTTTTTTCTCCGATTTCGGCCACTGAGAGCTATGTCCAGATCAGCGAATCTTCCGGTGGATCTGAAACTGTGGTTCTAGAGACACCATTGTTGGTCGTGGAATCTGAAGCGGAGATGCACGGTGTTCTTTCTGATTCTGATATGCCCCCCTTTATTCTAAACGTGTGGAATAGGGAAGAGGAAAGGGTGAGATATTTGCAGTGCTTAGGGATGTTTTTTCCTAGCGTGTTATCTCTCATATAATCAGGTGATTAAGTTCTTATTTTTCCTCTTTCTCCGATTCAGATGCATGCGAGTCGGCTGGTAATGTTATTTGTGATCGTGTACGGCTGATTTTATTTCAGATCTTTACTTTTTTTGGGCTTTGTGGATCTGATCTATTGCTGAATGATGATTACATGATGGTGATGCCCCTACTCGAGTATTTACATGATGATTATGGTTGTGGGTGGACTGGTGATGCCATTTGTGATTCTGATTGCTGCCTTGAGAATTCTGTGCTACTGTTGCATACACTTGATGACATACTGATGCATTTTCTATGCTCTTGATGCTACACTTGATGCATTTCTATATACTGATGCTACATTTGATGCATTTATGTACAAATGATGCAACCACTAGGTGATCCTAGTTTTAGAGGTTGACTGAGGATGGTTGTAGTGTAAAATATGATCCCAAATTAAGTCAATGATGCAAAGATATATTGCTGAGACATTTGAACTAAAACAACCACAATAAGTCAGTTTACATTCCAAACAATAATGATACATTCTTGGTTGTGTTTGTCCCTATAAACTTAAGCAAAAAAGGAACTACATAGTTCTCTAATCACTGATGCCAACCTTCTGCAGTCCCTAAACGAGGCTGTCCACATTGTAGAATTCCTAATTTTCAGTTCCTTGCAAGTTTAGCAACTCTAAGCTGTCTCTTACAAGCTACTCTTCAACTTCTATGCATTCTGGTAGAATTCCAAGCCTTTCCAGTCTTTCTTTATTCATATGAGGAATTTTGTAGTTGTTGCCCCCGTTTACTTTCATTATCTCTTTGTAGCATCCTTGCAAAGTTAGGAATACATGATTAATCTTCTCTGGTGGGTACTCTGCATAAACATCTTTGACATTTTTCAGTAGCTTTTCAATATCTTTTGCTGGTTTCTGGTCTTTGAGTGTTTGAATGGCTCTAAAGAAGCTAAGGTCATTGACATTGGTGTCCGGAGAATTAGCAGGTTGGCAGACAAGATGGATATTAAATCTATCAGCTCTTGCAACTGCTACAAACTCTGGATCATTAGGTTGAATATGGGGTTTGGCATTATCTTGTTGGATAAATATGGTTTTGCTTAGAAACTGTGGCCACTTAGCTTTAAATGTTGGTACCATCTGCATTTGCAATGATGCATAGCTATGTGATGAACATGTAGATGATTCTGATAGCAAAATTAAGTCAAAAAATGTTACCTCTTTGATTAGGCAGTCCCTTGTGATTTTTTTGGTGATTGCTGGAATTGGTCTTACTTCTATGGTGCCTTTATGTCTGTTTTTGGAATTCCTTTGAGCTGGTTCCTCTGTTACAAATGGAAAGATTCCAAACTTTCCATCAAAGAGGATCTTTTCCTCTACATCTATTATTGGCCTAGATATAGCACAATTAAACATAACTTTGGGCACAAATCTCTTTGATTTGACTGTTCTATGGGGTTTAATCTCATCTGGCATAAGATAATATATGTCCTTGTGTTTGGTTAAGTAAAACCATTTCTCATCAATGTGTATAGTATTGTACATGGTCTGAAATTTCATGAACCCACCCTCACTTATAGAACTGAGCTCACTGAGACTCCAACTTAATCTACACAACTTGTTTTGAGGGGTGAGAAATGATTCCACTGCATTTGTATGTGGTTTCAGCTGTTTTTCTTTCACCCACACATGAATTAGAGATTTACTAACACCAAGGTTAGCTGATATAACCCTCAAAGATGATCTTTGTAGCACAGAAAGTTTCTTTACCTTTTCTGAATCAATTGTCCATTTATCTTTGTGTTTCTGCCCGTTTTTCAGATTTTTCAATTGGACAAGAATTCTCATAGCTTGCTGAGTTGTTGTTGCTTTCCAAATGCGCCATATGGTCCTCAAATCCACATGAAAACATTGGGTTGCCTCTTTTTTGCACCATACTCCAGTTTGCCGTTGAAGCTGTGTTGGAGTAGCCATTGTGCAACCTGATTTTTGACATCATCACTCAACTTAGGCCGGGAACCTGCTTCTGCGATATCCTCTCTTCCGTAGAATTTTTTGCTTTTGTGTGGTTGGAAAAAAATTGTGGAACAGAATGCTGTATTTAAGCTTTTTTTTAGGGTTACTTTCCCCCCAAATTTTTTGATCACTTCAATGTACTTAAGTGATTGTTTATTCAATTAAAACAAGTTTTGGCTCCAAATTTAAACTAAAGCAGCTTTTTACATTTTGTTTTGCCTCCATATATGAATATAAATTATTGTCATTTCATTTATAGCTTTGCATTCATTTTATGTTGTGATATTGTTACTCAAACTTAGAAAAAATTAAATTGAAACCCATTTATTACACAACATGAAAAAAAAATAGAAAATAGCAGAAAAAAAAACTGCCTTCATATACTCGAAAAAGAAATGCCTTCATATTTTCGAAAATAGCATGAAAAAAAAAATCAGTTAATGAAATGGATTAAAATCCATTACGTGGAGTAGCTATACTAGTGCAGTAGTATGCCTTTTTCCTTATGAAGGATTAACAAAACTAATAAAGTAACATTAACACTACCCTTTTATTCCACTCACAACACCTTTTTCACCTTTCTTAGTCTCTGTGCCCAACATAAAATGGGACTTTGTTTCGTGGATGGAGGGAATATCTTTTTTCCCTTCTAACTTTTTCTTAGTATTAGTTTTGTACTCTCATCATTTGCCAATAAATATGATTCCCATTCACAAAGGATGATGGAGTGAATATTAGCTTCCATAATTTTTTTTATTTCAAGTATACAAAGATTATTCATTTCTACTTTCCATACATATTTAAAGAAGCGCAAGCTTTTTTTTTTTTAAGTCAAAGAGATATTAACATTAATACGAGTACAAGAGATACTCGAATCCGTTACAAAACAACCCAATTATAAATAATCGTCTTATTTAAGAATAGAAAGAGTGCATGCAATCGGACTAGAATCCCAATCATGAAGAAAATGAATAAAAGATGAATAGGAAAAAGAATGAATCCACTTCCATGATCCAAATTTGATTTCTTCCACAATGTTTTCCACATCAGGCTTGATCCCGTTAAAAATGGCATCATTTTTAGTTCTCCAATGCTCCAACAAACACATTATCAAATAATATTTAAAATCCTCTTCTTCGTCTTTCCCCTTAGGATACCAACAAATTGAGCACAATGACATCTAAGAATGTTACATCCTACCATTTGAATATCAAGCCATCCAAAACACTTTCACTACACATCACAAGAAATATTGCACAAACACAATAAATGATCAATGTCCTCCAAAGGATAGGAGCATAAAATATACATGTATATTTTATCTTTATCATCTAAAACAATTCCTTATTTGCCAAATTATCTCTAGTTGAAGCTCTACTTCGTAAAGTGTAATACTCCAGACTTTTTCTACAGTCTTTAAAAATGAAAGTTAATAATAATTATGGCTTTGCACGCCTAAGATCATGAAATTAAATTCTAAGATTTACGGTGAAATCCGTTTCCGAAAATAATTTCCAGAAATCGGACGAACGACTACTGTATTAGGGTTTTCGCGTCCGTTAAATTTTTTCGCCCGAAAACTCGGAATCGAATTCCGTCAGAATTTACATTCACTTTTTCTTCGAGACGAGTTCGCCAGAGAAAGTTAGTTTTTATGATTTTCCGGACGAATTTTGGACTGTGACGTCCCGACTTTTTCTCGGATTTTGAAAAAAAGAATTTGTTTTTCCGAGTGCGTAAATTATTTCCAATCTAACGGACGAATTAGATTTCGTCAAATCCGTAACTATCTAGGAAAATATTTCTCGACTTTTAAAACGACGTTTAAGAGCCGGAAACGAGATTTTTCGTATAAAATTTCCTCGCCAAACACACCCCTAACGAGTCACACTACTTTTGTGGGATATTTTCTCACTTTATGACTCACCAAAAATGAGTCATCCACCTCCTCCCTTATACCTCAATGCCGCCACCTCCAAGCACCATTTCCTCTCTCATTTTTCTTCATCATCTCCTCCATTGAAGCACATTCCAAGCTCTCTTCAAGATCAAAGCTCTTCCATCTACCGATCAAATCCACATCCGAGTTCATAATACGAAAGGTAAGAGCTTCATCTTCCATTTGAACCGAACAAATCTCTTTTCCCCTATCTTTTATTTTTTTCGACATTTGAGGATTGAGATAGCATGTGATTTCTTGTTCGATACATGTTCTAGGATGTTTAGAATCGAGTTCTACAGATCAAATCATGAAGAAAATTCAAGAACCCTAAAGTCTAGTTAATACCGAAAAGTTTCAGATTTTGGGACTTTGATTCGTGCTCGATTTCTTTGTCGATTGAATGTTAGATTAGTGTTCCGTATGTTGTTAATTGATCGTATGAATTGTTTTAGATTTTTCTAAAAATAAATCCAAAACCTAAGAGACGAAAGAGGCTCGATTTAGGTTAGTAAATGTTATGATATGCTCGATTGTTTGATGGAAATGAGATATACGATGCATAAGGATGAATATATATTAAATTGAGATTTTTCTAAAAATAAAACAAAAAAAATGTAAGAGACGAAGATGTGTCGATAAGTCGAAGCTCGATAATATTTTTATAATATGATTTACATGTTAGTAATGCTCGTTAGATGATAATCGTTGTCATAAAATTTGAATGAAAACGGAGAATGTAGAATTTTACGTAAGAGACGAACGACGGACGATAAGTCGAGAATAGATAATGATATGAGGATGTGAATTACGTATTTATGATTCTTGATAGATGATGAATAAGATTGTAAAGTTTGAACGAATTCTAAAGATGTTAGATTTTTCGTAAGAGACGATCAATTGATGATAAGTAATGATAGAAAAGTCGATTAATGATTCTATTTGGATATTGATGGTTATTAATGATTAAGGAACGAGTTTGTAGTTGACGACATGTTCGTCCGAGTTGTGAAAAGATAAGTTGTAGTTATTGTTGGGAAATTTAAGTAAAGTTTTGATTGATTCCAAAACCAACTGACCTTAACCGAGTAGATATTGCCATTTCCTAATGTTAGTATTTAGGCTCGCTGTTTGAGCAATGTTGAGATTTTATCTTTACAGGTCTCCTGTTGAAGACGGCAACATGGCGTTACTCGGATAGATCTATAGATGGAAATTCGGATGTGTAACATCAGATGTAAGAAAGACAACTGAGCGTTCAAGAGATAGAACATCAGATGTAAGAAAGACAACTGAGGGTTCAAGATACAGAACATCAGATGTAAGAAAGACAACTGAGCATTCAAGCCAACTGTTCAGATGGAACATCAGTTGCAAGACTCAATCCGACAGATCGACAACATGAAGTTCAAGGCAACTGAGGGTTCAACTGTTCCTATTCAGACAGAAGGTCACATAAAGATATCGATCAGATGGAACATCAGCTGAAGACCACTCGGATGAAGACCAAAACTTCTCAACCGACTAAACAAGGTTGAAAAACTAAGGTTGAAATTTGAAATTCAAAAAGGAAGTCACGTGAAGGTTTGACGTTCTGTCATTACCTCATTTGGCCCAACACAAGGCTGTCTCAGATGGAAAGCAGAAGTTCACAGTTGCCAAATCGGGAAAATCTGCAGAGATGAGAGACAAGCCATCGCTTTCACAGAACAGAGATCAACGGCTCATCCAACAGCTAGTTGATTCTCTTCGCCTATAAATAGAGGCCTTCATTCATTCATCAAGATAGAAGACAAACAAGACTGAGCAGAGAGATACACGAGCGAAAGAACGACAAAAAACTGCACACAAGCTAAACTGCAATTAATCTCTAAGAACATCACTAGTTGAGAGTTCATAGAGTGTTAGAATCTGTCTTGGTGTTTTCGATCTTAGTTTGAGTCCTCATTTGTTCAAGCTTAGATCCTAACTCACTTCTTTGTTAGAGCTAGTAGTTGGAAACCCCACCCTCATACACATCCCCTAAAAAGGTTGTTAGGATCCTGCTCTTCCCGAAATTGAGTAGATAGGTTGATAAGTACCCGCAAACTTATCTGTAAGGTTGATAAGTACCCGTAAACTTATCTGAACGGTTGCAAAGCCCGCATAAGCTTTGTGGTAGCTGTCCTAAGGAACTTGGACTGAGTTGTGTGGACTCACAACTCCCCGTGGACGTAGGAGTTCTCTCCGAACCACGTAAATCCTTTGTGTGTTTGTGTTTTCAGTTCAGTTAATTTTTGCATATCCAACTGACCAACTAACCAACACTCAAAACTGCATCTTTACATCTCAACTGTTTTGATTTTTGACCGACCTTGCATCTGAGCGTGAGTTGTTTATACGAGTTAATTTTTGTATCCACCACATTCCGCACATCACCACTCTTCCAGCTGAGTATTCTTACTCAGTTGTGATTCCAACTGATTCGTCTTACTCAGTTGTGATAATTTTTTCGGGGGTTGTTTTTAAATTTCTTAACTGGTGTATTCCCCCTCCCCCCATACACCAGAACTCGTATCGGGACCATCAAGTGGTATCAGAGCAGTGGTTCAAAAGACTGCTGACTCTGTTTCACGAGGTGTGAATCGAGGTGTTTTTCTTCAGTGGTCAACTGAATAGATCTTTTTCACGCTAGTGCATATCTACTTGCATTTGTTGTCTGTTTGTTGTGTGCAGATCGATGTTAAAGACAAGATTGTTTTCATGTTCTCGGTTGTGAACTATACATCCTGGAAGACTCGGATAAAGAAGATCTTACTGTCCAAGCATCATCGAATGCAACAAGTGATTACATCCGGACCGAGCACCATCATGGAAAAAGTTATTCGCACTCCTACAAATCCCAATGATGGGGATGCAACTGAGGTGATGGTTGAGAAAAAGCTAGAAGACTTCACTCCTGAGGAAGCAAAAGTGAGCCAGCTGGATATCTGGGCTCAGAGCACTATCATGTCCACAGTTGGACAAGACTATCTTCCATGGATAGAAGCACTACAAGAAAATTGATCTATTGCAACATAAACACATGCAACATTATATGTAAATGTCGTAAAATTGCAACACTTACGTTTTAAATGTCGCATATTTGCATCATTAATGCGTCACCTAAATATTGTGTCACGATTTTGTGACACAAATGCGACACTTATTTTTATGTCTCTAAACTGCGACAATTATAATCTTACGTCTTTGATTTTCGTGTTATAAAAAATAATTCAAAATGAAAGACCACATTATTCGATCTTACTTCCTTGGACTAGGATTAGTGACCTTTTTTGGTCATGTTAGAAGAAAATATTTGTTGGTTTAATTTAAATAGTGTATACTTCAAGTTTCACTGCATCCTATATATTCTCTAAGATTCAGTTTTACCAAATTAGGGGATATATCTTGTCCTAAGGGGGTGAAGGCTGCAATGGAAGTGCAAGCTGAAGTAGAGCACAAGAGGAGAGCTTAGGTATTAGAATCTGAAGGTAATTTGTTTGAAACTTCATCAAGCTCAGATTTTGCAGTTGTTGTGGCCATGAAAACTATCTTGTATACCCATTGAACATAATTTCTTCATGTATGATAGAGCAAAATATGAGTAAAAGAGTATGTCATATTCATGATTGCATTTTCATGTGTGTTATTTGTAAATTATTATGCTAAAAGTTGTATTAAATTTTTGATTTGTTGTACGTAGCTCCATGCAGCTCTGTAGAGATGAATTCAATATTCAATTTATTTGCATATTTTTGTTTTCATTTTTTATTTCAAAGAGAACCTAATCTTTTTATCTTGTAAATAAATCTAAGAGCTTGACACTAATTTCCTACAGGGACTTGATAGCAAGTTTTGTGAACATGGCACTTAGCTTTCTGGAGGATATGAACAGAGAGTGGTGCAATACTAAAGGACTAAGGACCGTTGTCTTAGATGAGATATAAGTGCACTAGATGCAAGAAATATGAGAGTAGTTATTTAGAAATGTAAAATTGTTGTAAGTGACATTTAAATATTGTATACTTTGATTTTATTGAATAGTAATATATAGTATTTGTTCTTTTCTTTCATAGTCTTAAGTCTCTTGACATAACAAATTGTGACATTAATAATTGATGGAAAATGTGTTATATATAATTATGGGCTTAATGTCATTTTTTGCAACAAATATTTCATGTTGTAAAATTACGACACTTTAAATGTGGCATCACATGTGTCTCAGAAAATTGCATCACGATAATGATAATGTCACAAATTAGTGTAGCAAATTAAGATGCATCATTTGAAATATTGTCGCACCATGTGTTGCAAATAAACATGCATCATTGCAACTAATGACGTGTAATATGTCGTAAATCTTATGCGACAAATGATTAAGTGAAGCGCAAAGTGTCGTAAAAGTTGCGTCACAATTAAAAAAAATTGTCGCTAAAATACAACACCACTTTTTGCGACACAATGTGACGTGACGCAGAAAATGTCGCAAAATAGCTTTTGCGACATTAAAATAATTATTTGCGACATATTTTACATGTCGTAAAAGGTTATTTCTCTTGTAGTGAAGAGTGCAACAAAACTAAGGAGATGTGGGACATTTTGGCATCTCTTAGTGAAGGGAGTGACGAAACCAAGGAGAACAAGTTCTCCCATGCTTGTCAAGATTTTGACAACTTCTGTCTAAGAGTTGATGAAACCATTGATCAGTTGGAGCTTCGGTTCATAGATATCATCCGAAGGATTCAGTCTATCCGACGAGGGAAATATACTTTAAGAGAAATCAACCTCAAAGTATTACAAGCGCTACCAGCTGAGTGGGACACCTTCACCAACATTCATGAAAGCCGAGCTGATCTTGGAGAAATGAGAACTGACAGACTGTTCTCAATTCTGAAAGGAAACGAGTACAAGGTGAACCGACGAAGATCAACTCAGTCCTCGGGGCAGACGAGTCGACTTGAGGATGTTGGTTCAGGAACAAAGATAGTAGCACTTCGAGCTGACTATTCCAAGCCGCGAACATCAAGGGCAACAAGATCTGCGGACACAGCTTCAAAGGAGCCGAGCAGAGAAGAGCTGCAACAGAGTATAGCCGCCTTGTCAAAGAAGCTAGCTGACATGGATACTCGGTTCGGAAAATACAAACGGTTCTATAAATCCAACCGAACTCGAGATAACTCAAAGCATGTGACCAACAGTTGATTTGAATGCGGCAAAGAGGGACACTTCAAAGCTGATTGTCCAGATCTTTTGAAGAAAGATAGAGAAGCGTTGAGGGCCAAGCAAAATGCAAAGAACAAGGCCATGGTTGCAGAAGAAGCAGCTGATGACATGGACATCTTCACTGACACCGAAGATGAGGATGAGCTGACTTCCACCAACAACGCTATCGGACAGGATCAATGTCTCATGGCATTTGGAACTGACCAGGATGAAGCTGAGGTACATTCTACTCCAATTAATTTAAATTCTTCCAATGTTTCTAACATGCAGGAAACAGTAGGTGAAGAGTTGGAACCCTCGTGGGGTGATTTCCTAGAACTCAGTGAGGAATTGCATCAGCAATCGGTTGAGTTTAAGAATCTTTAAGAACAGTTTGTCAGACTTGAAGAATCCTTAACCGAGAAGGACGATCTGATTAAAAGTCAAACCGAAGAGATTGATAATCTCAAAAGTCAACTGAATGAGGCCAACCAAACTAAAGCTCCAACTGATGAGGAGTTGAAGGAGCAGATCAAGGAGCAGCATGATCAGTTGAACAAGCAAGAGGCACAGATCGACCAGCTGATGAAGATGTCAGACGCACAGACCGAGCGTATAGCTGTTCTTCTCAAGGATCTACAAACTGAGAAGGACAACCTGATAAAGCTATATCAATCATCCAAAATCATCGAGAATCTCATCAGTTACAGAAGACAAATGGATGACGTGTCTGGACTCGGTTACGACATGATTAAGGACACTGAAATTCCACCCGCAACCTTTATCAAGGTTGTGGATGTCACAGTTGCCAAACCAAATCCGGTTGAGTGTGCAACTCCCCAAATCAATCCAACTTCCACGTCACAGCAAGCACAACCAGCTAAAGAAACTACAGCTGAGAAAAGAAAAGGAGTTGTGGTTGGAGAACTGAAGAATCTATCGGTTGGGATAACAACCGAGGGGGAATGTTCCAGGACTCAGAAGAGGAACCAGATACGTCGGAGATACAATCAAAATCGACCTCAGAACCGACCTCAGAACCGACTTCTGAACCGACCTCAGAACCGACCTTAGAAGAGATGGAATCAACCGAACCAATAGGGATTCAACCATTAGAATCGACATCAGTTCCATCATCAGAAAAACCATAGGTTCCATCAGAGTCAACCGATGTGGAACAGTTCCAACAGCTGTCGTCAACAGTCAGGAAGATGGAATCAGACTCAGCCACAGAGATTCCAAACTGGCGTCCGACCTCATAGGCAAAATCAAATGGATCAGAAACGTCAACAAAACAGGGGGAACGCCTCTCCTCCTAAAGCCCACAATGGGAGAAATCAATCTCCTCCCAAGAAACAGAACATCAACAATAACAACAAGCCTAAGGATAACCGAGGTGTTGTTATAGTTGATGGAGAAGGAAAAGTAATTTGGAATGATAAATATATCCGAATCTACAGGGAAAAGCGACCCACAGTTCAAGGGGGAACTGGTTCTAACCCTCCAGGACCCAACTAAAATTGGGGACCTAAGCGTGTTTCTCTGTGTAGGAGCAGGAGGAACAGCTGAGGAAGAATAAAGCATCACATACCATGTGGGTGATGGACAGTGGATGCTCGAAACACATGACAAATCTGAGGGATTTGCTTGGAAGTTTCGTGGAGAAGGAAGGACCATCAGTTACCTTTGGTGACAACTCAAAAGGTCACACCAAAGGCTACGGTACCCTTGAAACCAATCATGTATCTATTTCTAATGTTTCATATGTTGATGGATTGAAGCGTAACTTGCTCTCCATCAGCCAATTCTGTGATAATGGTTTCTCTGTCAAGTTTGATGCGCAGGGCTGCAGGGTTAAAAATGTTGTAACAAAGCAAGTCATATTGTTGGGAAATCGATCCCCAACAGGGAATGTCTACTATGCAGATTGGAACAGTAGTCCTCCTGAAACCTGTCTGTTATCGAAGAGCAATTCAGATGTGAGCTGGCTGTGGCACAAAAGGCTCAACCATCTGAATTTCAAGACAATGAACCGACTTGCGAGACAGGAACATGCAAAGGGCATTCCGAACCGTGTGTTTTCAACAACACATATCTGCAATGCATGTCAGCTGGGAAAGCTCGCTAGATCCTCCTTTCGGTTGAAAACGATTCTCTCAACCGACCGAGTATTGCAGCTGATCCATATGGATCTCTTCGGGCCTGTTACTCCCAAGAGCATGAATGGTAACGAGTATACACTTGTTTTTACTGATGATTTTTCTAGGTACATGTGGACCATTTTCATGCGTCACAAAAGTGAAACCCGAGATGAGCTACCCAAGCTGATGGATCGGATATCTAACCAACAAGAGATGAAAATCATTTCCATCCGATCAGACCGTGGAACCGAGTTCCTCAATGAAACCATCATCGAATACTACGAGAAGCACGGAATCACTCATCAAACATCGGCTGCGCGTACTCCACAACATAATGGAGTAGCCGAGCGAAGGAACCGAACGCTGAAGGATGCTGCTACATCCATGTTGACAAGCTTAGCTCTGCCAAAGAGATTTTGGGCTGAGGCAATCAACACAGCTTGCTACACCCAGAACCAGTCTCTTCTGACCAAGCGGTTGGGAAAGACTCCATATGAACTATGGAGATGCAGGAAGCCTGATATTTCATATTTTCGCGTTTTTGGTTCTAAGTGTTATATTCACAACAATGGGAAGTCTCAGTTGAAAACTTTTGACGCTAAGGCTTTGAAGGGCATATTTCTCGGATATGCCGCTCGAATCAAGGCTTATAGAGTTTTTAACAACAGCTCTCGTGTTGTGGAGATAACACCTCATGTTAGTTTTGATGAATCTACTTTTGAGTGCAGGGAACAGGCTAAAGGACAACAAGCTGATCCACATGTTCCACCAGCTCTCACCAGATCGCAGGTTCTAAGGCAGAAGAATCTAACTGAACCATTGGTATGGGCAACTGAGGATGATGATCCTTGTTCCTCTGAAGATGAATGTGAGGACCCCAGCTCATCTCAAGGGGGAACTTCAGCTGATGTCACTCCAACTGCATCAGCATCCGAAGCCCAACCTAGCTCGGTTCAAAATATTGTCCATGTTGAGGATCCAGACTCAACTACTGATAAATCACCAGTTCTGAAGATCCCAGCATCTCCCACAGCTCAGGTTATCCCACCAGTTGAAATCACGGAACAGCCACTGTTGGAAGAAGAAGGAAGACGCAACAAGAGATGGTATGAAGATCATTCCAAGGACAACATCATCGGAGATCCAGCCAAGGGTGTGCGTACTAGGAGCAGAGTTGCAAATCCAGACTCAGCTGAGAAATATTCCAGCACTTACGCCCAATATGCTGAGGAGTTGGCAATTCTGGAGGAGTTCGAGCAAGCCGGAGATGTTGCCATGATTTCATGTTTCGTAGCTGATGTGCCAGAACCGAAGAATGTTGTGGAAGCTCTCAACTGTGTTCATTGGACAATAACCATGCAAGATGAGCTGAATGAATTTCTACGCAACTGTGTATGGGAGTTGGTAGAAAGACCAAATGATGTCAAAGTCATTAGATTAAAGTGGATTTTCAAGAACAAGAGAGAAGCCATTGGATTCATCGTGAGAAACAAGGCAAGGTTGGTAGCTCAGGGATATTGCCAACAAGAAGGAATTGATTTCGAGGATTCCTTCGCGCCAGTTGCAAGGTTGGAAGCCATCCGAATATTTCTAGCCTATGCCGCATTTCACAAATTCAAGGTTTATCAGATGGATGTGAAGTGTGCTTTCCTCAACGGTGATATTAAGGAAGATGTTTATGTTGAACAGCCTCCCGGTTTTGAGACTGGTGATGGAAGAGTGTATAAGTTGAAGAAAGCAATCTATGGATTGAAGCAAGCACCTAGGGCTTGGTATGACACTCTATGTGGTTTTCTTCTGAACTCGGGGTTCAAACGAGGGTCAGTTGATAAAACACTGTTCACCATAAAAGTTGGAGAAGACATAATTGTTGTGCAAATCTATGTTGACGACATCATATTCGGTTCCAAGTCGGAGGAGCTGTGCGAGAAATTCTCAACTCTCATGAAGGAGAAATTCGAGATGTCGATGATGTGCGAGATGAATTATTTTCTTGGGCTACAGGTGAAGCAGTCATCAAAAGGGATTTTTATTAATCAGTCCAAATATACAAAGGAGCTCATCGCAAAGTTCGGATTGCAGACAAGTAAAACCAGAAGGATCCGGATGAATACTAACTGGAAGATTGAACCCGAATCTGAGGAAAAACTCGTGGATGCCAGTAAGTATAGAGGGATTATCGGTTCTTTGCCATATCTAACCGCCAGTTGGCCAGATATATCTTACGCGGTTGGAGTGTGTGCTCGGTTCCAAGTTCAGCCAAGGGAAGCACACATGTTGGCAGCAAAGAACATCATTAAGTATCTGAAGGGCATTGTTAATGTTGGATTGTGGTACCCAGCTGACGACAATATCCAACTATCCGGATACTCAGATGCGGATCTAGCCGGAGATCGGTTGGACAGGAAGTCCACATCTGGACACTGTCAGTTCATGGGAAGCAAGCTAGTCTCATGGTTCTCCAAGAAACAAGCATGTGTTGCCACTTCTACAACCGAGTCAGAGTACATGGCTGCTGGTAGTTGTTGCATGCAAGTGTTGTGGCTCAAGCAACAACTGAGAGATTATGAAGTCGCAACTGGACAGGTTCCCATCCATTGTGATAGCTCAAGTGCCATTGCTATCTCTTTGAATCCTGTTCATCATTCTCGGACGAAGCACATCGACATCCGACATCATTTTATCCGAGATCATATTGAGAAGAAGGATGTATCTGTGGAGAAGATTCCAACTGAGATTCAGCGAGCTGATATCTTCACCAAACCTCTAGCCGAAGCGCGGTTCAAGATGTTATGTGATCTCCTTAGATTGTTGGATCTATCAGATGAGGAATCAGCCGAGGTGAAGAGATAGATATCCATCTGAGGGGGAAGCTCAGATGAAGGGGGAATCTCAGATGTGGATCGCCATCCGAAGACATCAAACATCAGCTGAACAGACGAACTTGAATCAGCTGATGGTATGCCGCAACATTGGAACATAGCTGATTCCGACATCAGCTGGCAGGTATTACACAGCTGATTCCGACATCAGCTGGCAGGT
Organism: Schizonepeta tenuifolia; assembly: GCA_029490685.1. NCBI lineage: Eukaryota > Viridiplantae > Streptophyta > Magnoliopsida > Lamiales > Lamiaceae > Schizonepeta > Schizonepeta tenuifolia. Next base: position 130,343,341 of record CM055955.1, read on the forward strand.
ATCATTTATGGCTGAAGGTGTTTGTGTCTTAAATGAGAATGTTTGAAATAAATTCAAACATTCCTGAGCATGTCAGTTAGATTAAAATAGCCATCATAACGCATTTAATGTAAAGTACGGCTGAACATCAATAGCCTACTTTATAGTGCGACTGGGCTGACATAAAAACAGTTCACCTTCTCACGCGCGGGTATTGGAACTCGGAATTCAACGTCAGTCAAAGCTAGTTAACAGTCGCGAGATCTCAGCCGTTGATGGATTCGTGCCATTCAACCCTGGCCGTCGATTTCAAACGATCTACTAACCTATAAAAGGCGGAAAATCAGGAAGTGATTTCTTACCTTCTACATTTGTGTTTATCTGCAGTAACTGTTCATCTTCGTCTCTGATTCTTCTCACCATTTTCTGCAAGTTCTTGTTTTCTTCTCTCTATATAATCTTCACAGCAACACTAAATGGCACCAAAAGCTTCTTCGCAAGGAAAGAAGATGGCATCCTCTGAACCAGCCCTTGTCCCGTCGTCATACGAGGAATCTTTTGAGATGATGTTATCCAAAATTCACTTAGAGCAGATTCTGTCAGAAGATGCTCTGGACTCGCCGGTGTTATCTCCCCTCGCCGATCTTCTCAGGGAGAACGGTCTTCTTGAGTGGGCGACGCTCTTCCCCACTCACCTTCTCAGGCGACAAGTCGGGAAATTCTACCTGAACCTAAAAACTCCCATCGACAGCCGAGATGGCCTCGTTTCAGAAATCTCCGGTCGTCAGCGAGATGTCCCCGCCAGAACGATCTGCCATGTCACCGTCTCCATACCAGTTTCCGATTTGCTATGCTCCATTATTCCACCAAATCTGACCGCCACGGACACAGTCGAAAACATCACCGATGCAGATGCCGATCAATTTCTGGAGAATGCTCTCATCACAGCAGAAAAATTGAGGAGCAACATGCAGCGAACGAAATTGAAGCCCGAGCATCGACTTTTGTTCGATGTTGTATCCAAGGTGATCTTCGGATACAGCGGATCCTTTGGGGATATCAGCCGACCAAAGCTCAAGCAGCTGATTGCTTTGGAGCACAAGCACAAGCACAATATCAACTGGTTGAAATATTTCGAACACCAGTTGACAATGGAGAAACAGAAGATTACAGAAACCACAACTGACTCCGGGGAGAAGTTGTTGAGTGTTAAGGGAACTCTCAACTTTGGAGTCAAAATCTCTGCTCTGATCATTCTCGCAACAAAGGATCAGAACATGGTGTGGGAAGACTGTGAGGAGACCCCAGTCAAAAGACAGATGCTCTTCCCAACAGCCAAGAAGGCTCAGGATGTGATACGGAGTGTTTACACTCCCAAGGAGAAAAGGGAAGCTGTAAAAACAGCTGAGGAAAAAGATACAGCTGAGGAGCTGCCTCCAGCTGTCGGACGCTCTTCGACAACTGGACGCCGACTCAGAGATGAGTCAGACAAGGAGAAAGAGGAAGAGCCAGCTAAGAAGAAGTTGAGACTTCGTTTCAAGAAGAAGTCAGTTGCAAAACCAACTGAGGAGGTACCAGCTGAGGAGGAACCATCTGAGTCGAGTCACTCAGTTGACAAGGATGCGTTTGAGATTGTTCCTCGCAAAAGTGGAACAGGGAAGGAAAGGTCTCCCCATCAAGACGTGATGGAAGGGATGGAAACTGATCCAGAAGATGAGCCGAACATCTCCTCGGATGCATCTTCTTCATCCAAGGAATCCGAAGATATTCCAATCTCCCCTACGACAGGAGCTGATGCCGTACAGCCTAAAGAGGTTCTCACAACCGACACCCAGTCAGAAATTCCGAGCTTCCCACTCGATGCCAACATTGTGACCACTTCTTCGGCCAATGTTGAGGAACCTCTCGATCCCAACATCCCCACACAGTCAGAAATTCCGAGCTCCCCGTTCGATGCCAACATTGAGACCACTTCTCTGGCCAATGTTGAGGAAACCCTTGAACCAATTCCATATGAAAATCTATCTCTCTCCCCCATCGACGAAGAAGCTGACCGTCGAGCTGTCGCACTGGAACATGAAGGCAAGTTGGCCTACTGCTTTCAGAAGCTGAATGGGATGTTCTCCGAGGCGCGCGACATGCCCACTTTTGCCACGCTTGGGACTGAGCTGCTGTATCAATTCAACATTATTTTCAGCCATTGGTATGTTAAGGAAGATACCATCAGGATACACAGCTGGAACCAGCTCAAGGCGGATGAATCGCGTATAAGGGAGTACTTCAACTACATCAACCTTGAAGTTGCGTACAACAACAAGGTTGCACTGCTGACTCGTCGTCTGGACATCAGCAAGACTGAAGGAAGAGACACTAGGGAGACAGCCGAACAAGATTGTGTCACCTTCCTTGATAACATGCTGGTCAAGTCTGCTGATTTCATCGATGACCTTGACGCAGTCGCCGCAGCAGCTAAGCAAGAAGAGGAAGAGCTTCAACAGTACCTGGCCAATCGCCAAGCCATGGTCACTGTTGAACAACCTGCACCTTCTGACCAACCAGCACCAGCTGATTAGCCAGCTCCCTCCTCGAATGAAATTTGTGAGCTGATCGCTGAGAGGGTCAATCAGCTGAGGAAAGAGATGCTTGCCAACATCCAGCTCAACAAAGAAGAACAGCTGAGGATGATGGAAGCTCAAGAGGAAAAGCAAAGGAAGCTGCAGGAAGACAATGATGCGCTGAAGATGAAGCTGGATGATCTTTCAACATCCACCATCAAGGACATCACAGACCTGAAGACAACAGCTCTTGGCATCAAATCCGAACTAAACGTGTTCAAGTCCATATCTGACTCAAATCTTGCCAAATCTTAACAGACTTAGGACGAAGAATGGGATTCTCGGTTTGAATCCAGATGGGCTGAGTTTGTCGCCTTCCAAACCGAAGTCTCTAAAACCTTCGCCGCCATGAAGAAAGCTGATGAAAAACACCGTGATAAGGAGTTGGCGAAGAAGGTTGATGTAGAGTGCGCTGTTGATGAACTCTTTAACCGAATCCAGCAAGCTGAACAGACACTCACCTCTCTGGACGGCTCAATCGCAAGCCTTGTTGCTGATGCCAAAAAGGGGGAAGATGTGATGCAGCAAGATGAGATCGGGGAAGATGAGACTCAAGCTGAATTGCCAGCCGAAAAGGAATCTCAGCTGAAGAAAAAGACAACTCCGAAGAAGAAGTCCGCTCCGAAGCCAACCGATAAGAAACAACGAAAGCTGAAATCTATTGTTGTCGGAGGAGAAGAGATGGCTAAGGACCTGGAGCAAGCAAAGGAGTATGGAGTTTCCTACAACTCCATAGCCGAGATTGCAGCCGAGCTCAATGCTGAACTCGACGGTATTACAACCGATGAGTGTATTGCTGCTGCTAAGGCTATAGATGTTCCGGAGAAGGACTATATGAATCCTGAATGGATCAAGAAATTTGCTGCCAACCAAGCTTCGAGAGTCAACAAGTTTGAAGAAGAACTTGCCAAGGTTACCAACAACTTGGACAGGAATATTGCCTCCCGCAGCCGACGATGAATTGAGAAACACCAAGTGAAGGCTGAAGCAAGGGTGAAGCAACAACGACTGCCTGGAAAGATCAAGCTTCAAAATCGCTTCAAGCATGTCGACAAGTGGATGCCAGTTGAATGGAATGATGATTGGGAATCATTCAAGCAAGAGTTTGTGAATGATTTCTACTATAGGAAGGTGTTCACAAGTGAGGATTCGAGGAAAGCATTCAAAGAAGCCCTGACCGAGCTACACTCTGGGGATCCGGGCATGTTCAACCAGTTCAGGCGAGCAATGATAGATGCAAAGCTGGATATGAACACCGTCCCCGTCCCTCAGAAGGTCACATATCTTTCTACATTCATCCCTGACACAAGAAATCCTAACCGACAGAAAATTGCAGCTAATGCAAGAAGAGTCTGTCAAGAGCATGGAGTAGATATTTCAAAGGAGTCAGATGCAAAAAGAGATATTTTTGTCAGAATTTTTGGAAAGTATGGGCTGGAGTATTAGCCAAGTTAGAGTTTTTGAGCAACTGATGTATTTTATTTTTTGTGCTTATCTGTGTAAACACATCAGTTGTAATGAAAACTTTCATCATTCATCCGATTCACCTTGACGTACAATCTCTAGTTGTCCAAACTCTGAATCGCAAAGTTATTTCAATACCATGTTATAACTGTGCTAACCCTTTGATGTTTAATCTTATAGACTGTCTAGAATTTCAGCTGAGATTTTAGATAGGTCAGTAGGGTTTAGATCAGTAGGGTTTTGGCATCATCAAAAAGGGGGAAATTGTTGGGAAATTTAAGTAAAGTTTTGATTGATTCCAAAACCAATTGACCCCAACCGAGTAGATGTTGTCATTTCCTAATGTTAGTATTTAGGCTCGCTGTTTGAGCAATGTTGAGATTTTATCTTTACAGGTTTCCAGCTGAAGACAACAACATGGCGTTACTCGGATAGATCTACAGATGGAAATTCGGATGTGTAACATCAGTTGTAAGAAAGACAACTGAGCGTTCAAGAGATAGAACATCAGATGTAAGAAAGACAACTGAGCGTTCAAGAGATAGAACATCAGATGTAAGAAAGACAACTGAGCATTCAAGAGATAGAACATCAGATGTAAGAAAGACAACTGAGCGTTCAAGAGATAGAACATCAGATGTAAGAAAGACAACTGAGAGTTCAAGATACAGAACATCAGATATAAGAAAGACAACTGAGCATTCAAGCCAACTGTTCAGATGGAACATCAGTTGCAAGACTCAATCTGACAGATCGATACAGTTGCCAAATCGGGAAAATCTGCAGAGATGAGAGACAAGTCATCGCTTTCACAGAACAGAGATCAACGGCTCATCCAACGGCTAGTTGATTCTCTCCGCTTATAAATAGAGGCCTTCATTCATTCATCAAGATAGAAGACAGATAAGACTGAGCAGAGAGATACACGAGCGAAAGAACGACGAAAAACTGCACACAAGCTAAACTGCAATTAATCTCTAAGAACATCACTAGTTGAGAGCTCATAGAGTGTTAGAATCTGTCTTGGTGTTTTCGATCTTAGTTTGAGTCCTCATTTGTTCAAGCTTAGATCCTAGCTCACTTCTTTGTTAGAGCTAGTAGTTGGAAACCCCACCCTCATACACATCCCCTAAAAAGGTTGTTAGGATCCTGCTCTTCCCGAAATTGAGTAGATAGGTTGATAAGTATCCGCAAACTTATCTGTAAGGTTGATAAGTACCCGTAAACTTATCTGAACGGTTACAAAGCCCGCGTAAGCTTTGTGGTAGCTGTCCTAAGGAACTTGGACTGAGTTGTGTGGACTCACAACTCCCCGTGGACGTAGGAGTTCCCTCCGAACCACGTAAATCCTTTGTGTGTTTGTGTTTTCAGTTCAGTTAATTTTTGCATATCCAACTGACCAACTAACCAGCACTCAAAACCACATCTTTACATCTCAACTGTTTTGGTTTTTGATCGACCTTGCATCTGAGCGTGAGTTGTTTATACGAGTTAGTTTTTGTATTCACCACATTCCACACAGCACCACTCTTCCAGCTGAGTATTCTTACTCAGTTGTGATTTCAGCTGAGTCGTCTTACTCAGTTGTGATAATTTTTTCGGGGGTTGTTTTTAAATTTCTTAACTGGTGTATTCCCCCCCCCCCCCCCCATACACCAGAAATCATATCGGGACCATCAGTTATGATCGAGAAGTAGAAACAAGAAGTTAAGATTTTGAACGAGGACTTGAATTGGTTTAGTAATTGTATAGTTTGAACGACGAGGTTTTGATTGTCGTGTTTATAAACGAGAAATGAAAAGGGGTCTATCACGTATAATGATACGAGTAGACTGTATTGAGTTAGTAAATTTGTGAGATTTTAGGTTCGATAACATAGAACGAACCTAGAAAAAAACCGTGCGTCGATTTTATCGAGCATTAGGGTTCACTCGGCAGTTTTTGCGACCTTTCACGGAAACTGCGATATCTCCTAGCTCGTTTATCAGAATCGAGATCCGCGAATTGGAGAGTAAACTAGACACCCGTACCTTTCTTTTGGTATAAGATTCGACCCCTGTTTCGCAATCCCCTGTTCTGGACAGACTTACTGACCTCGTGCAGTGTATGTTAAAAATGTAGTTTCTTAAGTTGAATTCTTTTCAACTTGAACTCTTTCGACCTTTTTAGTCGTTTCAAGTTATCGACTACCTTCTTTCTACCGACCTAAAGTTTCGAGTGCAGAACCAAGTGAGTGTCAAACGAGATGCGTTCGTATCTCGTTTCTTTTTAACTAAAACAGTTTAGTTAACGTGCAAATGCCTAAAACATCTAAAGAACAAAAACTTAATCCGATTTTTCGTATTCGTTTATCGTTTGCGACCGAGCTTTAAAGTATGATTTTCACGATGAAGGAGGAAGTCGACACCAAGGTTAGAACGAAAGATCAGAAGACGGAAGCACGTATCTTTGTTCTGTAATCTATAAAGTGGGCTTTTATATATGAAATAAAACGAGCAATGCTCGAAAACCTTTCTTTATCGCTTTGATAATCGTGTTTTCAAAGTGATAATCATGGCATGAACTGTTTTGTGTTTTATGTGAGTTCTCTTGTACCTTATGAGTTAATCAAAAGGGTTTAACTAACGATCGGCTTTGAGTTAGTCAAAAGGGGCTTTCCAGAGTTAGTGCACTTGTAGCCTGTGGTGTATGTGGTATCCTGTTGAGGGGTAGCCAGCCACGGTGAATTATGACTGGTTAAGATTTGAACGTAACATCTATGAAAAATGCTAATCAGCTATCTTATGAAAATGAGGAAAGAAAATGTTTAGTAGACACGGGCCTTTTAAAAGAAAACCCCGATGTGCTACTGTAATGAAAATGCCTGATTATCTATACTTATGATTATGTTTTCGGCAACGTGCCCACTAAGTACTTTTTTACTTAGCCCTGCATATGTTTTCTAAATGTGCAGGTTGAAGCGACGGAAGCGGCGACGGTTGAGTTAGAGTTGAATAAGAGTTAAGGAAGACTTTTGTATATAGTTCACAATTCCGCTGCTAGACTCTAAACTCTTTTGATGTTATGTATAACAATCACTGTAGTCTAAGTTCTGTAATATAACTTAGAGCTTTTGAAGTACTTTGTCGAGTAATCTCCCGAGATTAACTTTTTCCTTTCGTCAATAAAGTCTTGTTCATAGAAGATACGTTGTTATGTATGTATGTCTATTCATTCATCCCCTTTCTTCCCCGCTTCCTTAATCCAACCCCAGTCGCACCCCGACTTCTGCCGTCCCTCGGGATTTGGGGCTGTGACATAAAGACTTGGAACACCTTTGCACCACAATTTAGCCAACATCGAGTCCATATAAACCTCCGCAAAGACCGTCTTGAAGAAAGAGTTGTACATTGATTTTGTTGAAAACATTCCATCATTTGAGCTTTCCCAACTCTAAGAAGCGCTAGCTCACTTTACATCCCAACTTTCAGTTTTGCTTTTAATACTAGGACATCAGTTAGATTTAGTAGACCAAGACCGCACCAAAAAAGTGGTGATGTGAACGGCACTAGCAAACATTACTATTTTCTTTATTAATTAAATATTTAATTATTTCTAATTGAAATTAATAAATTCTGATTGGAATTACACTGTAAATTACAGTACTTGTTATAGAAAAAAATAATACTCCCTCTGTCCATGAAATAAAGCCCCATTTAGGTATCAGCATGGAGATTAACCGGTAAAGTTGTTGTGAGTGGAGTTAAGGTCCCGCTTATTCAGAGTGGAAGAAGTGGATTGGAAGTTAAAATTTGAGCCAACTTATGAAATATTCATAATGAGGATTAAAACTCAATATATAGCCACTTTTTAAAAACCACAAATTTTAGCCATTTTTTTGAATTTGGGACAAAATTACCCTTAATGAAGGGCGCGCGGGTTGGGTCAGGGCGTGGGTCGAATCGGATTCGGGTACAAGAAGTAGGGTACTTTTGACACTAATAAGTACCAAAGTACCAAAGTACCAAATTTACGTAGTTTTTTTTTTTGTACTTTCTGTTGGTACTTTGGCACTAATATGGTCATTAGTGTCAAAGTACCAAATTTTCACTATCATTACATTTGTAATACCCCAGAAATTTTGTACTGTCTTAAAAATCTAAAGTAATTAATAAAAATGGCTTTGCACGCATTAGTTCATGAATTTGAATTCTAAAACCAACGGTGAAATCCGTTTCCGAAAATAAATTACGGAAGTCAGTTAGATGACTACCGTATTTAGGGTTATCGCGTATGAAAATTTTTTAGTTCTAGAACTCAGAACGGAAAACCGTCTGATTTTTACATTCACGAAATCGCGATACGAACTCGCCCGAGAAAGTTCGTTTTTTTTATTTTCCGGACGAAACTCGGACTGTGACGTCCCGAGTTTTTGTCGGAAATTAGATTTTAAATATTACTTTCCGAATAAGTTAAATATGTTGGAATTTATGGTAGAATCGGAATTTGACGATAATGTGCCGAGATACGTTTTTCGTTCATCGATTTCCGTAACGTCGTATCGCGCCGGAAAAAGCTCGATTTAGAAAAAAAGGGTGCGTCTTGGCCGACCTCCACCCCTCTAATACACTAAAGTAATTTCATTTTTATATAGTATAACTTTACACCTAAGGTTCTAATATTGTTCTAATCATTTTAAATAGCCACCTAAGGTAAATACTATTACATTAGTTGTTAGTCATCCCCCCCCCCCAACACCACATCATTGCCGCCACCACTATCATCATCCATCCTCTCCATTTTCATTTTCACCATTGATAGATCTTCAAGCTTTTGCCTAAGGAAATCTTCACAAGTCATTAATCTTCCATCGAATTTTAATACTTCTTTCATTAATTGTTAAGGTATTTATCTCCTCTTCATTTCTATCCATTTCAAATTCATTTCTTTCCATTTACAAGTTGGACCGATTTTGATGATGATGTAGATAGATGTTTTGATCTTTAATTCATGTTATGGATATGTTAGTAATAGATATTCTAGGGTTAAAAGTAAAAGAAAATCAATAACCCTAATTTTACATAGAAACCGATTTTAGGGGTTATAGGTTAGGATGATTTAATTAGTAAATTGATGGTATAATTAGACTTAGGAGTAGTTTAATTGGTAAATTAAACAAAAAGGAATGAAAAGCCCTAAGTTCTAATGAATGCCGATTTTTAGGCTAGGGTTTGGAGATGGATTCTTCAATTATGTTGTAGTAGTATTGATATTGGTTAATAATAGATGTAGTAGTACTAGTATAATTGTTGGATTAATGGAGTTAATTAAAGAAGAAATCCACCTCCTCTACTAATTGGTTGAAACCGAAAATGAGGAAAAATTAGGGGTTTATGTAGTTTGATCTTTAATTGATGAAATGATGATAGATTATAGATTCTAATGATAATAGTTGATGATAGAAATTAATTGGATTTATTCTAAAATTATTATAGAAATCCTAAGAGACTAAGAACTCGAATTAAGTTGATATTAGTTGATGTTATAAGGTCATGATATATGTAATAATGATCTACGTTAGATGATGATTAATGTCGTAGAAAATGAATGAATTCCGATAACTTTGGAAAATTTGTAAGAGACGAACTAATGAACATAAGTAATAATCGAGAAGTCGAGTAAGGATTCTAACTAGATAATAATGATTATAATGGACTAAGGCACGACTTTGTAGTTGACGACATGAGCTTTCGGATTGTTAAATAACGAGTTGTAGTTATAATCGAGAACTAGAATCGAGCAATGTTAACTTGTTTTGGTATAGTACTTGGTAGTTTGGAAAGCCGATGTTTAGAACGTCGTGCTATTGGACGAACGGCGGAAAGGAGTCCTTCACGTATGGGAGTACGTGTTGACTGCCTTGAAGTGTTAAAATCGTGAAAATGTAGGTTCGATAACATAGAACGAACTTAGGAAGTTAAACGACGATTTCTATCGAGCAACTAGGGTTAGCCGCGGCAGTTTTGCGACCCTTCCCGGAAACTGTAATATCTTTTAGCTCGTGTATCGGATTTGAGATCCGTAAATTGGAGAGTAATCTAGACATTCCAAGCTTTCTAAAGGTACAGGGCACGTCCCCTGTTTCCAATTGCTCTGTTCTGGGCAGTCCCCAGAACTACTGCATTGCGCAGTGAATTTTCAGAATTTGTTTTCCTAAGTTATTTTCTTCACAACTTAGTTTCTTTCGATCAATTAAGTCGTAACGAGTTAACGACTATCCTCTCTACTGACCTAAGAGTCGAGTAAGAAACCTTTCGAGTTCTAAACGAGATTTTTTCAAGTCTCGTTCCCGTTTAAATTAAAAAGAAACTAGTAGCGTGCAAATGCCTAAAGAAACAAAACGACTAAAACCTAATTCGAATTTCCATGTTCGATTATCTTTTACGACCGAATTTAAAGTGTGATTATTTTACGATGAAGGAGGAAGCCAACACTAAGGAAAGGACGGAATAACAGAAGAACGGAAACCTGTTTAGTAGTTCTGTATCATCGAGGTGGGCTTTTATATATGAAACAAAACGAGCAATGCTCGAAAACCTTTCTTTATCGCTTTGATATCCGTATTTTCAAAGTGATAATTATGGCATGAACTGTTTTATGTTTTATGTGAGTTCTCTCGTACCTATCTGAGTTAACATTCGTGTTTTCTAGAATTTATGAGTTAACCGCTAGGATGTTAACTATCGATCGGCTTTGAGTTAGCTATATGCTTTCCATAGTTTGTGCACTTTGTAACCTGTGGTGTATGTGGTATCCTGTTGAGGGGTAACCAGCCACGGTGAATGAGAATTGGTCAAGATTTGAACGTAACATCTATGAAAAGTGCTTGATCAAGCCAAATTATGAAAATGAGTCAGAAAATATTTTAGTAGACACGGGTTATTTTTAATAAAACCCCGATGTGCTACGAATTATGAAATGCCAGATTATCTATACTTATGAATATATTTCGGCAACGTGCCCACTAAGTACTTTTGTACTTAGCCCTACATATATTTTCTAAATGTGCAGGTTGAAGCGACGAGAGCGGCGGTAGTTGAAGTTAAGTCGAGTTGTTAGGAAGGCTTTAACTTATGACCTACTTTCTGCTGCAAAACTCTAGACCTTTTTGATGTTATGTACATTTGGTGAATCACTGTAGTTTAAGTCTGAAATCTTTAACTTAGATGCTTTAAGTACTTTCTGTCGAGTAATCCTTCGTGATTAACTCTTCTTTTTTGATAGTAAAGTCTTGTTCATTGAATGTATGATGTCTTTTATGTATGTTTATTTAGTCAGTCCCCTTCTTCCCTGCTTCTTTAATCCAATCTCAGTTGCACCCCGGCTTCTGCCGTCCCTCGGGATTTGGGGTTGTGACAACATTTCGTCACGACAATGTCTATTTTTCAACATGACAAATTATACTACTCCGATTTTGTGGTTCAGTCTTCGGCTTGATTTTACGGCTCCGCCTTCGCTCCGATTACTAATATAAGGATAATCGTCAGGCAATAATTTGGATTTCTTACGCTCACTCTGAAGTGTTCGGCTCCCCTTACTCGAATCTTGATCAAAGAATAAACGGCAAATAAAAAAACGAAGAGGCAAACAAAAATCAAAGAGGCAAAAGAAAAAGAGGCGGAAAAAAGGGCGAAAAAAAAGGCTCACAAAATCTCTCTTGCAATCCAAATTCACCATTAAATTGATGCAAATTATTTGATTACACATACAATCACTTACACTCATATGTGAAGTAATGAAACGTAAGCAACAATATCCAAACAACAAATACAAAAAAAAGTGATCACAATAATCAATCGAATACCTTCTCTATCAGTAAATAAGATCATCAATCACCAATCAAAAAAAGAAAACGACAAAATCCCAAAATGCCTTCATCCATCTCAGCTAGATACACTATATTTGAAAATTTGTTATTGAACTCAATATGAGGCAATTGAAGAAACCAAACAACACTCAAAATAATCAATACTTCTTCCTTGTCGTTTGAAAATATGAAGCAGAGGCTGCTGGCGAAAGGTTCTACACTGGATTGAATTTATCCAGCCGCCATGAGAGGAATGGTCGTTCTTCTTCAATAACGATTTCTTCTTCTCTTCTAATTCTGAGCTCGTCATCAACGGATATGTGAGGCGGCGGCAGATGAAAAGGAGGCGGCGATTCCGCCTCCACTCTCGGCGGCGGGGTTAGGCGCCGCTTGACTTCGATGGGGATGATCTTACCATCGAAGAAGAGCTCGTCGACGGAGGATGATACCTTATCTAAGTTTTCGTCGAAGACGCAGAAGTCAAAATCAATGGAGGAGGGCGCAGGGGAAACGACTGAGGATGCTAAATTATGAGGCAAATCTGCTCGGAAAATGCTCCACCACTGGTTAGGATTTGGGATGGCGGCGGAGAATAGCTGAGGGGAGGAGGTTAGCTTCACGATTGGTTATGGTATGGGTTTGGGGTTAATTTTGCTGTTAAAATTTTGGAATGAGAGATTGAAGGCAGTAGGTGAGAGGGCAGAAAATGTAACTGGGTGGGTAATGAAAATGGATGTGGGTTGTATAACTATATCCGGATTAAAAAGGGTATTTAGGTCCCAAATTACAAAAAGTGGCTATAATTGTGTATATTAAAAACATGATCTATATATTGGGTTGTAATCTCCACAGTGGGTATTTCACTATATAATCTCTTAAAATTTTGTGAGTGGAATAAGGGTTTCACTTGTTGTGATTAGAAAATGTAAAATAGAGTTGAAGTTGTTATGAGTGGGATAAGGGTCCAACATATTGTGGGTGGGAAAAGTAAGATTGAAGTTGAAGTTGTTGTAAGTCCCACTTGATGTGAGTGGAAAAAGATAAGTAGAACTTTATATCGTGAACATATTTTAGGGTAAGTAAGGCTTTATTTGGTGGACGGAGTGAATAACTCGCAATTAATGATACTTTGATTTATCCCTATTTAGTTCAAAACCCCCCCCCCCCCCTCCCCAATCCCACATCACATTTATACTCGGATCTTTACACTTAGGGATCATTAGCCTGACTGTTAGAGCTGCAAAACGAATAGCAATATTTGCGTACCAATTTGTTACTCAACCTATTAATTCACGAACAAACTTATTAGAGAAGCCATCTTATGATAAATATATTAACTACTTTGTATTAATTAATCTCAGTCGTCTATAGCGTGACCAAAAGTCATAGGTTCAAAGTTACCATTACATGGTCTTTAAAATCTTAGTCATCTACTACTAGTATATACATGCAAATTTAATCAACTCGTGTGTAATTCTTTGGTAATAATAATAATAATAATAATAATAATAATAATAATAATATGCATAGTGAATCTTCTTCAAACTTACATTAATTACATCAAGCACCCAAACTTTCCTAGTACGAAAAACATCTATATATTATTAATACTAATACGGATTCGAGGATTCTTCTTAATCCGAGGTCCTACGTGGCGCAACCTCCATTCGGTATTTCTATTTATCTTAAATCCTCAATTTAAGCTTTTATAATTAATATATATTCATTTAATTGCTATTACGTTCGCCCCTACGGCAACATCCAACATGGTATAAGATCCAATTGTGATATTTTCATATTTCATTGCTATCTATATAAATATATGGTATGTATAAGAAATTTATATCTTATTAATAATAGGAAAATAAGCGGTGCTTTGTTTCAGTTTTCCTTGATTCTGATAATTTTGGCATTATTAATTCATAATAATACACATTTATTACTTATTATATTCATATAATAATTTCTCTTGCCTCACATGTATATTTATTATTATTATTATATATCTTTTTTTTGAACCAAATATTATTATTATATATCTTTATATCTTATTCTTCACACTTTTTTAAAGCTTTGTGTATTATTAATTCATAATATTAATATTATATACTATGTCTCAATTCTTAATAGATACATATCCTCAATTTTTAAATACAAAATATATAACCCATTTTCATTCTTAATTATTTGTTCAATAATTATGAAAAAATATAAATTATTTTTTAAGTTTGTCTACAAATAGCGACAATAATTAAATTTAGAGAAACACAATAACAAATTAGCATTTAAGAGGCTAATAGAAATTTTGTAACCGAAAATCTCTACGAAAACTAAATAAATATATCGAATCAACATATCGACATGAAATTCTAAATATTTTTCATTCATATTTTTCTAAACTCTTCGATTAGTGCCTGCTAAAATACTCTTCATTTCATATTAAATCTAATGTATGAATAAATAACGAAATAAAGGGAAAAAATAATCCTAAACATGTAAATATATTTTTATCGGCCTTTGGCTAAGATTAGAGATATCAATTTACCATAAACCAACGAGATGATTCAAACCAACGAGACGCTTCAAATAGATATAAAAAGAATAATTTTTACTAATTTTAGTTAATAGTACTATTAACTTTGTGAAGTTCAGATTTTTGTCGAGTACTATTAGCCAACAGGTTTGCGACAGTTATATACAATAAAGTGTAGAAAAATTTTAAACAATTTTAAATTTGAAAATACATAAATTCAAGCCAACGAGACGATTCAAACCAACAAGATAATTTAAATAGACATAATTTTATTTTTTTTTGCAAATGTAAATATATCTTTCTCGACCTTTGGCTAAGATCATATATATATCACTTTATCATCAACCAACAAGATGATTCAAATAAACATAAAAAAACTATTTTGACTAATTTTGGTTGATATTATCTTTGTAGTGTTCAGATTTTTATCGAATACTCCCCAACAGGTCTACGACAGGTATACACAATAAAGTCACAAATTTAATGGAGATGTAGAAAAATTCTAAACAAATTTAAATTTGAAAAATAAAGAGTGAAAATGCAAATATATTTATCTCGAACTTCGGTTAAGATTAGAGATATCAATGTACTATAAACCAACGTGTAATACCCCGAACTTTCATAAGCCTTTAAGTGCGTTCTAAATAAGTTTATATGCTTAAGTAATGAGTTTTGAGTGATAAAATTTTTTCAAGAAAAGATATTTTCTTGAAAATGACTAAAACGCTCATGTGTGCTTTGACGTGCCTTTATTTGTTTTGATTATTAGAATTAAGGACGTGATGCATTGATTGAGTTTATTTATATGAGCTTGAGCATGAGTATGATTTTCAGTGGATTCTGAGAATTTTTACTTTTGAGTAAATAATAACGATAACCGAGAAAATACTATTCACCGACGAACTTAGAATTTGACCTAATTAGTGTCTTATGAATCTAGATTTAATTCTAAGACCCCTGAGATACGTTAGAAGCTTACTCGAGATCATATGAGAGAATTTTAAGAATTTAGTTCTTAATGGATTAATTAGTCGATTGATTTTTAGGTTTTCTTCGTTATTCAAGATTTTGACCTATGAGATAGGTTCGAGAAGTTTTTAATATCGGAAACGAGACGAGGAGAGATTAGAGCCGTTTTCAGTCTAAATGGAATAACACGGACATTTTCATCCGGAAAATTTTTTCATCCGGGTAAAATTATATCTGTCAAAAATCTCTCTCATCTCTCTCCCTCTCCCAACCGACATCCCTCTCTCTCTCTCCCTAATCTCTCCCTAGACCCCTATTTGTCAAAGTCTAAGGGAATAACAATGATGATATTCTTTTCTAACTTAATTACATTCATTCATCATTCTCACACAACTCTCAACCTCTCTACTCTCTCTCTCTCGTGACTTCTCTAAGAAGGAAGAAAGAAATATTCTCTCTCCCTTCTCTCCTCTCCCAACCGAGCAACACACATACATACACATAGTGAGAATTCCTCCATTAAAGCTCCAAGATTCAAGCTTCCAACATCCAAGTTTTCAAGAAATCATCATCATCCTCTCCTATCTTTTATACTCTAAGTTGAAGAGATAATTATTCATTAATTCTTGAGTTCAAAAATTCAATCCAAATCATCTCCAATTTCTTCATCATTTTCGGCAATCATGCCTTGAGGAAGATGATTAATCTTTGTTTTATTTTTCTTGAGGATTCAAGATGAAATATACCATGGAAATCAAAGCTAGGGTTTGAGTCTCCCAAGCCATCATTTTCGGTTCCAAGAGAAATCAAGAGAGGAGCATCCATTTAATCTTTTAAGTATGTTTATTTCATTTGATTACTTGTATATATGTAATCTCTATAATCCCTAAAGAAAGAAAAACATGCATGCATAATATTTAAATTTATGCTTAGGCAAAACTAGGATTTTCGATGTGAGATCCGAGTGAGGAAATCGATAGAAAAATCGAACCTAGGAATCGATCTAAGAATTAAAGGAGAAAAAGAAAATATAAACCCCTAAAAACTTGATGAAAACCGAAAACTAGGAAAAGAAAGAAGAAAAATCAATTTTTATGATTTCTTGATAATTTATTGTTTATATATGTTTATGAATATGTTTGGGATAGATTATGCATGAAAAATCGAAGAAAATAATTTGTTTAATCTTTATGATGAATACCGAAAATATTGAGTATATGAATGAATATTTGATTTGATTTATTGTTTGATGAATCAATGATGTTATAAATATGAGATGAGTATGAGAATATAGCAATTTAAATTACTATGTTGATTATGTGGAAAAAAATCGAGTTTATGCATGTTGAGGATGAAATGATAATTTGATGATTTATGATGATTTTGATGTTATGAAGTATTGAGCATGATTGTAATGCCCCGGAAATTCCTTACGATATCAAAATTTTTAAAGTTAATTAAATAAATGGCTTTGCACGCCTAAGTTTACGATTTTGAATTCTAAGACTAACGGTCGAATCCGTTTCCGAAAATAAATTACGGAAGTCAGCTAGACGACTACTGTATTTAGGGTTAGCGCGTACGAAAAGTTTTTAGTTCGTGAACTCAGAACGGAAAACCGTCTGATTTTTACATTCACGAAATCGCGATACGAACTCGCCCGAGAAAGTTCGTTTTTATGATTTTCCGGACGAAACTCGGACTGTGTCGTCCCGAGTTTTTGTCAAAATAAATTTTATAAATTTTATTTTCCGATTATGTTTCATACGTTAGAATTTTCGGTCGAATCGGATCGCGACGATTTTGTGCCGAGCTACGTTTTTCGTCGTTCGATTTCCGTAACGTCGTATCAGGCCGGAAAAGCGCGTATTTTCCTTCTCCCTCTCCCTCATGACCTCTCTCTCTCTCTCCCTTGTTAGCAAGATATTGATTTATTTATAGTTTAAACTTTACACCTATTGTTTTAACTATTCACCCTTTACACCTTTACACTTATTAATTCATATAACATATGTTATACAATTAAATCATCCACATCTCCTCCTTCCCTCCCCCAAAAATCGGCAGCCCCTCCCTCTCTCTCTCCCATCTTCATCTTTTCCACCATTGAAGAACTTCAAGAACTTGAGCAAGAAAAATCATTCAAGTCTCCAATCCTCCATCAAGATTAATTCTTCCTTTGTTAAATCTTAAGGTATTCATCTCCTCCATGTTCCTATCCAATTGGAATCCTCTTCTTTTATTTTTCTTCTTGGATCGAAAATTAGGGATGATGAACTAGATGTTTTGATCTTGAATTAATGAAATTAGATGTGTTAGATAGGATAATTAGGGATTAGAATTGAATAAAATCAAGAGCCCTAATACCCTAATCAATACCGAAATTTTAGGGGTTTTGGTAGGATTTTTGGAATTCTTCAATTGATGATAAATTCATGCTTAAGAAGTGCTTAATTAGTGATTAGAACAAAGAGAAATCGAAAGCCCCATGTTATGTTGAAAACCGATTTAGGGTTTGAGGTAAAGAATTGGGGATTTTTGCATGTTAATGTGTAATTGGATTTCATTTGATCAATTGATATTATAATAGGATGATTAAGAATTAAATGGTGTTAATTGAAGAAGAAATTCACCCTCTTAACCTATGAGTGAAAACCGAAATTTATTAGACAATTAGGGGTTTTCATGTGTTTGATTTAGATGATGTTTGGTTGATGGAATAAGGTTGTAATTGGTATTAATTGTTGATAGGAATTTATTTAGATTTTTCTAAAAATATTTTGTGGGATGTAAGAGACGAAGAACTCGTCGTAAGTTGAAATATAGTGTTGATATGAAATGATTATATGCATGAAAGTGATTCTCGTTAGATGTTGTTTAATGACGTAAAATTTGAACGAAATCCGACAACTTTGAAAATTGTGTAAGAAACGAACAATTAGACGTAAGTAATAACCGAGAAGTCGAATGAGAATTCTAATTTGATAATATCGTTTATGATGGACTTGGGAATAACTTTGTAGTTGATGTCATGAGCTTTCGAGCTAATATAATATGAGCTATAGTGATAGTCGAGAACTAGAACGCGAAGTTGATAACTTGCTTTGGTTTAGTACATGTTAGTTGAAAGCCGACGTTTAGAACGTCGTGCTATTGGACGAGTTTTGAGAAGGAGTTCATCACGTACGGGAGTACGTGATGACTGCCTTGAGGGTCCAGTTTCTTAAGAAATCAAATACGAGAGCTTAGAACGAAGCTAAGACGTTATACGTCGATTCTATCGAGCAACTAGGGTTAGTGCGGCAGTTTTGCGACCCTCGCCGGAAACTGTAATAACTTCTAGCTCGTTTATCGGATTTGTGATCCGTAAATTGGAGCGTAAACTAGACATCCCAAACTTTCCAACGGTACAGGGCTCATCCCCTGTTTCCAGATCTCCTGTTCTGGGCAGTCCCCAGAGTTACTGTAATACTCAGTGAAATTTCAGTTTTCATTCTTCTAAGTTGTTTCGTTCGCAACTTAGTTTCTTTCGATTGTTTAAGCCGTAATAACTAACGACTATCTTCCTACTGACCCTAGAGTCACGAAAGGAGCCTTGAGTGCTAAATGAGACGAGACCTCATCTCGTACCCGTTCAAGTAAAGAAAACTAGTTAAGCTTGAAATTGCAAAGTCGTTTAATGAACTAAAACGTAATTTTTACTAAGTTGATTCTTCCCAACTTAGTTTCTTATGATCTTTTAAGTCGTTTTTAAGCCATCGACTACCCTCTCTACTGACTTAAGAGTGGAGTATGAGACCTTTCGAGTTCTAAACGGGATTTGTTCGAGTCTCGTTTCCGTTTAAGTAAAATGAATCTAGTAAGCGTGCAAATGCCTAAAGAAAGAAACGACTAAAACCTATTTCGATTTTCTTTGATCGATTATCTTTTACGACCCGAGTTTAAGTATTATTATTTTACGATGAAGGAGGAAGCCAGCAGTAAAGAAAGGACGGAAGATCCGGAGATTGGAAGCTAGTACTTCTTAGTTCTGTATTACGAGGTGGGCTTTTATATACAAAATAAAATGAGCAATGCTCGGAAAATCTTTCTTTATCGCTTTGATATCTGTGTTTTCAAAGTGATATTATGGCATGAACTGTTTTATGTTTTATGTGAGTTCTCTTGTACCTATCTGAGTCAACATTCGTGTTTTCCAGATTTAGAGTTAATCTAACTAGGTTAACTAACGATCGGCTCTGAGTTAGCTGCTAAGTGCTTTCATGAGTTAGTGCACTTTGTAACCTGTGGTGTATGTGATATCCTGTTGAGGGGTACCAGCCACGGTGAATGAGATTTGGTCAAGATTGAACGTAACATACCAGAAAAATGCTTGCAAGCTAATTTGAGAAAAGAGTCAGAAAATGTTTAGTAGACACGGGTTCTTTCCAATAAAACCCCGATGTGCTACAATTATGAAATGCCATATTTATCTATACTTATGATTATGTTTTCGGCATCGTACCCACTAAGTGCTTTTGTACTTAGCCCTGCATTATTTTCTAAATATGCAGGTTGAAGCGACGTGAGCGGCAACGGTTGAAGTTGAGTTGAAAGGATAGGATGCTTTAGTTAAGACTCTTCCGCTGCAGAACTCTAAGTCTTGAGAATATGTACTTTTGAACAAAACACTGTAGTTTAAGTCTGTATATTTGAACTTAGTTTCTATTGTGTACTTTTGTCGAGTAATCACTCGTGGTTAACTCTTTCTTTATTATATTCGAGTCTTGTTCATTGAGTTTTTGATGCCTTTTATGTATGCTTAGTCAGTTAGCCCCCTTCTTCCCCGCTTCTTTAAATCCAACCCCAGTCGCACCCCGGCTTCTGCCGTCCCTCGGGATTTGGGGCTGTGACAATGATTGTGTGTGTAAATTGATGTATTAGATATTTAGTAGGAATTATTGAGATGAAAGGAATTAAATTTTAAGTTTAAAAGATGCAAAAATCGAAAAAAAAAATGAAGTTGAATACCTAGTGTGTGTTCTAGGTATTCTTGGCGAAATTTTGAAGATTTGAATAAATGCCTAGTGTGTGTTCTAGGTGTTCTTGGTGTTTATTTGAAGATTTGAATATCATTAAAATTAATTCTAAAAGAAATTAATTATTAAAATAATATAAAATTCAAGATATTTTGGGAATAAAAATTAAATAGAAAATAAAAGAGAAAATTTATAAAATGAGTAATGAGTCATAAATTGAGAATAATAAAGAAAAATAATTTCTTTATTTAGAGTTTAAGATAAAGAGTTAATCGAGTTAAATAATTTGAGATTAGAGGAGTTAGCAATCGAGAATTAAATAATGGAGAATTAGAAGTACTAATAAATGAGAAATAGAAGACGAATTTGGAATTAAAGAGTTAGAGTTAGAAATCAAGTATGAAATTCGAGTCGAATAGTTGAGAATTAAGTCGTTTGAATAAACGAGGAATAACAAGAAAATAAATAACAATTATAGAGTCGAGAATAAGTAATCAACGAGGATTTTTAATTGAGTATGAGTTTAATTAATCGAATAATAAAGTGAGTCGAGTTTAGAAAATAAATAAAGGAATAAGTCGAGTAAGAGAAACTATGAGTTTAGAATCGAGCAAGAGTTGTTTGAATAAGTTAAATAATTAATTATTAAAGTAATCGAGGAATGTTATAGAACGGGAATAAAATTTAATAAGAGTTGTTTTGAGAATCGAGTCTATAAAATAATAAGTGTTTAAATGTTTGTTTATGAATGTTATGTCGAGTATTGATTTATTAATGATGTCCAAACAAGTTAATCAAGTTAGATTTTCAGATCGTTTTAATTTGAAAAGAGTCGAGGAAGTTATCTAATAATAGTTTAAGAATCGAATTTGAGTCGAAGATTAAAAGTCGAGTTAAAATGAAAACGAAATTACTATTAGAATAAGGGTTTAATTAAAAGAAAATGAGGAATAAAAATACTAAAGCAAATAATAATACGTACTCGTATGTGTATACTTAATCAAGTAAAGACGACGTATTTTGGAAATAATATCGTATATTGAGTCGAGAAGTATTAAATGAATATTTGAGTTCTAATTCTTAATTATATGAAATTATGTTAGCAAAATGAGAATTTAATTATAAGATTGAAATTAACATCGCTTCAAAAGTAAGAAGTTAAATAATTGTTAATGTGACTTGAAGTGTGAATCAAGTTTGAGACAACATGTTAGATTTAATTCCATATTGAATTATGATAAGCTTGAGTGAAATGTTTATATTTCGATTATGATAATACCTTGTAAGAATTGATTGAGCATGCATACGTGAAGATGTGATTGAATTAAAGTGATGTTAGTCGAATCGAGTATTTAATTGAGACTGCGAGTAAGAATTCGAGAAAATAAGTTAAGATAATTGATATGTTATTAATTGTTAAGAAATGCATTAATATTGCCGATAACCAATTAACGCTTAGCATTAATGATTTAGAAACGAGAATACGAGATTAAGTATTTAGCAACCGAGTTGTTGGGAAATTTGTTAGTAAGAGTTTTGATGAATTCCAAAACCAACTGACCCCAACCGAGTAGATGTTGCCAGAACCTAATATTAGTAGTTAGGCTCGCTGTTTGAGCATTGTCAAGATTTTATCTTTACAGGTCTCCAGCTGAAGATGGCAACAAGGCTTCACTTGGATAGAACATCAGTTGTGAGGAAGACAACTGAGCGTTCAGTATATTAAAAAGGAGGAAGTTACGTTCATGTCTCAGATCAATAGTCAAGTATCCAAAAAAGGGAAGTCTCATTCAAGAGATAGAACATCAGTTGTAAGAAAAACAACTGAGTGTTCATCGGATGAAAAGCAGTATGGGGAAAGAGAACATCAGATGAAAGGAAGCCATCTGAGCATTCGAACCCAACTGATCAGATACAAGGAAGACAACTCAGTGTTCAGTTTCAGAACATCAGTTGTAGAACTCAACCAAGAAGACCAACAGCTTGAAGTTGAAGTCAGCTGAGAGTTCAACTGTTAGTAGTCAAATAGAACATCGGCTGAAGAACAAGTTAGTTGAAGATCGAAAGTCTTTACCGACCACTCCTTGTTGGAAGTCTGTTGTTAAGATTTGAATTTCAAAAAGGAAGTCACGTGAGGGTTTGACCGTTCAGTCATTATCCCATTTGGCCCAACACAAGGTTGTCTCAGATGAAAAGTAGAAGAGCACAGATGCCAAATCCGGAAAGTCTGCAGAGATGAGAGACAAGCCATCGCTTTCAAAGAACAGAGATCAACAGCTCCTCCAACGGCTAGTTGATACTCTCCGCCTATATATAGAGGCCTTCATTCATTCGAAAAAAACACAAGACACACACGCGAGAAGAAACAAGAGAGCGAAAGAAAGAGCAATATTCTTCACGAGCTGATCTGCATTCAATCTCTTAGAACATCACTTGTTGAGAGTTCTAGAGTTAGTTAGTTTTTGTGTCTTTAGATCGAACCTTGAGAACATCACTTAGTGAGAGTTCGTAGAGTGTTAGATCATAGCTCACGTCGTGTTCGAGCTTTTAGTTGGAACCCCATTTTCTTTCACCTGAAAAGGTTTTAGGATTCTACTCTTCCTGCAACTGAGTAGATAGGTTGTTTAGTACCCAAAAACTAAACTGTAAGGTTGATAAGTACCCGCAAACTTATCCTTAACGGTTGCTCAGCCCGCGTAAGCTGAGTGGTTTGTCCAGAAGAACTTGGATAGAGTTGTGTGGACTCACAACTCCCCGTGGACGTAGGAAGTTTCTCCGAACCACGTAAATCTCTGTGTGCTAGTGTTTATTTTGTTTACTTCTTGTATATTCAACTGACCTTCTAACCAGCATACAAACTGATCTTGCATTATCAACTGTCTTGGTTTTTTACCGACCTTGCACAAAAGCGTGAGTCGTTTTACGAGTTGTTAATTTCCACCACATTCCACACAGCACCACTCTTCCAGCTGAGGTTGCTTACTCAGCTGTGAGATTCCAACTGAGTCCTTTTACTCGGTTGAAGTAATTTTCAGGAGTTTAGTTTCAAAATCCTAACTGGTGTATTCCCCCTCCCCCCCCCCCTCCCATACACCAGTAACTCGTATCGGGACCATCACGAGTAGAGTCGAGAGCCGAGAACGAGAAAGACGAGAAAAGAGATCGACCTAGAGGAAATAGAAATAAAGAAACCCGAGTCATGTAGAAGTCTTTCAGCCGAGACAAACATCTACTTTACGTCTTATGCATCGAGCTTTATTTCTTTTATCGGTGTCAAAATGTGAAGGACCGAGCGGAGCGGAGAAATAGCGAGGACAAAGAAAGAGTAAGCCGCCTAGCTAAAACTTCGGAAGTCAGGTGGGCTTTTCTAAAACCAAAACTATCAACGAATGCTACTATTATTGATTATTGAGTATTATTATTATTTGAGTTTTAAATCCGAATGACTTGCCGTTTTATGAGTTTTTAGTATGTTTTATCATCTGCTTGAGATATGTATGCCCTGTGAAAGACAGGAATCCACGTGTGGTATATGATTTGTTTGAGGTGACTGTGAGCTTTACTTCGGTTTTGCCGGTCACAGTGTTACGAGTTGTTAATTTCCACCACATTCCACACAGCACCACTCTTCCAACTGAGGTTGCTTACTCAGCTGTGAGATTCCAACTGAGTCCTTTTACTCGGTTGAAGTAATTTTCAGGAGTTTAGTTTTAAAATCCTAACTGGTGTATTCCCCTCCCCCCTCATACACCAGTAACTCGTATCGGGACCATCAAGTGGTATCAGAGTAGTGGTTCAAAAGACTACTGACTCTGTTTCACAAGGTGTGAATTCGAGAAAGTTTCTTCAGTGGTCAACTGAACAGATCTATTTTTCTTGCTAGTGCATATTTGCTTGCATATTTGTCCTATTGTTGTGTGCAGATGGACGTCAAGGACAAGATCGTGGTCATGTTCTCGGTAGTAAATTATACATCCTGGAGGACACGGATGAAGAAGATCTTACTGTCGAAGCATCATAGGATGCAACAAGTACTCTCGTCCGGACCGATCATCATCAAAGAAAGAATCGCTCGCACTCCTACAAATCCCAACGATGGGGATACAGTTGTGGAGTTTGTGGAGAAGCAGCCGAAAGACTACACTCCAGAGGAAGCCAAGGTGAGCCAGTTAGATATCTGGGCTCAAAGCACGATTATGTCCACTGTTGGATAAGATTATCTCCCTTGGATTGAAGAGTGTGAGACTGTCAAAGAGATGTGGGATATCTTGGCATCGCTGAGTGAAGGAAGCGATGAGACGAAGGAGAACAAGTTCTCACATGCATGCCAAGACTTCGACATTTTTTGTCTGAGAACAGATGAAACAATTGATCAGCTAGAGCTCCGGTTTATGGACATCCTCAGAAGAATCCAGTCCATCCTAAGAGGAAAATACACACTAAGAGAAATCAATCTCAAAGTGTTGCAAGCTCTACCAGCTGAGTGGGATACCTTCACCAATATCCACGAGAGCCGAGCTGACCTTGGTGAAATGGGAACTGAAAGATTGTTCTCAATTTTAAAGGGAAATGAGTATAAGGTGAACCGAAGAAGATCTCAGTCCTCAGTTCAGACGAGTCGACTTGAGGATGTTGGTTCAGCCTCAAAGTCAGTTGCACTTCGAGCTGACTACTCCAAATCAAGAACATCGAGGCCAACAAGATCTGCAGACACAGCTGCAAAGGAGCCAAGCAAAGAGGAACTGCAACAGAACATTGCCGCCCTGTCAAAAAAACTAGCCGACATGGACACTCGGTTCGGAAAATACAAACGATTCTACAAATCAAACCGAACTCAAGACAGTTCAAAACCTGTCACCAACGGTTGCTTTGAATGCTGTAAGAAGGGACATTTCAATGCTGACTGTCCAGACCTCTCAAAGAAAGAGAGAGAAGGGTTGAGGGCCAAGAAAGCTGGAAAGAACAAGGCCATGGTAGCAGAAGAAGCAGCTGACGACATGGATATCTTCACTAACACTGAAGATGAGGATGAGCTGACTTCTACAAACAACGCCATCAGTCAGGATCAATGTCTCATGGCACTTGGAACCGACCAAGATGATACTGAGGTACACTCTAATCCTGCTAAGTTAAATTCTTCCAATACTTCTAACATGCAGGAATCACTAGACGAAGAGTTGGAACCATCCTGGAGTGACTTTCAAGAACTCAGTGAGGAACTACATCAGCAATCGGTTGAGTTTAAGAGTCTTCAAGAACAGTTCTCAAAACTTGAAGAATCCTTAACCGTGAAGGACGATCTGATCAAAAGTCAAACAGAGGAGATTGAGAATCTCAAGAGTCAACCGAATGCGGTCAACCGAATTAACGCTCCAACTGATGAGGAGTTGACAAAGCAGATCAAGGAGCAGCAAGATCAGTTGAAAAATCAAGAGACTCAGATCGATCAGCTGATAAAGAAGTCAGATGAACAAACCGAGCAGATAATTGTCCTCCTCAAGGAGTTGCAAACTGAGAAGGATAATCTAATAAAGCTGTATCAATCATCCAAGATCATCGAGAATCTTATCAGTTACAGTAGACAGATAGATGACGTGTCAGGACTCGGTTATGATGTGATTAAAGATAGTGAAATTCCTCCAGCAACCTTCATCAAAGCTGTTGAGGTCAAGGTTGTCGAACCTAACACAGTGGAACCTGAGTCACCACAAAGCAATTCAACCTCCACCTCTCAGCAAGCTCACCCGACCAAGGCAACCACAACTGAGAAGGAAAAAGGAGCAGTAGATGGAGGACAAAATGTTCCATCGATTGGGACATCAACCGAGGGGAAATGCTCCAAAAGTCAGAAGAAGAATCAGAGGCGTCGAAGGCATAATCGCAATCGAACTCAGAATCAGAACCGACCTCTGCATCAACCTCAAATGAACATCAGAAAGAATGGAATCGACCGCAGAACCAACAAGGGTTCAATCATCTGAATCAACAGCGGTTCCAACATTAGTTCAACCAAAGGTTCCAACCGAGTCAACCAATGAGGAACAGGTTGAACAACTGGAGATATTCATGCCACAATATGAATCAACAACAGGGCATGAACAGCTACAGACAACACTCAGGGAGTTGGAATCAGAATTAGCCACAAAGATTCCAACATGGCGTCCGACCTCACAGACAAATTCAACAGGATAAGAATCGCTATCAAAACAGGGGGAAAGCCTCTCCTCCGAAAGCTCAGAATGGGAGAAATCCAACTCCTCCCAAGAAACAGAACATCACTACTAACAACAAGCCTAAGGATAACCGAGGTGTTGTTATAGTGGATGATGAAGGAAAAGTGATCTGGAATGATAAATCCATCCGAGTATACAAGGAAAAGTGACGCACAGTTCTAGGGGGAACTGGTTCTAACCCTCCAGGACCCAACTGAAATTGGGGACCTAAGCGAGTTTCTCTTTGCAGGTACAGGAGAATCAGCTGAGGAAGAATAAAACGTCTGCAACAATGTGGGTGATGGACAGTGGATGCTCAAAACACATGACAAATCTGAAGGATTTGCTTGGAAGTTTCGTGGAGAAAGAAGGACCCTCAGTTACTTTTGGTGATAACTCAAAAGGTTACACCAGAGGTTACGGTACCCTTGAAACCAATCACGTTTCGATTTCTAATGTTTCTTATGTTGATGGATTGAAGCATAACTTGCTCTCCATCAGTCAATTTTGTGATAATGGTTTCTCTGTCAAGTTTGATGCACAGGGTTGCAGGGTTAAAAATGTCGGATCAAAGCAGGTGATATTGTTGGGAAATCGATCGCCAACCGGGAATGTCTACTACGCTGATTGGAACAGCAGTCTCCCTTACACCTGCCTATTATCAAAGAGCAGTTCAGATGTGAGCTGGCTGTGGCACAAAAGGCTCAACCATCTGAACTTCAAGACTATGAACCGACTTGCCAGACAAGAACATACAAAGGGCATTCCAAACCGAGTGTTTTTAACAACACACATCTGCAGTGCATGCCAGTTGGGAAAGCTCGTTAGATCCTCCTTCCGGTTGAAGTCGACTCTCTCAACCGACCGAGTGTTACAACTGATCCACATGGATCTCTTCGGGCCAGTTACACCAAAGAGCATGAATGGTAACGAGTACACCCTGGTTGTAACTGATGACTACTCAAGATATACGTGGACCATCTTCATGCGCCACAAGAGTGAAACCCGAGATGAGCTACCCAAGTTGATGGATCAGATATCGAACCAACAAGAGATGAAAATCATTTTATCTGATCAGATCGTGGAACTGAATTTCTAAATGAAACTATCATCGAGTACTGCGAGAAGCATGGAATTACACATCAAACATCAGCTGCGCGTACTCCGCAACAGAATGGAGTAGCTGAGTGAAGGAACCGAACGCTGAAGGATGCAGCTACATCCATGTTAACCAGCTCAGCCCTACCAAAGAGATTTTGGGCTGAGGCCATCAACACTGCATGCTACACTCAGAACCGGTCTCTTCTGACCAAGCGGTTGGGAAAGACACCATACGAGCTATGGAGACACAGGAAGCCAGATATTTCTTATTTTCGTGTTTTTGGTTCTAAGTGTTATATTCACAACAATGGGAAGACTCAGTTGAAAACTTTTGATGCCAAAGCTTCGAAAGGCATATTTCTCGGATATGCCGCTTGGATCAAGGCTTATAGAGTTTTCAATAATAGCTCTCGTGTTGTGGAGATAATACCTCATGTTAGTTTTGATGAATCTACTTTTGAGTGCAGGGAACAGGCTAAAGGACAACAGGTTGATCCACAAGTTCCACCAGCCCTCACAAGATCTCAGATTCTAAGGCAAAAGAATCTAGTTGAACCACTGGTTTGGGCAACTGAGGATGAGGATCCATACTCCTCTGAAGATGAATGCGAAGACCCCAGCTCATCTCAAGGGGGAACTTCAGCTGATGCTTCTCCAAATGCATCGGCATCCGAAGCCCAACCGAGTCCGGTTCAAACTAATATCAATGTTGAGGATCCAGACTCAACAGATGATCAATCACCAGCTCTGAAGACTCCAACTCAGATCACGGAACAGCCACAGTTGGAAGAAGAAGGAAGACGCAACCGAAGATGGTATGAAGTTCATTCCACTGACAACATCATCGGAGATCCAATCGAAGGTGTGCATACAAGAAGCAGAGTTGCGACTCAGGATTCAACCGAGGAAGATTCCAACACTTATGCCCAATATGCTGAGGAGTTGGCAGTTCTAGAGGAGTTCGAGCAAGCTGGAGATGTTGCCATGATTTCTTGCTTTGTAGCTGATGTGCCAGAACCGAAGAACGTTGTGGAAGCTCTCAACTGTGTTCACTGGACAACAGCCATGCAAGAAGAACTGAATGAGTTTCTACGCAACTGTGTATGGGAGTTGGTAGAAAGACCAAATGGTGTCGAGGTTATTGGATTGAAGTGGATTTTCAAAAACAAGAGAGATGCCATTGGATTCATAGTGAGGAATAAGGCAAGGTCGGTAGCTCAAGGATATTGCCAACAAGAAAGAATCGATTTCGAGGACTCCTTCGCGCCGGTTGCAAGGCTGGAAGTCATCCGAATCTTTTTAGCCTATGCCGCACATCACAAGTTCAAAGTATATCAGATGGATGCGAAGTGTGCATTCCTCAACGGAGATATCAAGGAAGATGTATATGTTGAACAGCCTCCCGGTTTTGAAACTGGAGATGGAAGAGTGTACAAATTGAAGAAAGCTATCTATGGACTAAAGCAAGCACCAAGGGCTTGGTATGACACTCTTTGTAGTTTTCTTCTGAACTCGGGTTTCAAACGAGGGTCAGTTGACAAAACCATGTTCACCATCAAAGTTGGAGATGGCATTCTTGTTGTGCAAATCTATGTTGACGACATCATATTCGGTTCTAAGTCGGAGGAACTGTGTGGAAATTTTTCAAATCTCATGAAGGAGAAGTTCGAGATGTCGATGATGGGCGAGATGAATTATTTTCTTGGGCTACAAGTGAAGCAGTCAGAAAAGGGCATCTTCATCAATCAGTCCAAATACACAAAAGAGCTCATCACCAAATTCGAATTGCAGACAAGCAAGACAACAAGGATCCCGATGAATACTAACTGGAAGATTGAACCTGGAACTGAGGGAAAGCTCGTGGATGCTAGTAAGTATAGAGGAATCATCGGTTCTTTACTCTATCTAACCGCCAGTCGGCCAGACATATCTTACGCGGTTGGAGTGTGTGCTCGGTTCCAAGTTCAACCAAGGGAAGCACACATGTTAGCAGCAAAGAACATCATCAAGTATCTGAAGGGTACAGTCAATGTTGGACTGTGGTATCCAACTGACGACAGTATTCAGCTGACCGGATACTCAGATGCAGATCTAGCTGGAGATTGGTTGGACAGGAAGTCTACTTCTGGACACTGTCAGTTCATGGGAAGCAAGTTGGTTTAATGGTTCTCCAAGAAACAAGCATGTGTTGCCACTTCTACAACCGAATCAGAGTATATGGCTGCCGGAAGCTGTTGCATGCAAGTGTTATGGCTCAAGCAACAGTTGAGAGATTATGAAGTTTCAACTGGACAGGTTCCCATTCATTGTGATAGCTCAAGTGCCATTGTTATCTCTCTGAATCCTGTTAACCACTCTCGGACAAAGCATATCGACATCCGTCATCATTTTATCCGAGATCATATTGAGAAGAAGGATGTATCCATGGAGAAGATTCCAACTGAGATTCAGAGAGCTGATATCTTCACCAAACCTCTAGCTGAAGCACGGTTCAAGATGCTATGTGACCTCCTTGGACTGTTAGATCCATTAGATGAGGAGTCAATTGAGGTAAAGAGATAGATATCCATCTGAGGGGAAAGCTCAGATGAAGGGGGAATCTCAGATGCGGATCGCCAACTGAAGACATCAGACGTCAACTGAATAGACGAACTTGAGTCAGTTGATGGTATGCCGATCAAATGTAGATTGCCAACCGAAGGAATCAGACGTCAGCTGAACAGACGAACTCGAGTCAGCTGATGGTATGCCGCAACATGGGAACTCAGCTGATTCCAACATCAGCTGGCAGGTAATATTTATGGCTGAAGGTGTTATGTTCTTAAATGAGAATGTTTGAAATAAATTAAAAGATTCCTTAACATGTCAGTTACATTAAAAATAGCCATCATGTCACATTAAATGTAAAGTACGGTTGAACATCCATAGCCTACTTTATAGTGCGACTGGGCTGACATGAAAACTGTACATCTTCTCACGCGCGGGTTGGAACTCGGTGCATGACGTCAAGTCAAAGATAGTCAACAATCGCGTAATCTCAGTCGTTGATGGATTCGCGCCATTTAACCCCAGCCGTCGATCTCTACCTAGTCAAAAACCTATATAAGGCGGTAAATCAGGAAGAAATCTCCTACTTTCCTCATTCGTGTATATCTGATTTAACTGTTCATCGTCTTCACAGATTTTGCCTCACCCTTTTCTGCAAAAGATCCTCTTTCCTTTCCTATATATATTCCTTTTGCAGTGATCATAAATGGCACCGAAAAGTAAGAAAATGGCCTCATCAGGATCTTCCCTCGTCCCTACTTCGTATGAAGAATCCTTCGACATGTTGGTGTCGAAGATCCACTTTGAGCAAATCCTCTCCGATGAGGAATTGGAGTCACCGGTGTTGGCTCCCCTCGCAAACATCCTCAGAGAGAATGGCCTACTAGAATGGGTGAAGCTATGCCCATCCCACCTGCTCAGGCGACAAGTGGGGGAGTTCTACGTCAACTTGAATGCCCCCCTTGACATTACAGAAGGAGTCTCAACGGAAGTCTCCTGCCGGCAAAGAGACGTTCCTGCCAGGACCATACGTCGTGTCTCATTCCCCATCGACGTTTCCGATGCCCTCCGTTACATCATCCCCATCAACCACACCGCCACAAAACTTCTGGAGAATATATCCGACGAGCACGTCGATGAATTTTTGGAGAAAGCTCTGATCACTCAGGAGAAGTTAAGGAGTAATTGCAGAGGACAAAGCTGAAGCCAGAACATCGCCTGTTGTTCGATGTTATTTCGATGTTATTTCAAAGGTGGTGTTCGGTTACAGTGGCGCATTCGGAGATATCAGCCGACCCAAATTGAGGCAGTTGGTGGCCTTGGAGCACCAACACCAGATCAACTGGTTTCAATACTTCCTGAACCAGTTGATGGTGGAGAAGTCGAAGATCTCCGAGACAACATCTGAGTCGAGAGAGAAGCTGCTCAGTGTCAAGGGGAAACTCAACTTCGGCTGCAAGATCTCTGCCCTCATCTTGCTCGCGACCAAGGACCGCAACATGGTCTGGGCAGACTGCGAGGAGACGCCGGTTAAGAAGTTGTTGTTGTTCCCGACAGCCAAGAAAGCACAGGAGGTGCTTAGGAGTGTGTACACTCCAAAGGAGAAAAAGGAGGTTGGGAAGTCTACTGAGCCAACAACTGAGGGGGAACCAGCTGTCGCTCGCCCCGCCAAGTCCAAAGCTGCACGCCGACTAGCTGAGTCGAAGAAAGAGTCAGCAGAGGAACCTGCCCAGAAAAAGCTACGGGTACGGTTCAAGAAGTCGGTTAAGAAGCCAGCTGATGTGTCAGCTAATGAGCCAACTGAGGTGCCAGCTGATGAGTCAGCTGAGGAGCCAGTTGAGGTACCAGCTGAGGAGCCAGCTGAGGAGCAAGCTCCAGCTGAGGAGGAGGCACCGGTTGAGTCGACACCTGCTGAGGAGCCTTCCGAGTCCAGCCGCTCAGCTGAGGCCGCCACGTTCGAGATCGTCCCTCGAGCCACCGGAGCTGACAAGGCTGACGGAATGGAGACGGATTTGACGTCAGATGCTTCTTCCTCATCCGAGGACGTTGAAGACGTTCCCACCTCCCCCACGGCAGGAGTTGATGTCGTACCGCCCCCAGAGCCTCTTGCTCTTTCTACCCAACCAGAGCCAAATATTCTGAGCACTCTGCTCGATGCCAACATTGTGACCGCTCTTTCGGCCAATGTTGAGGAAACAATTGAAACCCCCCTCCCAACCGAATCCAATATTCCGAGCTCCC
Source organism: Schizonepeta tenuifolia (assembly GCA_029490685.1). Taxonomy (NCBI): domain Eukaryota; kingdom Viridiplantae; phylum Streptophyta; class Magnoliopsida; order Lamiales; family Lamiaceae; genus Schizonepeta; species Schizonepeta tenuifolia. The sequence goes on from CM055955.1 coordinate 130,375,866, forward strand.
AGCTCAATGCCGATGTTGTGACTGCCTCTTTGGCCAACATCGATGAACCTTTTGAACCATTGCCTTATGATATTTCTCCCTCCCCAATTAATGAGGAAGACGACCTTCAGGCAGTTGCGCTGGAGCACAAGGGCAGGGTGGCCTACTGCTTCCAGAAGCTGGTGGGCATGTTCCCTGAAGCTCGCAACATGCCAGTCTTCGCCACTCTGGGAACCGAGCTGTTGTACCAGTTCCACCTGATCTTCAGCCATTGGTACGTCAAAGAAGATATGATCAGGGTGAAGAGCTGGGACAGGCTGAAGTCAGATGAGTCCCGCATCCGAGCCTACTTCAACTACTCCAACCTCGAAGTGGCTTACAACAACTGGATTGCGCTGCTCACTCGTCGGCTGGACCAGAGCAGAGCTGAAGGGACGGACACAAGGGAGGCAGCTGGACAGGAGTGCATCGACTTCCTCGACAGCATGTTGGTCAAGTCAGCTGACTTCCTTGAGGATGTGGATGCAGCCGCCGCAGCAGCGAAGGAAGAAGAAGAAGAGCTGAAGCTGTACCTGGCCAACCGACAAACCATGGTCACAGTTGAGCCTATAGCTCTGATTGCTCAAGCCCCTCCAGCTGATCAGCATGCTCCCACAACTGAGGAGATATGTGAGCTGGTGGCTGAGAGGGTGAACCAACTAAGAACCGAGCTGCTTGCCAATCTCCAGCATCAAAAAGATGACCAGCTGAGGGCGTTAGAAGCACAAGAAGTCAACAACCAACAACTGGTGGAGGAGAATGTTGAACTGAAGACCAAGCTGAATGAATTCTCCTCCTCCACCAGTCAAGAAGTGTCGGAGTTGAAGTCCACTCTGTTGAGATTGAAGTCGGAGCTGAACATCTTCAAATCCTTGGCCGACTCCAATCTGGCCAAGTCCCAACAGACACAAGATGTTGAATGGGAGTCTCACTTCGAGTCGCGATGGGCTGAGTTCGCTACTTTTCAGACAGAGGTCAACGACAACCTCTCTGTCTTGAAGAAAGCCGAACAAGAGCGCCAGGACTCGGATCTGGCGAAGAAGATGGAGCTTGAGTGCGCGGTCGATGAACTCTTCAACCGCATCAAACTTGTCGAACAACAACTCACCTCCCTAGACGGTTCAGTAGCAAGCCTTGTTGCTGATGCCAAAAAGGGGGAAGAGAAGGAGACGGAGGTTGAAGTGCAGGAAGAAGAAGAGACCCAAGCCGAAGGAGAGACGCCAGCTCAAGGAAAATCTCAGCTGAAGAGAAGGAGGTCTGCTCAAAGGAAGTCTGCTGCTCCCAAGCCAACCGAAGTCGGTGGAGCTGGAATGGAAAAGGACTTGGAGCAGGCAGAGAAGTTCGGAGTTTCTTACAACTCCATAGCCGAGATCGCAGTCGAGCTGGATTCTGAACTCGACGGGATAACAACCGAAGAGTGCATTGCAGCGGCCAAGGCTATGGATGTAGAGGAGAAGGATTACATGAACCCGAGCTGGATCAGAAAGTTTGCCGCCAGCCAGGCGAGGAGGGTGAACCAGTTCGAGGAAGAGCTGAAGAAAATGTCCTAGAACCTGGACCGCAACGTTGCCTCCCGCAGCCGACGCCGCATCAACAAACATCAATCAAAGGCGGAAGCTCGGTTGAAGCAACAAAGGTTGCCAGCAAAGTCTAAAGTCGAGAGTCGGTTTAGGCATGTTGACAAGTGGATGCCGACCGAGTGGAATGAAGATTGGGAGTTGTTCAAGCAGGAGTTCGTGAACGACTTCTACTATAGGAAGGTTTACGCAACTGATGACCCGAGGAAAGCGTTCAAGGAAGCGCTGACCGAGTTGCACTCAGGAGACCCGGGCATGTTCAGCCAATTCAGGCGGGCTATGATTGACGCCAACCTGGACTTGAACACAATTCCGGTTCCCCAGAAGGTTACTTACCGGTCTCCCTTCCTCCTAAACTCTTGCAACCCGAACCGCGTGAAGATCGCAGCTGAGGCGAGGCAGGTTTGCAAGGAGCATGGAGTGGACATTTCTAAGGAGTCACCTGCTAAGAGAGAGATTTTTGTTAGAATTTTTAGTAAGTATGGGCTACAATTTTAGCTCAGTTACTTTTCAAGCAACTGTTGTAACTTTTTTGGCTTTTGCGCTTATCCTTGTAACACTCGATTGTAATGAAAACTACTCAGTTATAAGATTCAACTTGACGTACGATCCCTCATTGTCCAAGCTCTGAATCGCAAAGTTATTTCAATACCATGTTATAACTGTGCTAACCCTTTGATGTTTCAATCTTATAGACTGTCTAGAATTTCAGCTGAAATTTTGGATATGTAAGAATTGTATAAAGGTTTTAAAGTTTTAGAGTCTTGATCTGTAAGTTTGTAAGGAGTTTTGGCATCATCAAAAAGGGGGAAATTGTTGGGAAATTTGTTAGTAAGAGTTTTGATGAATTCCAAAACCAACTGACCCCAACCGAGTAGATGTTGCCAGAACCTAATATTAGTAGTCTCGCTGTTTGAGCATTGTCAAGATTTTATCTTTACAGGTCTCCAGCTGAAGATGGCAACAAGGCTTCACTCGGATAGAACATCAGTTGTGAGGAAGACAACTGAGCGTTCAGTATATTAAAAAGAAGGAAGTTACGTTCATGTCTCAGATCAATAGTCAAGTATCCAAAATCGGGAAGTCACATTCAAGAGATAGAACATCAGTTGTAAGAAAAACAACTGAGTGTTCATCGGATGAAAAGCAGTATGGGGGAAGAGAACATCAGATGAAAGGAAGCCATCTGAGCGTTCGAACCGAACTGATCAGATACAAGAAAGACAACTCACTGTTCAGTTGTAGAACTCAACCAAGAAGACCAACAGCTTGAAGTTGAAGTCAGCTGAGAGTTCAACTGTTAGTAGTCAGATAGAACATCGGCTGAAGAACAAGTTAGTTGAAGATCAAAAGTCTTAACCGACCACTCCTTGTTGGAAGTCTGTTGTTAAGATTTGAATTTCAAAAAGGAAGTCACGTGAGGGTTTGACCGTTCAGTCATTACCCCATTTGGCCTAACACAAGATTGTCTCAGATGAAAAGCAGAAGAGCACAGATGCCAAATTCGGAAAGTCTGCAGAGATGAGAGACAAGCCATCGCTTTCAAAGAATAGAGATCAACAGCTCCTCCAACGGCTAGTTGATACTCTCCGCCTATATATAGAGGCCTTCATTCATTCGAAAAAAACACAAGACACACACGCGAGAAGAAACAAGAGAGCGAAAGAAAGAGCAATATTCTTCACGAGCTGAACTGCATTCAATCTCTTAGAACATCACTTGTTGAGAGTTCTAGAGTTAGTTAGTTTTTGTGTCTTTAGATCGAACCTTGAGAACATCACTTAGTGAGAGTTCGTAGAGTGTTAGATCATAGCTCACGTCGTGTTCGAGCTTTTAGTTGGAACCCCATTTTCTTTCACCTGAAAAGGTTTTAGGATTCTACTCTTCCTGCAACTGAGTAGATAGGTTGTTTAGTACCCGAAAACTAAACTTTAAGGTTGATAAGTACCCGCAAACTTATCCTTAACAGTTGCTCAGCCCGCGTAAGCTGAGTGGTTTGTCCAGAAGAACTTGGATAGAGTTGTGTGGACTCACAACTCCCCGTGGACGTAGGAAGTTTCTCCGAACCACGTAAATCTCTGTGTGCTAGTGTTTATTTTGTTTACTTCTTGTATATTCAACTGACCTTCTAACCAGCATACAAACTGATCTTGCATTATCAACTGTCTTGGTTTTTTACCGACCTTGCACAAAAGCGTGAGTCGTTTTACGAGTTGTTAATTTCCACCACATTCCACACAGCACCACTCTTCCAGCTGAGGTTGCTTACTCAGCTGTGAGATTCCAACTGAGTCCTTTTACTCGGTTGAAGTAATTTTCAGGAGTTTAGTTTCAAAATCCTAACTGGTGTATTCCCCCCCTCCCCCCCCCCCCCCCCTCCCATACACCAGTAACTCGTATCAGGACCATCACGAGTAGAGTCGAGAGCCGAGAACGAGAAAGACGAGAAAAGAGATCGACCTAGAGGAAATAGAAATAAAGAAACCCGAGTCATGTAGAAGTCTTTCAGCCAAGACAAACATCTACTTTACGTCTTATGCATCGAGCTTTATTTCTTTTATCGGTGTCAAAATGTGAAGGACCGAGCGGAGCGGAGAAATAGCGAGGACAAAGAAAGAGTAAGCCGCCTAGCTAAAACTTCGGAAGTCAGGTGGGCTTTTCTAAAACCAAAACTATCAACGAATGCTACTATTATTGATTATTGAGTATTATTATTATTTGAGTTTTAAATCCGAATGACTTGCCGTTTTATGAGTTTTTAGTATGTTTTATCATCTGCTTGAGATATGTATGCCCTGTGAAAGACAGGAATCCACGTGTGGTATATGATTTGTTTGAGGTGACTGTGAGCTTTACTTCGGTTTTGCCGGTCACAGTGTTCGAGAAGGAAGCCTACTTCTCGGCACATAGATTGAGAATGTGGTAGATGATACATACTGTTTGAGTATATAATATGTTTGACACCACTTTCGTTTCAAGAAAAGTAAAATGATTTTGCATTCACAAGTAAAACTGTTTTAATATGCATTAATACTTATGATGCTTCGGCAAGGCAAGTTCAATTGTATAACTCTAAGAGCAAGTTTTCAAATATTTTTGGCATATGTTCACTGAGTACGAAGTACTCAGCCCTTCATGTATTTCAAAACGTGCAGGTTAGCATGATGATGATGGCAAGGACGGCTTGGTGGTGTGTCTTTTGATCGAGTCAGTATTAGACTGGCAATTGCATGTCGTCATACATGTAGTTGTTGGGATTGAGTCGAGATATCCGCTGCTATGTTTTGATAATTGAAGTTTGTTGAATTATACTCTATTACATGTTCTAAATTCTGAGCGATGTGCTCGTTACAATTTACAGCTTTTTGTTGAATCTCGTTTTTTGTAAAATTGGATATACTTGTCCCGTTTCGAAGTTGAAATGTATAATACACATGCTCGTTAGTCGTTTAAAGTTCTAACTTTGAAAGCATGTCGTGAATGTTACCGCTTTCAGTTGATAATCCCTTGTTTCCCCCAGCATGATTCCCCTATTTGAGTTGAGTTGATGGATGGTTTAGTAGTGTTAGTATCATACGTCGCACCTCGGGAGTCGGGGTGTGACACAACGAGACGATTCAAATAGACATAAAAAGAAGAATTTTTGTTATTTTAGTTAATATTAACTTTGTAGTGTTCAGATTTTTATCGAGTACTATTACCAACAGGTTTGCGACGAGTATATACAATAAGTCACTATTTTAATCGAGATATAAAAAAAATTCTAAATAAATTTAGATTTGAAAAATACATGATGAATAAGTATCTAATTTATTGTCATTCATAATTATAAATTTTGATACGTGAAATATAGTTAATTTACTAAGTTTGGTTTATAATTACGTAAACAACATAACAACTTCTAAATAAAATATAAAACTATTTTTAAATATAAGTCAGTCTCTGGAGAAAAATTCTAGAGAGAGTGAGGGGGAAGTGTTGAGAGAGAAAACAAGTTTTTTCAAAGTTATAATGGTGTGATTGATTTTTATCGTTTACAAGATGTTTGTATTTCTTCCCTTGCTTTCATTGGTGAAATAAAATAGTACTCCCTCCGTCCACGATTTAAAGTCCCATTTGGTGTTGGGCACGAAAATTAGGAAAATTGGTAAAGTTGTTGTGAGTGAAGTTAAGGTCCCACTTAGTGGGAGTGGAAGAAGTGGATTGGAAGTTAAAATTATTGTGAGTGGAATAAGGGTCTCACTTGTTGTGAGTGGAAAAGATAATATAGAGTTAATATTGTTGTGAGTGGAATAAGGGTCCCACATAGTGTGAGTGGAAGAAGTTAAATGGGAGTGGAAGTTGTTGTAGGTCTCACTTGATTTGAGTGGAAAAAGGTAAGTAGGACTTTAAATCGTGGACAAATATTTTGGGGTAAGTGAGACTTTAAATTATGGATGGAGAGAGTGTTATTTACGAAACAAAATATTTTTAAAATATATTATATAAATAAAAATATAAATTTTTTTCCCATCGAGTTTCGACGGGCTACTTCCTAGTACAACATATATACAATTATTAGTGATCTCAATTAAAGAAAAACAATTATTGGTAAACAAACAATAACAAGCTATCAAATAATTGGTAAAAAAAGAAAAGAACAAGCTATCAGTACTAGAGGTGTTCATGCGGAACCGGCCAGGAATTGCCGGTTCCGGTTCGGAGATGTTGGAACCTAAATCGGCCTGAGCCACGGTTCCGGTTTAGAACCGGCCCGCGTAGTCACGGTTTCGGGTTCGATTCTAACCCGCCGGTTTCGAACCTGAACTGTCAAAATTTTTAATTTTTATTTTTATTTTTTTATCATTGAAAATATAAATTATACTCCCTCTGTCCCGCGAAAGATGAGTCACTTTCCTTTTTGGACTGTCCCACGAAAGATGAGCTCTTTCTGTTTTGGGAAATAATTAATTGCATTACATTTGCATTCACACTGCTTTTACATTCTTTATTATTTATTCATACTACTTTTACATTCTTTATCAATAAAATACTCCACTAAATACACCCACTACTATTTCTTCTTAGTCTCCGTGCCCAAACCAAATGCCTCATCTTTGGTGGGACGGAGGGAGTAGTATAGTATTTCAAACTCATAATCTTCAATATAATGTATAGAATCGATATAAAACAAAATATACAGTAAAACCTCTATAATTTAATACTCTATAAATTTCTCCAGTCCTCACTCGGGCCCTTGTAAAAAAATCATCAAATTCAATAAGATAATAAGATAATAATTTTTTGAAAAGTCACTTTTATAAATGTATGGTCCCATTAATACTATAACTTAATAATTCTTAAATATTACTCCCTCCGTCAATGATTTAAGTCCCCATTTAGGCTCCGGCATGGAGATTAAAAAAAGCTGAAAAGTGATTATTAGTGGGGTAAAAGTTAGGATGTAGGGGTAGTGTTAATCTTTTACTTACTTTTGCTAAACTTTGTATCTTTTTTTATTATTTAAATTGTGTGAGTGGATTCATTTAATTTTATTTTATTCATTACATTTTTGCTTTCATTTAATTTAACTATGCAATAAGAGCTTAATTAAAGTATGAAATGTGTATTTGTGTGTGAGCTTAATAAGTTACAGATTTTGGTTTCATTTAATTTTATTTTTTGCTTTCATTTAATTTAAGTATGAAATGTGTGTGTGCGTGTGTGATTTCTGTTGATTTATATGTGTGTTCTTAATTAAATCACATTACTTAGAGGGGTAATAGAAATGTGTGATTATTGTGTGTGAATAAAATCATTAATATTCATTGGTAATAGAAAAAAAAATGAGAAAGAGAGAAAGAGAGAGAGAGAGAGAGAATCCAGATTTCATTGAGAGGGAAAATGTCATTTTCATCGAATTTTTGGAGCCAAAAGTTCATACAACAGTGGAGGGAATTTCAAACACCCTGACACACCTATAAATACAACATTCACTCCTCATTAAATTCAACACACCAACTAAAAAGCACTCAATAGAGAGTCTGAAAAAATGGTTCCAAAACTGAGTGATGACCAGAAAAATGTCATCGCACAGTGGTTGATTCAACGAAGCACTAATAGCAAGTTGAATTGGGGAGCAAAAATAGAAGCGGCTGAGCTGTTTGGAGTCGATTTGAAGACCGTATATCGCATTTGGAAGACTGCATCAACTCAACAGCTCCAAGATATACCTGTCCATGTGAAATCATTGAGAAAATGGCCACAATATGCAAATAGAAAGAGTATTGATGAAGAAAAAATTAAATCTCTCTCAGTCCAACAGAGGTCCTCATTGAGAGTAATTGTAGAGAACATTGGAGCCAGTAAAAGCCTCATACAAGTATGGGTGAAACGAAAACAGCTTGTGCCACATACTAATGCCATCAAACTCTTCCTTACCCCAGAAAACAAGCTGACCCGACTCAATTGGAGCCTTAGTCAGGTTGCTTCCACAATTGAGAATGGCAAAGTGCAGTTTCAGACCATGTACAACACAGTACATGTAGATGAAAAGTGGTTTTACCTCACCAAAACAAAGGACAGATACTACTTGGTGCAAGGGGAGATTCCTCCACATAGAGTATGCAAATCAAACGCACATATCCAGAAAATCATGTTCAATTGTGCTGTGTCAAGACCAAGTATAGACAAGGAGGGTATTGTAATCTTTGATGGAAAGTTTGGTATCTTTCCTTTTGTCACAGAAGAACCAGCACAAAGAAATTCAAAATACAGAGTCAAAGGCACCATGGAGATGCATGCTATCGCATCAGTCACAAGGCCAATTCAGAAGAATTCCTTAATCAATGAGGTCATGTAAAAATGTGCATTTTCAGTACGTTAGGCAGCAAGTTTGCATCAGAAAATGCAAGTTCTACAGTTCATCATATGCATTTTCAGTTTGCACATTGGAATCAAGTGTAGTATCTGATTCTTATCATGAAAATGAAGTGAAGCATGATATATGCATCAAAGGCAGCAAGTTTGCATCAGAAAATGCAAGTTCTACAGTTCATCATATGCATTTTCAGTTTGCACATTGGAATCAAGTGTAGTATCTGATTCTTATCATGAAAATGAAGTGAAGCATAATATATGCATCAAAGGCAGCAAGTTTGCATCAGAAAATGCAAGCTCTACAGTTCATCATATGCATTTTCAGTTTGCACATTGGAATCAAGTGTATTATCTTATTCTTATCATGAAAATGAAGTGAAGCATAATATATGCATCAAAGGCAGCAAGTTTTCATCAGAAAATGCAAGTTCTGCAGTTTATCATCTGCATTTTCAAGTGAATTCACAGATTTTATTCATATCTTTACACATGTTGCCAGTTATAAAAGCCAAGTGGCCAAGCTGTCTAAGCAAGAAAATATTCATCCAACAAAACAATGCTAAACCACACATCAAGGGAGATGATCCAGATTTCCTAGCTGCTGCAAATTCAGATGGATTTACTATCACACTAATCCAACAACCTCCTAACTCACCAGATACAAATGTTAATGATTTAGGATTTTTCATAGCAATACAGAGTTTGAAAGATCAGAAACCAGCAAGTGATTTGACAGAGCTAGTTCACAATGTCAAAGAAGAATATGAAAACTATCCAGCAAGTAAGTTAAATAGAGTTTTTCTTACTTTGCAAGGTTGTTATAGAGAAATCTAAAATCAAAGGGGACAACAATTACAGTATTCCACATATGGGAAATATTCATCTTGAAAGGCTGGGAGAGCTACCAGAAGTCTTAGAAGTTGATGAGCAACTAGTTAGGGAAAGCTTAGAGTTTCTAAACCAGGGGACATCAATTGAAGAAAGGTTCTACAACATTGATAGTCTAATTGAGGGACTTAACCAGATTGTTTTAGAGGATTAAACAGAGTAGTTGTGTTTTGCAGTTGATGGTTTACAAGAACAAACAACTAGTGATAGTTTTGTGGTTGTTTAGAATGTAAACAGGGCTTCAATCATAATATAAAGTTCACCTTTTGTCTCAGCAATACATTTCAGATTGTAAATTTTCAGATTTCAGTTCATCAAAGGCAGCAAGTTTGCATCAGAAATGGAAACATTCCTTTCATCATCTGCATTTCCAGAATTCCTTGGCATCCTCAAATCAACCTCCTAAACTAGATAAAGAATTACCTAGTGGTGGCATCATTGACGTGCCTTCAAGTGTAGTATCAATGCTCTATAACCATATGCACATCACAAATCACATTATAGGCAGCAACAAATGCATCAGAGATTTCAAACATAGAATCATCATGAGCATTTTCAGATTGACAGTCATTTAATCTCATGGAATCTATTCATCATGTGCATTTTTCAGTTTGCATCAGAATTCAAAGGCATCAAACCAGCACAAATACATTAATAGGCATCGAATCTGAGCACAAAGGTCATGTAAACAGGGCATCACCAGCCCCCAATATCGCCAACAAATGCAATCGATCATATAACTCATATAATTGGCATCACTAGCCTCAATATAACCAACCAAATAAAATCAGTCATGCAAACATGGCATCACCAGCCCCAACATCACCCAGATAGAGATTAGAACACAATCACCTAGTGTTTGGATCCGTTTTTAAAAGGATGCAGCAGACCCAAAGCGATGTATTTGGCTTTCCAATCGTCGTAGGTAAGATCGGCATCATTCTCATCATCGAACCACTGAAACTGAGTCTCCGGCACCATCTTCGACTGAGCATGAGAGGCAGACATCGGCACGCTCGGCGAGGCAGCGTACCAGTCAGTCATCGGCACCAAGTCAGACTGAGCAGCGTGAGTCTCCGACACCATCTCCGACTGAGCATTAGAGGCAGACACCGGTACACTCTCCGAGGCAGCGGACCAGTCAGTCATCGGCACCAAGTCGGACTGAGCGGCGGCTTCAGACACCGGCACCATCTCCAACCGAGCGGCAGCTTGAGACAACAGCACCATCTCCGACTGAGCGCCGGAGTCGGGCACCACTAGCATCTCCGACTGAGCGGCGGAGTCGGGCGCCGCCACCATCGAGTCGAGCACTGCCACCATCGAGTCGTTGTCGCTTGAATTATACATATGCACAAAGAGAGAGGATTGTAGATCGAGCGAGAGGTGAGAAATTAGGGATTTTGACAGATTTGCAGATCAAGTGAGGAGCGAAAACCAGATAAATTAGGACTTTTTAGACATTTGCAGATCGAGTATGTAGTATGGAGTGATCGAGAGATTTGCAGATCGAGTGGGAGAGAAAGAGAGAGGAAGAGATTTCTGGAATAGATGGGAGCGGCGCAGTAGTTGTGGAAATTAGGTTTTTGGGGTGGGGTGGGTTAAGTGGGTATTATTTGGGGTGGGTAATTAGTTGTAATTATTGGGTTAAATGATTTAGGATTAAGGGTTTAGGGTGGGTCCAATAATGGGAAGGGTTGTAATTTTAGGTAAAGTGGAAGGGTATAAATGTACAAAAAGGTAAGTAGGGACTTAAATTATGGATTAAAAAAAAGTAAGTAAGTAGGGACTTAAATCATGGACGGAGGGAGTACAATTATTAATATCATGCTTGTAGATATCGAAATTTTATAAAGATTTTTATTAATTTTAATATCTTATTTTATTATAAAATCTTATTATATCCATATTAAAGTAAGTTATTTAATTGATAAATATGTCTTTACATGGTTATAAATATCTATTTTTTTGGCAACAAGTAAAGGATATACATCAATATTTAAGAGTCAATGAGATCGCGACACCTCATCCCTCAAGCTCATCACTCGATCCTTTTGAACTTCATCATTAGTATGATCATCAATAATGTCAGCCACAATTTCCTATAAACTTTGAACTTGTAAACATTTATCATTTTCACTCGAATAGTCCAACAAGTTGTTGACGTCCATTTGATTGCACTAACCAACATCCTCAATCATATTTACAAGCTCATGCAGACCTTCTTCAAAGCTTGTCTCACTTAATTCGTTTGAGATTGCTTCATTTGTACATGAATATATGTATTTGTTACAACGAATTGGGTGATACATGAATATATATATTCAATGAAACATATATGAATTCATTTATTTTCAATATACAGAAATACTAAATATAATTAATTTTTTAAATTTAATAAATCACTCTTTTAATTAATAAAATATTAATTTATCAATATATTAATACCTTCTCTAAATTAATAAATTTTCATGGTCCCAAGGATATTAATTTATAGAGGTTTTACCGTATCTTCATTTATATAAATATATGATCAATTAAAAACCTTATATTTTCACACGATTCCAAGGTTCTGAACCGGAACCGCCGGTTCATGTTTGAACCTTATATAAATATTTTTTTTCTTTTGGTCCTTTTCATTCCATTTATCATTATAATGATCATTTTTGCTTCATAAATCATACAATTAACATGAATTAATACAAAACATATTTTAAAACTAAGAAAAGAAAGAAAAAATAAAAAATTGTGGAACCGCCGGTTCACAGTTCCTAGCCATTTGAACCAGAACCGGCCCGTCCTACGTACAGTTTCAGTTCAAAACCGGCCCATTAACCACGGTTCTGATTTGAAAATTGTTGATCACGGTTGCGGTTCCGGTTCGAATGTGGTCCAATAATCCTGCATCACCAATTAGAAACAACGGACAAAAATAAAAAAGTACTACAGCTTATATGAGACAGAAAGTTCACCATATAAAACATAATCTCCGGACACAAACTTGTATGAGACAATCCAAAATTATTCAAGATAAATAACTTGTTAACGTCAAGCAAGCCACCATAAAAATAAGATAGAGCTCAGTTTTGAATTCAAAGCAACAGAGCCAAAATGATAAACTCATTCAAGAAGCACATATAAATATTTCAACAACCATGTAGATGTAGTGTTACTCAAATTATTTTTATAAAATATACGAGGTGTTTCCGGGATTTAATGATACTGCAATCTCATCGATCAGGATGCCACAAGCGTACGTGCCATTACACCGAGAGGAACATATTATTCCCCAGAATTGGTAATGGACGCTAAATACAGGACATTTTTTTTTATAAAATGCAAATGAATGTCAAAGAGTAAAAATAAATAATTGTAAACGAGTAGTGCTATTTGGACACATTATGTCCAGACATACGATGGTAAAATTAGGGACTTGACGAAATTTTTGAACTAATAATTTGATTTTATAGTTTCGACAATTCGATTATTAATAAATATACACTTTTTAAATTTTAATTATAAAGTTTCATCACAATTTAAATTCACAAATTTAGGAATTGGGTGTGGATGAGAGTAAAATTTGGGAGCGGTTGTGCTTGAAATCGATATTTTGGAAGGGGATCTGAGTAGGAAAGAAATTTGAAGGCAATCGGACAATTTTTTTCCTATTTCAAACATGTATGTCTGGACATAGTATGTCCGAATAGAATTATTGTAAACAGAATAATTGAGTTTAAAAATTTGTTCATTAAATAGCAAAAACATGGTGAAATTGCTCAGTGGAAGGAGACGTCGTTAATTACATAGGCTCACGGACCGGAATCCACTCTGCCCTTAAAACACATAATGGTGTTTTAATCTCATCATGGCAAATCTCAATACTTAAAACAAAATTCAAAAATTGAACATTTTTGTTTTATAAACGAAAATGGCTTCAGTGTGTGTAACAATTAGATCATTGATTACAAAAAATCATAATCTCACTGAAATCCGCTAAGATAATTGTCTTTTTTTCATCACAAGCCGAAAAAACAGACATAATTGAAATTCAAATATTAATAAAATGGAAAATTGAACAAAACAATGGGAGTGGGAGTGTGCTCAGGTTTCATCAACTGCAAGATCAGAAACGCTATACCACGAAACTTTTCTTCATCACCGCACACATTTTAAATTGAAAGAAAACATAGATTAACAAAAAAAAAAAAAAAAAAAAAGACAATTAAGTTGGAAACAAATAGAAAAAACCCCAATTTAGAAACCTAAATTTCCATTTCAGAGAGGATTCGGCAGATGGCGGAAAAATCGGAGGGAAAGAAAGAGAGAGAAATTGAGCGGAAATTCGAATTTGAGCTGCTGAACCTGAGCTAAAGAATTGGGAGCAGAAATTGCTAGGGTTTTACGAGACATTAATTTTTGGGCTTTGATGAATAGATTTTTGTCTACCATAAAGTAACAATGTGATAATAAGCAAAAAAATTAGTTATGCAATTTCGACAACTTATTAAAGGAGGATAGCAATTAATTGTCGTGCAATATCAATTTCATTTATTTTCTTTTTTTTTTCTAAGTAAAAAAGTTAAAAGAAATTTCATAATTTATTTTTCTACATTTCTTGTAATGGAGAAGCTAAAGTGACTACTAGGGAGTGTATTGGATGTGGATTTATGTTAGATTTTAAGAATTTCAGAAGTCTATAGATTTGGGTAATCCATGAATTTGTGGATGGATTTCGGGGATTTGGAGTGGAGTTTGTCGGATTTGTGAAGGAGTTCTGGTGGATTTTTATCGACTTTCGTTGGATTTGAAATCTATCACCCCAACGTTCGCTGCAATTCAGCGAGCGTTCAATGTATCGAGCGGGCGCTGGTACCCAGCCCTCACTAGCACTCATCCCTCATTGGATTCCAACCCCCGCTTGAACCTCTCTCTCTCACTCTCTCAAAAACACACTATGGTAGTGTGAACAGAAGAAGTTGCCGGATGATGATGATGAAAGAAAATAAAAATACAAAAACACATTAGAGTTCATTTCTCTCTCTTTCTCACACATGCACACAAAGGTCTGAGTGATAAAAGGAAGCAGTCGCAAAACCTGAACCACGATTGAAGAGGGGAAAGAAATGCAATTATCAATGTAAAACCAGAAACAAAGCGCGAAGCATTAATCTGCCTCCTCCGCATCGTCATCTCTTCTGATTCCACTTTGAGATTCTTTAAGGGAACATAATCTTTCTCCTCCAACATACTAATTCACTCATCCTCCCCAAAATGCTCTTTGATCAACACAAGGAAAATTTGCAGAAACGCAAAGAAGTCCTTTCCAAGAACCAGCGGTTCTCGCAGATACTCACCGCTACTAGTAAGGTATATTCCGTAGTAACGGTCCAAAACAAAGAGAATTTTTTAGCAATTCGCGATCGACGGATGATTTGGTGAAAATGGATTGAATCACGTCAAATTAGTTGATAAACTTGAAGAGAAAATGGATTGAAAATTTTTCAGCAATTCGCGTGTTCCTTTGTTGTGTGTGTGTGAGAGAGAGAGAGAGAGAGACAGAGAGAGTGTGTGTGTGTGTTATGTGTGTGTGTGTTCCCCTATTAGTTGTGCGTGTTCCTCTGTTGTCCTCTGTTCCCAGCGCTGGTCCCTAGCGCCGGCTGGGCACGCCTCAGTGACCGAATGTTGCTCACCCAGCGCTAAGGTCTAATGGATTTCAGAAATCCGATCGATATCGTGTGGATTTCAGCGTGTGTATTTTTGGCTTGAAAATCCAACGAAAGTCATGGTTCTCAAACTCCAAGGAATGTTGAATAACCAAGATTTTAGAAATTTAAATGAAATCCTAATCCAATACATCTAGATTTTGTAGGATTTCTGAGTTGGATTTTAAAAATCTGCATCCAGTACCCCCAAACTTCTGAAATCTTTAAAATCCAATACAAATCCACATCCAATACACCCCCTATAACTCGGTTCAATTTGCTTTTAGTTGGGTGATGCTAGATTATGGATGATAATAATCGGATGCTCACATTAAGCAATTTGCAATTTTTAAATCCAAATTCTTTGGAATTTATCTCTCTATATCCATTTCAAAATCTCACACTGTATTTCGTATCCGTCCAAATTCAGCGAGAAATAGTCATTAATTACTCTGTAAAAAAAAACTAGAATAATAAAAAGTAAGTTTAATAAATAATATTCCCTCCGTCCACGAAATAAACTCCTGTTTGTTCACTTTTTTTTGTCCACAAAATAAACTCCTACTCTGCTTTTTGGACAATTATACCCTCTATTGTTTCCTCTTTTTTCTACCCTTTACCACTAATTGGCCCACCACTACCTATTAACCCATTATTATTACTGCCTAATTAAACCCACTAATCACCCAACCTAATTAACTGAGATACCCCACAACCCACTACCCTTTAACAGACAAATCACCTCAAATCTCTCCAATCCCTCCCCCAAATCGGCACACCCAAACCCTAGTTCACTTCTTCTCTCTCACGCCGCAACCCTCTATGGCATCATTTCATTCTCACTCTGATTCTCTCTCTGCACCTCCCGATGTAAATGATATTCCTTCCTTCATTTCTGATTTAACAATCCCTGTTGCAACTCACTTCTCTCCGATTCTTGATTATTCGTGGGAGTTGGAGACTGACTCCATCGATATGGTGCCGGAAACAGCTTTTCCGGTGATGGAAGCGGAGGACGAAGCTGTGCGGCTTGATGATTCGGAGGACTTCATTCCTCTTGATGATTCGGAGAGGAAATCTGAGGCGGAGGAGGTGGCTGGTCTCTCTGATTTCGAGTCCACCAACGATGAATCTGCTCCGATCTGTGCAGATTCCGTCGTCTTCCCTGAAACTTGGGTGCCGGAAACACCTGGATGCTCCGATATGCCGCCATTTATCCCGGCGGGGTGGAAGAGCGAAGCAGAGAGAGTCCGATATTTGCAGACTCTATGGATCTTCGTCCCTTCTGTGTTATCTCTCATCTAGGTGATTGTGTTCTTATCTCTGACCTCTCATTTATGATTACTGTTGTTTAATCTATGATTGGTGATTTGCTGATCTCTGATTTGTGATTGGTGATCTAAGCTCTGTTATGAATGGGTTGGCTGGTGATGCCTTGTTCTGTTAAGCTTTCCCTTGCATCTGGCATTTTTTAAATGTAATGAAACTGTTAGTTTTGGCCTGTTGACACCAGATTTCCCTCTTCGATGCTCTAGTGCTGGTTTATGTGTTTAATTGAACTTGATACTACACTTGACTGGAATGGTTGGCTGGTGATGCCTTGTATGTTTGAGCTTTCCCTTGCATCTGCCATTTTTTAAATGCAATGAAGCTGTACTGTTTTTGGTTGTTGAGACCAGATTTGCCTCTTCAATGCTCTAGTGCTGGTTTATGTGTTTAATTGAACATGATACTACACTTGATTGAACATGATACTACACTATCTGATTGAACATGATACTACACTTGATTGTTTCTTCCCTGTGATGACATTGGTTTGTGATTTATTTGTCTGAGGGGTTAGATGTTCATGCACTTAATGATGCCACCACTAGGTGATGATCCATTACCTAGTTTTGGAGGTTGATTTAAGTGTTAAAAAGGCCCAAAATAAAGTCAATGATGCAAAAGTTTGTGCTGAGACTAATTCCATTAGTAAAATGCCCACAAAATCCAGTTTACATTCCAAACACAATCCCAAAAAACCTTAATAGTGTTTGTCCCTGCAAACCTTAACAAAAAACAGAGAATGTCTAGCCTTAATAACTAATTGCCACATGATGTATTCCCTGAACAAGATCATCCAAACTGTACATTTGAATTCCCTCACTTCCTTGAGAATTTAGGAAGTCTAAACTGTCCCTAACAAGCTGCTCTTCAACCTCAATGCAGTCTGGTAGAATTCCAAGCCTTGCCAATCTTTCCTTGTTCATGTGGGGAATTTTATAGTTATTGCCTCCCTTATCTTTCATTATCTCTTCATAGCATCCTTGCAGTGTAAGGAACACATGATTGAGCTTGTCTGCTGGATATTCTTCATATGCAGCTATGACATTTTGCAGTAACTCTTCCACATTCTTGGCTGGTTTCTGATCTTTGAGGGTTTGTATGGCTCTAAAGAAGCCAAGATCATTAACATTTGTGTCCGGGGAATTAGCAGGTTGGCAGACTAATGTGATGTCAAATCCATCAGCTTTTGCAACTGCTAAAAACTCTGGATCATCTGGTTTAATGTGTGGCTTCGCATTATCTTGTTGAATAAATATGTGCTTGCTTAAACAAGCTGGCCACTTAGCTTTAAAAACGGGCAGCATCTGCATGAATGAAAACTAACTGTCTAAATGATGAATCTGAGCAGATTCTGATAGGAAATGGGTAAGTTGTCATACCTGCTTGATTAGGCAGTCCCTTGTGATTGGTTTTGTGATGGCTTGTATTGCTTTGACTTCCACAGTGCCTTTATCTCTATTTTTTGAGTTCCTTTGAGCTGCTTCCTCTGTTATGAATGGAAAAATGCCAAATTTTCCATCAAATATGACTGTTCCTTGTGCATCTATGATTGGTCTTAAGACTGCACTATTAAACATTATCTTGGGTATGTATCTCTTTGATTTGCATGTCCTATAAGGCTCAACCTCATCTGGAAGCATGTAGTATCTGTCCTTGACTTTGGTTAAGTAAAACCACTTCTCATCTATGTGTACGGTGTTGTACATCCTCTGAAATTTGATGAAACCTCCCTTAGTGACTGAACTAAGCTGAGAAAGGCTCCAACTTAGCCTACACAGCTTATTTTGAGGGGTGAGAAATGGTTTGATGGCATTGGTGTGTGGTTTAAGCTGTCTGTCTTTCACCCACACATGAATAAGTGATTTGCTTACTCCAAGGTTGCCTGCCATCACTCTAAGGGAGGATCTCTGTAAAGTAGACAGTTTCTTCACTTTGTCAGCATCCATTTTCCATTTATCCTTATGCACTGACCCTTTCTTCATGGACTTTAACTGTATAGGTACTCCGGAAGCTTGCTGCGATGATGCTGATTTCCATATGGACCATATGGTCCTCAAATCCACATGGAAAATCTGAGCAGCCTCTTTTTTGCAACCATAAAGGAGCTTCCCCCCACTGCTGTGCTGTAGCAACCATTGGGCGATGGTGTTTTTCTCAGCATCTGTTAGTTTTGGCCTTGCTCTTGCATCTGCCATTTTTTTTTTTTTGTGATGAACCTGTACTGTTTTGAGTAGTTGAGAGCAGATTTGCCTATTGAATGCTCTATTTATAGTGGTTGTAAGGTGTTAGTCCAGTTTGAAATTCCCCCCAAATTATTTGGTCAAATCAGTTGTACTTCTTGGGATTATTTAATGAATGAAATTGTGTTTTGGCTCCAAATTGTGCTGATTTCCCTCTCTTTTTTTGTTTAATGAATGCCATGTTGTTTTTGGAATTCCCTCTCTTTTTTCATGGTTCAATTTGTCTTGTTGGAATAGATTAGGTGTGATGCAACCTAATTAATGTGAACAAGTTGTTTGCAAAAAAAAAAAAAAAAAAAAAAAAAAAACAGGAAATGGAAAAACAGGAAATGAAAAATTTCGATCATAGCCAAAAAAAAAAGAAAAAATCTGCTGTTAATAAAAAAAAATGAAAGGAAAAACAGGAAATGGAACCATGTGTGCAGCCGCATTCCTTCTTAATTTGTCATTAACAAAAGTAATCTTCTTATTAACACTACCCCTACTTTTCAATTTTTACCCTACTCAAAACACCTTTTTGAGTTTTCTTAGTCTCCGTGCCATCCATGAAATGGGAGTTTATTTCATGGACGGAGGGAGTATTTTTTTCGACTTATTTGAAACGACATGTTTATTTTTCGTCACGGATATTTAAGTGAATGCATGGAGATTGAAGCATACAACATGTCATTTTAAATGGAACGATGTAGTAGAATATAAAAAGGAAATGGATAAAAAAACGAAGAGCATGATTATAATGTATGTCTAAATTTGAAGCAGATTAGATTAGATGTAGAGATAGTTGTGTTGCGGCTGAGATGGAGAATTGTATTTCAGTGGGAAAAGGTTGAGGTACAGTACTTGGTCTACGTGTATTGTTGTTGCAAGTATCCATTTATACTCTTCAGTTCTAATCAGGGCCGACCCTGACATTTCTGGGGCCATGGGCGAAAAAGAAAAGAATGGGCCCTTTCATGTCATATAAACATTTGCGTCTCTTTCACCGTATAGGTTTCATTATCACACACACACAAAACATTTAGATATTAATCCAAATCCCCTTAAACATGTGCTATGAGTATACTTGAGCTTTAATTCTCTCTCTCATCCACACAAACAAAAATACAAACACAAACACAAAATCATTTTTTGAAATTTGTATAAATGCATGAACATATATATTTCGTTTTGCGAGCATTGTTTGCGTTGACATCAATACCATATATCTTCCTCAAGATTGAGAGATAACAAAATGAAATTTGTACCTTAAAATAAATTATGTTGAATTCTTGTTTTGTTTAATGAGTTTAAAAATGCAAGATGGCATGAATTATTGATCAACTATATCACTAATTTTTAAAATTTGAGGCCTCTCAAATTTTGGGGCCCTAGGCCTTTGCCCCAATCGGTCTACCATTGGGGTCGACTCTGGATCTAATAATGTTCTTGCCTTCATTTCTCGATTTTATCTTCTTTGGGTTCGTGAAATAAAAACTTCAGGTGGGATGAATTTTGTTAACCTGTAATTACATGAAAGTACTTAGGGCACCCGCAATGCATGGCTCGATCTGTCAAACGAGCCGGCTCGACGTCGATGCCATGCGTTGTCGAACCGACCTCAATGAGCCCCGACTCTTAACAATGAAGCGGCTCGATTGGCCATATATACAACGCGTGCAATGCACGCGCCTAACTTAAAAAAAAATAATAATAAAAAATCAGATTTGGCACTATTGATTGCAATGGCTATTTCGATTCAACGTATATATAGCCGTTGGTTGTGTCGTTGCCCGCCAACGGCTACCCCAATTTATTATTTTTATTTTTATCTTCTACCCTATATACTTTCATCCATCACTCAACTTTCACACTCAATTCATCATCTTCCTCATTTTCTCTCTTCAAATTTCTCAAAATATAATGTCGCCGTAATCGTCGAGTTCAATTTCACTTCTCTCGCCGCCGCCATCCCATGGCACCGATGACGAAGTATTTTTGATTGTCGGGAAAATAAAGCAATGTGTTGGGCAACTATTCTCGACGGGATCCAAAAGAAAATGCGAATCGAGATGCAGCGTGCATCGCGATCGTGAGGCGGGGCACAAACGACTAGTAGCGGACCACTTCGCCGATGAGCCCGTGTACGAGGAAAGATTTTTCCTGCCTGGATTTCGGATGTCGAGGGTCTTGTTCAACAAGATCGTTGAGACGTTGGGAGCTGAAGTTCCGTATTTGAGCCGTCGGCGAGATGCAATCGGAAGATTCTCATTTACGTTGTTACAAAAATGCACATGGCGTTACGTCTACTTGCAACCGGCAATGCAGCTAATACATTTTATGAGTATCTCAGAATGAGGGATAGTACGGGTTGAGAAAGCCTTAGGCATTTCTGTAGAGCCATCATCGATGTCTACGGCGACGTGTATTTGAGAAAGCCGAATAGCAATGATCAAGCGGCTGCTGAAGATGCACAAGGCCCGCCACAACTTTCCGGGGATGCTCAGAAGCCTCGACTGCATGCACTAGGCTTGGAAGAATTGCCCGAACCCCGAAGGGCTGGACCGCTACATACAAGCGTAGCGATCAAGACAAGCCAATTATGATTCTTGAGGCTGTTGTCTCACACGACCTTTGGATTTGGCACGCTTTTTTTGGGGTCACCCGCTCCAACAACGACATCAATGTGTTCAATCAATCGCCCTTGTTCGCCGACGTGCTCCATAATCGGGCTCCGCCCTGCGAATTCGTTGCAAATGGGCGATAATACCATTTGGGATACTATTTGACTGACGGGATCTACCCCGAGTGGCCAACATAAGTGAAGCCCCCCCTCCCCCCGTCGATACAGATGACAAGTCTGCGAGGTTCAAGAAGATGTAGGAATCGGCAAGGAAGGACATCGAGCGAGCATTTGGAGTTCTTCAAGCACGTTGTGGTATACGAAGAACCTAAGAGATATTATGTTTGCCTGCATTATTTTGCACAATATGATTATCGAGGACGAAGGCACTGGTGCATTGAATTGGAGGGACAAAGATGCCGAGAGCTCGACCAATAATTCGCAGCCATAGCAAGCAGTTCCTATTTGTTTTGAGAAATATCTCGAAAGGTCGGCCACTTTTAAGGATAAACAAATGCATCACCGCCTTACAAATAATTTGATTGAGCAACACTGGATGCGATTTGGACCAGTACCGACGTAGGATTAGCTTTTATTTTTCATTAATTTAATTTTCGCATTTTAATTATTGTAATCATTTTTATTTAAATTAATGTAATTTTCATTTTTAGTTAATGCTAAGTTATTTTTTATTTTTCCATCACATCCTCTATCAAGCCACACCATTACAGGTAAGTAGCTCATTCTGGGGTTCATGATCCATCAAGCCCTTGCGGGCTTAAGGGTTGTGAATGCTCTTACAAATATTCAAGCGTGTTTAACGTTGGGCCACAAGTCGACCAAATTCATTTGTTGGGCTTTCAAGTCTTAATTTCGTGGTTAAGCTTTATTTGGCAAAAACCATAACGAGATGTAGAAAACTATCCACATCACAATACCTATAAAAACTTGATTCATCACTGGATTAGAATTAAGGATTAGAATTAAACAATGAGAAATTCACGTGCATAATTTTTTTCAGATGTACAGTACCAGAATTTGAATTGTTTTTGGAAATTTGGGAACATGCTAACGCTTTTTAAAACAATTAAATATTAAGATATAGAGTGATATGTTTAAAGTTAATACTCCCTCCGTCCACAAAGAGAATGCATACTTTGTGGCGGCACGAGTTTTAAAAAAATCCTGGAAAGTAAAATGTGAGTGGAGATAAGGTCCCACATTATAAGGGTAGTAAGTGAGAGAGTGGAGACAAAAGTAGATGTTAGTGGAGATAGGGTCCCACATTATAAGGGTAGTAAGTGAGAAAATAGTTTCCATAAATGGACTATGCATTCTCTTTGTGGACAGCTAAAAAAGGAAAACTATGCATTCTCTTTGTGGACAGAGAGAATATGTTTTTCTCCCTCATCCCTATTTAGGGGGTGTATTCAATCCCAACTTTCATTAGACTTTATAAGTCATTGGAGTTGGGAAGTCTATGAAGTTTCATTGGATTTTCGTATGATTACGCGGATTTATGTTGGAGTTCCGTTGGAGTTCGCATCGACATATATTGGAGTTCAGAAGTCCATCAACCCAGCGCTCGCTGGTATCCAGCGCACGCTCGACGTTCCGAGCGCCCGTAGGATGCCAATGATGGCTCGAAAATGTACAATATATAATATAAATGCAGACATAACCAATATCATAACACAATGCGTCCGCTGGATGCCAGTGATCACTCGAAAACGTACATTATATAATATAAATGCAGACATAACCAATATCATAACACAATTCAACCAATTCATAACATAATTCAATCCAAATCAAATTCACAAACATAATCAATATCCATTAGTTCAAACAAAGTACCAAACAATATCAAACAAGTTCAATTAATTCCTAAAAATTGCATTACTTGGCATTGTCATCTTCATTTTCATCACCGTTCTGTGGCGGCCTATTCTCCCACATAGCATTAGCAATGTTCATTCTCCATGCATTAGCCTCCGTTCTTTGTTGTAGTTGGCTTTGAGGAAGCCACTCAAAGTTTTCATCTTCCATGTCGTCATGATGTTCTGCTCCATCTTCTTCATTCTTGACTGGAAATTCATCACAACGACACTCTTTCCGAAGAAAATTGTGTAATCCAGCACAAGCCAATACTAATTCTGCTTGTGTTTGAAATGAGAATGGAGGTGAGATTTTGAAAATTGTGAAACGAGATTTGAAAATACCAAAAATTCTCTCAACCACGTTTCTCAATGATGCATGCCGAAGATTGAATAACTCACTTGCATTTCTCGGGTGACGACCTTGACCCCCAAAATCTTTAGGTGATATCGAACACAACGTAACGGTGCTAAAAATTGAAGTTGATTAGTAAAGCCACAATTGACGAGAAACTATTTACCTACACAATTTATTCATGTTTAACTATAAGAAAGTTGATGTAATAGAAAAAGTATACAAAGGTAAAAATAATACCTTGAGGCACGTGAAGTCCATTTCGTCTAGATAATGCATCATTCAAAAGTTTTGATCATGTGTCGAACCCTCCCATCCACTAAGCACATACATGAATTGCAAATCAAAGTTGTAAGCTGCCAAAACATTCTGCGATTGAATACCGTGAAAGTTCCGATAACTACTTACTTCTCGTCCTACTATTGTTGTCGGTATATGAGTCTCATCAATAGCTCCTATGCAATCCTAAAATAAAGTGAATGAGTTATAAATTATAATACAATAAATACAGTGGCGGTTTTAGTAGCAAAATGCATACCTTAAAATAAGGGTTAAACCTTGTACTTTCTCTAATTTTAGCAAGCATCACTGTAGACGCCTTAACCATCATATCCGGTGCAATAGTGTTTAATGCCTTTAAAATCTTGTGGAAGTTCTGACTAGTTGCAAAATGCGAACGACCAAACCTTTGACGAACATTGCCATATCGATCATTGTGTCCTCCAATGATCAAGAACGTTGCCACCATTTCTTCCACAGAAATGAATCTTGTGTCCTGCAGTCCAGTTTTCTCTCTAATGATGTAGCATAACTTTTCGAACACATCCGGATACATCCGGTACAAATAACGAAAATCTTGTGGACCGCCTTCCATCATATTACTGTAACGACCCAAAATTTTAGATCAAAGTAAGTAATTTCGAGGACGAAATTTCTTTTTAATAGGGGAGGATGTAACACCCAGAAAATTTATGCGTTATTAAAAGGTTTAAGTTGTGATTTTCATTTTATTTTATGCAATTAATTATTTATGTCTTGTAAGTCGCGCCTAGAAGTAATTGAAAAACATGAGTCGAGCATGAGCATGACATGGCATTTATTTATTTGTATGGCATTTTATTTATTTATTTATTTTTGCATGGCCAAAATATCTATGATTAAGTTAAATGGATTTTTTTGATTTATTAGTTTAATGGATAATTATTTTATTCATTTAGTTATCTATTGGTTAGTAAGCTATGTAACGAGAATAATAGTCTATCTAGGATTCTTTGATACAGATTTCTATTTATTTATTTATTATTTTATCAGTAATGTGAGTGTAAATAATTAGTGAGGAAATATTAAGTCTGTGTAAATTATTAATTATATACTCTCGTTTTATATTTGCTTGAGGAGTAAGTTATTAAAATTCATAGTTATCTTCTTCCATTTCAATTAGTTGTATAAATAGAGGTTTGGTTTTATTTTATTTTCCTACAAAAGTTTCGATCGTAAACTTTACTCCATTCCTCTCTCGTCGTTTTTCTATTTAGCTGTAAGTTCAAACCTATCTTTTATTTTGTTGCTTTCCATTATTTAATTCTCTGGTGTGTTTGTGGTTTCTTTATGCATGTGGTTATTTTGCTTCGGAACTTTTTTACTCTCTCAAGTTTAAGTTAAAAAAAATTTGATGTATTCATAATTTAGTAAATAGCTTGGTCCCATTTTTACGTATCCTTGTATTTTTGTATACACGTAGGCACACTCTTTAATGCTTAAGGGATTTAATTGTTGGTTTGCAATTAAGCTGTCAGAATGTATTTGTGTAGTAGATGGTTACAGATGTTTTATATAGATAGATATATATTTATACATGCGTAGTATTTAAGTGAAATTTAATAAGATAAGGTTAACTCATGTTTCTTATTGACTTGCTCAGATTTTTTTGTGTTAATATGCTTGTGTATGTTATATATAAATATAAATATATTATATTATCTTTGTAATAGTATAAATCATACGAAAATTTAGTATCATGTTCCTTTTAATTGGTATGTACGGGCATATATATATATATAAATATATATATATTTAAGTATATAAATATTACTTTATGGCAGTTTGTGAAATAGGAATTATGTATGTTTCAATAAAGGATTTGGAATGAAGTGATATGAATTATGTTATGCGTAATCAGTTTTAATTAATATTATGGTTGATTCGTTTGTGCGTGTTGTCAGTAAGCATATGATATTTGGTATTTATTTTTCTTAATACTTTTAAGAATTTAAATTGTATGTTAGACAAAATATAAAAAAATAGTTTAGTTTATTGTTATTTATAAGGTAGACGAGTTTATAGTTTATAGGGGATATGTAAATAATATACGTACTTGTTTAGTTATAAAATAAAGATAATAGAAATTTTTAAATCAAAATAACAAAGCACATGTCTGTTGTGTAGTATTTGCGTTATATGTTCTATTTTGTGTAGATAATTAAAATAAGTAAAAGCTTTCTTTCTAATACTCTTTCATGTAAGTGCATAAATGTATAAATATGTAAGTGTGTTAATTGTTGTGCAATAATCTAGATAGAACGTAAATAAATTAAATTAATATTTTGGTTGATGATTCTGTGAGGATATATGCATGTATGTAGGATTTAAGATTTATTAATTAAAGAAGTGATTATAGTATACAGTAATTAAGTTCGAGTCTTATTTGAAATTCTTGATCTTTATCAAAGCATGCATTTTGATATTTCATAATTATTATTTAGGATTGACGCGCAAGACTTGATTAATTAATTTGCAGATTTTTCGGTCGAGTCAAGAAAGGTTAAGATGGGGTTTTAAGTTCCAAATTTTGTTTATCCTTATTATATATTTTGCACAAGTTATAGGTGTGATATGCAGACAGAGGCTTCAGGCTATTTACAAAAGAAGATATAGCTTCCAGACTAATTACAAAAGCAGTGAGGTTAGCCTACGGGCTATTCGAGGTTATTCGAGGAAATGAAACATTGCTTTCGAGCAATGTAACGAAATTGACGGATTTTCCATGTATTTTCTTGTTGTGAGATATATAATCTGGATAAATGCCCCCACTGAATTTAAGGTACTCACCCCAAACTTTTAATCTTTTCAGGATGAGACTCGGGCGATGTGCAACGGAGCGAGTGATGATGGTCAAAGAGTCAAATGAGCTTTATTTAAATATCTTTTGTGTGTAGTCTTCCGCTGTAAAAGTCTTTATTATTTTCATGATGTAGAAATATAATGTTTCCTTTTTATTTATGAAAAATGGGGTGTTACAATTACGTACAAATAATGTACTATTTCTAGTCTTAGGTCGTCGCATCAACGAACGAAACACACGAAGGCATTGTAGCAAACTTTTCCAATAAAATAAATACCGCCTTAATTGCCATTATCAAACTCTAAAGTTTTCGTATAAGTCATTCTCCTCTTTTTCGTGAAATTCTTGTTCCATTTCCTCGTCTTCTTCATCTTCTTCTATTATTTCGCGATAGTCCATGCTGCATTTTAACATAACGAATAACATTTCCAAAATCCAAGACATATCCAATATTGAAATCATAAAACAAGATGTCCAATATCCAAAACATAAAACAACATGTCCAATATTGAAATCATAAAACAAGATGTCCAATATCCAAAACATAAAACAACATGTCCAATGTCCAACAAATCCAACAGAAGTCTGGACCCAGATTTCTGAAGTCTTTAAAATCCAAACGTTTCCAAAATACACCAACTAACGGTTTTGGTCAACAAAAGGCTGATGTGTAATTCCGATCGTCTACTTTGAATAATGGACATTGCAATTTCTTTCGACAAAACTAAAGAGATAAAAAATGACAATTGCCCAACCTCGTCGTCTACAAAAGTAAATGATCTCTGAACAAAAATATTCATCGAGGTTACGACCGCAACATCTTCAAATTTCTTCGCAAGCCTCTCATTATTTTTATCATTTTTATTCAAATCTCTCCACAAAGAGCATTCTCTCTCTAATTACTTTAACTAATTTTTATAAAATTTGCCGTGTGATTATTCATAAGAAAAAATCAAAATTACACTACACACCATTGGTGGCCAAAAAGTTACTAGACATTTTTGAGACATTTGTAACAGTTCAAACATTTTATTACATTAGAAAGAGTGAGTTTTTCAGACCAAGTTGCTAATTTACGAATTAACTTGTTATTTGCCCTTTTCATTGCGCAAAAAATATGAACTGGCACGAAGTCATCTTGACGGTGGCTACATGGGAGCGGGGGAGTGGCACAAAATAAACTGTCACAATGTAATTGGAAACGGACGAGGGAGAGCAGTAGAATTCAAACCATAAACATAATCATTTAGAGACTGAAATCACACTATCAAAACGTTAATTACTTCTTCTAATCTACTGAAATTGTCATGAAATTATGTCACATACATTAAAAAGATCAAAAGTGGATAAATCAAATCACTTTTGAAATAGTATGAAGGGTTAAAATTCTTTATAAAAAGATAACAAAAGATGACAATCTCAATGATACATCTGAATAATGAAAAGATAACAAAAAATGACAATAATGAGTGGGTCCAAGGAAGTATGTATAATAATGTTTAAAATTCTTAACGAAAAATATTACTAATAGTTACAGCAAAACAGTACTATCATAAGAATTAGAAAAACACAGCATTAGATTAACGATGATATTGCAAATAAAACGATGACTTAGTAATTAAAATTTTGCAAATAACACTAAGTAATTGAATTTGTTGCAAGACACTCAGCGTAAGAAAAAATAGGTCATTATATTCAAACTAGTTTTATGAAATATACAATGAAATTTTGGACAACAAAATATATTTACATATCGAATAATTAATTTTCTTCAAAGCTTCTATCATTTCAAGCTGCAGATCATCAATAAACACCTTTCCAAGTTTGCAACTTGAACTAGCGTTATCTTCTTCAAACTTCAATTATCACATGAGGTAATAGATACAATGTCAATCAAGAAGTAAAATTTAGTTCAAAAACTATGGATTCTCTAATAACAGATGATTAGCCTCTGTAGAAAAAATGGAGCAACTATAGATAAAGTTGGGAAAATTTAAAACAACATGCTAGTATGCAAGAAAGATATGGATTCTCTCTCTGTAGAAAAAATGGAGCAACTATAGATAAAGTTGGGAAATTTTAAAACATGCTAGTATGCAAGAAAGATGTAGCAGAAGACAGGTAGTACGATGTCAAAACAAATAATAACATCGAACTGTTTAATACTACTTATTTATTTATGCTTCGGAAACTAGAACATCCCTCACTCAATAAAGAGAGCATTCACCATATGAAGCAACATAAACAAATTAAAGTTCAAAGATTTTATCATAATATATCTTGTTGAAGCCAAAGCAGTCATGCAAACTCAAATAAAATTCAAACCTGCATCATTTTTACAAGTAAAAATTTATAGACTTAAGCTTCAAATCAATTTATGCTTCCCGTGACACGTAAATTGGAATGCCAATCAACGCAACGCCTATAGAAAGCAACTACAACGACGAAATAATCAATTCATACAGAAAAAAAAAACATAAGAATCATTTGATGTCATAAAATGATATCATAAAATGGAGATAAATTATTCAAGATGTACGAGGTGTTTCCGGGATCTAATGATATTAAAATCTCAACGATCAGGATAGCCACAAAATTAATATAGCGCCCGTGCCATTACACCTAGAGGAACAGATAATCCCCAAGAATTGGTAATGGACGCTAAATTCATTTAAAAAAATTCTTTAAATATAGATAAAATAGAATAAATTGCTCAGTGGAAGGAGAAGTCGTTAATTAATTAAGCTCACGGATCGGAATCCACTGCCCAATAACACCATAGTGTCTTAATCACATCACTGCAAATACAAAAAATATTAATTTGAAATAACAAAATAAAAATTGAGGAAGGCTTCAGTGTGTGTAACAATCAGATCATTGATTACAAATAAATCATAATCTCACTGAAATCCGCTAAGATAATTATTTTTTTCATCACAAGCCAGATAAACAGAGAGAAAATGCCATAATAATTTTTATAAAATGGAAAACCAGATATTTGAAATGATAGTTGGAATGTGCTCAGACAGCCAAGGGTGTTTCTTCAACTACAAGATCAGAAACTCTAGTCCACGAAAATTTTCTTCATCAGCGCACAAATTTAACATCATGATAAAATTGGAAAGAAAACTAACAAATATTTCCCAATTCAGAAAACATCAACTAAAATTCTAAATTTCCATAGCATAAAGAGAGATACGGTGAAGGAAGCAGCTACAAATATATGCTTAGAATGGGATTTTAATAAAAACTGGAAAAGGAAAGATTAGCTAAAAAACAGAGTGTGCTCAGACAGCCAAGGGTTGTTTCGTCAAATACAAGATCAGAAACTCTAGTCCACGAAAATTTTCATCATCACCGCACATCAAATGAGATCCTCTATTGCATTTCCGTATTTCATTCCCAACCATTAATTATGACAATTGTTATTCTCTTATATATGCAATAGGATATGAAACACGAAACGAGAATGGAATAGAGGATCTCATCTGCACCGCACACAATTTAACAGGAATGAAAACCTAGATAAAATAACGATTCACCGAACATAATTCCCAATGTAAAATTAAACCAAAATTGAACACCGTCGTGGATGACAGAGCAGCCACTGAGAGCGGACGAGAGACGAAGAGTGGAGGACCGGACAGCAGCTGCAGATGTATGAATTGTTGATTAAACGAGTTGTATTTATGCTTACAATTTGAGCAGCTGAGATAGGTAGGGTTTTGGATGCGGAAATTTCTAGGGTCTTACAAATGATTTGGGTATCAGAAGAATGGGCTTTTGTTGGGCTCAAGGCCCAATAACATAGTCCACAAAGTAAATTAAGGAAAACTGTTTTCTTCACCAAAGTTTTTGGACGATGATGAAGCAATTCATTTTTTATTTTTATTTTTTACTTTTTTTATGAATCACCCTCAATATATTTGGTATATAAAAAATTTGATAAATTTTGCTCTACTTTATGCAAATTCCAGGTATTGATGGTAAGTATTTTTAAAAATGGACTCACTTTTTAAAGATTTAGCTTTACAAATTCCCAAACCTAAATCTTGATTATCAGAAATTCAGGATGGGTATTGCTGACTGAAGACCAACATCAACATTCACATATGGTGAAAACTAATTTAATAAATTAATGTATGCAAGATTTATTGAGAAATCTACCAACAAAATTATTCAAACTATGACAGCTAGTTCACAGTTGTATTCTTTCTACACATGGGCTACATGTTGGAAATAATAGCTTGAACTCATTATTTATGGCGGTTTATTATTTAATTATTGAGAATAAAATAATGAAGGATTATTTTACTTGTCAAGTAAATAATTGGAATATATTCATGTTCTCTAAAATCATTATTTGGTGAGTAAGAAATGATATATTTGAGTTGTGTGTTGATGATGAACTTGTTGTCGACAAATTCGTTAATTCACATTGAAGGAACGAGCTAGCTCGAGCTTGAACCGTAATTGATGTCGATTTGGGCTTTGAATTTGATTAGTGTGGATTTAATATTTGTTAGCCAAATATTCAAATTAATAAAATGGGCTTGACACATTTGTTTATATAACAAACAAATGTCAAATTAAACATTTGTTTGTTAGGTAATGGCCCAAATCATCATTACACATTTTCTATTTGTTTTGGTATTTGAAAGTCATTCATGACTTTTGAATTCATGAAACTGCCGTAGTGCTGAATGGATTTTTAATCATTTTGATTAATCATTCAATTTCGTAACAACCAAATTTGGTGACTTTAAAATCCACTAACAGCTATTTCCTTGAATAGCTGGGAACGGACGAAAACAACCAGCAAGGTTGTGAATGTAGATTAAAGTGCAGTAACTCCCATATGTGTGAAGAGAGGGCTATAAATAGTGGGTTTATCTGCATATCTCTCAATCAAATATTGCATTTCACTTTTTAGCTAGCTCAAGTTCTTAATCTTCATTCCGTTCGCCGGAGCTCGCCGGACTTGTGGTGCTACATCCGTCGAGACGAAGCCGTTTTACCTTTGGGGAAGGATCGCCAAACCGAGAGCACTACCGGGGCGAATTTCTTCTTGCGGGCAGAGATTCTATCTCGACTTGGCTACAAATCTTTGAGTTTGTTTCTTATTTCTTGTAATTTTGATTTACTGTTTTGTTGTTTTAATTATTTTATTTCTAGTCCAATTTCTTCTATTTTTTCCGTTGTAAAAGTGTGAACAAGCATCAGGTTTATAACAGTACAATCATTGATTCTTTGCTATAACAACCTTAAACTCTACGTCTCTAATAACCTGCAAATAAATTCCATTGATGACTTTGAAATATCAAAATCTTAATGAATGAAAACTAATTAAGGAAACATGTCTTACACGCTTGTGTGTGTGATAAACATTATCTTGATACACTTGAATATTATCTAGAGTGTGTTATAAGAAACATTCGACATAAATTGAACTAACGAGCTAAGATGACTATATAGGTATGAGCAAAATCCTATTCCTAATAGCAATGTTTTTTAGGAGCTACTACATTCATCCACATGTAGGTGGAATTTTTAGATTTTTCTTTGTTAATTATCTAAAATCTCAAATATATGTAT
Source organism: Schizonepeta tenuifolia (assembly GCA_029490685.1). Lineage (NCBI taxonomy): Eukaryota > Viridiplantae > Streptophyta > Magnoliopsida > Lamiales > Lamiaceae > Schizonepeta > Schizonepeta tenuifolia. The sequence goes on from CM055955.1 coordinate 130,408,025, forward strand.
TATATATTTCATAAGAGTGTAACTGCCACAATTTACGAATTTGAAATTAAAAAACCAATTTAGGAAGTATATATTAGTGAAACTTTTATTTTTGGAATGACAAAATCAATGATATCAATTACAGAGGAAACTATTCTAGAAAAGACAAATACTTATAGAGAAAATAAAAACTCTCTAGCATGTCTTCTTCTTTTTTTTTCTTTTTAATATCGTGGGAACTTGCAGAATCAAGCGCATGTTAGCTGAACTGGCCTAATGTAGGCATCTCATCTGAAATGGCTCGAGGTAGACCGAGGAAGGTGATAGAAGTGCCGCAGGCAACGGAGATTAGCTCGGAGTTGACGGCAACAGTTAAAACCAGCTCAAGTCAAGGCTCTTCCTCAAACATTAGAGCTGGGAAAGAGAAGGTCAATGAAACAGTAGAAATGGAGATCGCGGATTTTCCAGAAATTGAGGAACTTATCGATGACAAATGGGAGCTAGAAGGGGATCAGAGAAAGAATGAGACGATTAGATCTGAAAATTCTATTATACTCTATGTGATTGGTGATTCTCCAATGATTTCTTATCTCAAAACTTTATTTTGAAAAGCAATGTGGAATTCATGATTCTAAGATTTTCTACCATGTGGAGGGTTATTTCATAGTAAGATTTCAATGTGAGGAAGAGAGAGATGAGGTGTTGTATGCAGGACCTCACACTATAGCTAACCGTCCGGTTATTGTAAAGGCTTGGAAATCTGAATTTTGTTTTGAAAAGGAAGTAATCAGAGTAGTTTCTTTATGGATCCAATTGCCTAATCTCCCTCTTAGCTGCTAGAGTGCCAACTCTCTTAGTAGGATTGCTAATATCTTGGGAAAGCCTATTTGTGCTGATGAGTGCACCACTAAGACGAGTCGGATCTCATGTGCTAGAACGCTAGTGGAAATTGATGTAACAAGGCCTCTGCAGTATAAGATATTGATTGAAGGAGACAATGGCAAGATGGTGGAACAAGTGTTGTATGACTGGGCGCCACAATTCTGTAAAACTTGCCAAAGAGCAATACATGATTGTCAAGTAAAGCATAAAGTAAGGGATCATATATGTTGGCACAAAAAAGTGGATAACAAAGCAAAAAAAGCCAAATCAGGAGATAAGGTAAGATCCTGTAGAGGAGAATCAAGCTTCTAAAACTCAGTCACCACAAGCTGAGATTTAAGCTAAAGAAAATTGTGCATCAGTCTGTCATATGAGAGAGCTCTCAGACTGTCAGGATTGGTAACTGATGGTCCCGATAATGAGTATCTGGTGTATGGGGAGGGGGAATACATCAGTAGCAATTTTCGTTTTGCTAAAAGTCTTTTCACTGAGTTATACTGCTCAGGTCAATTGTCTCAACAACTGGAAAACCAGTTGGAACAACTCTACAACTGAGTTGCTCAGTTGGCAGCACAACTGGCTCTTATGCCTGAAGGTCAGCTGTATGTACCGATTAAGGTTTTAAATCAGTTTTGTATTGCGGAAGATGGTGGAGTTTAGACTCGTTACAAAAACTGAAACCTTTGTGAAAATGGGGAAGGTCAAGTTCCCAGATTAGTGCAGTTTGTAAATAATATGTTGGGTCAGTTAGTTAGGTAAACTGAAAGTAAAATACTGAATGTAAATGCAGAAGGTAAAGTACACAGTATTTTAACGTGGTTCAGAGATTGACCTCCTACGTCCATGACTTCCTTTTCGGGGAAGTAATCCACTAGATAAGCTTAAGTGTGCTTACCAAATGCTCCACTTGGATTACGGGTTCCAAACAAACCTAACCAGTTCGATTACGGGTTCGAACAAGACCTTACAACACTTTTCCGGGAAAATGCACAGCCTGGTCTTAGATTTCGAGTTCTAAGGGACATAGTCTTGGATTGCGGGTTCCAAGGAACTTGATCTTGGATTGCGGGTTCCAAGGGACCTAGTGACTTTGATTCCGAATTCAAATTCAGACCTAAGGGTTGGGATGGGGGGATTTCCAATTGGAAGCCTTCAACACTGAGGGAAGTGGAGGCTTCGACCTAAAGCGTCGGACTCGATCTTCTGAGACAGAGTCCGATCAGGCACAATACAAGCAAGAACTTATTCTCTAGACTCGATCAAGAAAGGGGATTTTTGAGAGGCTAGAGGGATGAACACTCTACTTCGACTGGACTTCGGAAGAGGTCTTCTTGCTTGGAGAGAGAGAGATGATAAGTTGTTGCGGCTTCACTCTTGATTTTATCTCTCTTTTTTGTTCTTGTGTCTGTATTGAGCTTTGGTGTGGAGACCTCTATTTATAGAGAGAGATCTAACTAGCCGTTGAAAAGAGCCGTTTGACCTATGTCAAAAGTATGACACTCCACCTGCTTTTCAGGAAACTTCCCTAAAATGGAAACTGCGAGCATTGTTTTTTGCACGTCGCTGTTGTCGGCCCATTTATGGTAAGTTCTTTAGCTGACTTGTGCTTCCGAGTAGATTTGAATCTGGGCTACAACTCTTCCGTCTCCAGCGTCTTCAATGTCTTCTTTTCTCCGCTTCGCGACGTCTGACTTCAACACAACTTCTCTTCATGCTAGAACTGTATGCCTTCAGCTGCGTAGGTCAGTTGAGAGTCAACTGAGCTGCTGTCTAAGTGAGTCCGTGCTTCAGTTGAGGTTGAGGTCTTAACTGAGTTTGAGGGTCAGTTGAGTTTGGGTCTCAAGTGATTCTGGGTCTCAGCTGAGTTTGGACCTCAGTTGAGTTCTTCACGAACTTCTTTCTTCAGTCCGACTGACTTCTTCTACTTGAAACCTGTAAAGATAAAATTCCTAAGCTCAAACAGTGAGCTCTAGCTACTTCAGACTAAAGGCAATCATCTACTCAGTTGTGGTTTTGGAATCTTTAGAAACCTTTTACTAATTTTCCCAACAGTAACACATATCTAGTCCTAAATCAAGATGAGCAAATGATAGTTAGAAAAGGGCGAGGACCTTATCCCCTAGGGTAACACATGAAGGTGATGATTTGGAATGTGAGGGGTTGTAATAAGCCCTTCAAACAAAAAGAAATAAAGCAGTTCCTACTATCAAAAAAAGTTGATTTAGTGGCTTTGGTTGAAACTAGAGTTAAGAAGGAGAAATTCATAAAAATCTTCGAGAAAATTGCAAGAAATTGGGAAGCTCTGGATAATTATTCTCATGATGTGAATGATAGAGTATGGGTGTGTTGGAATCCAAGGAAAGTGGATGTGAAGTTAGAAGAATGTCATGAGCAAGGACTACATTGTTTGGTCAGGGACATCTTATCTGGGAAACAATTTAATTTTGTAGTTGTATATGCTTTAAACACTGTGGAGCGTAGAAAACCTCTGTGGAATTTTATCTCCATAATTTGCCAGCAAATCATGACTCCTCTACTTATTGGAGGAGATTTACCATTCTACAGTCTGAAGATCGTTTTCAAGGTAACCCTGTTACAAAAGGAAAGATTAAAGATTTTAGAGATTGTTTAGTAGTCTATGAGCTTACCTTTTTATAGAATGGTGGGTAATGCTTATACTTGGTGTAATAACCAAGAAGGCACAAAGAATATTCTCTTTGCTTGATAGAAGTGTGGGGAATGTGGCTTGGTTCAAAGAATTTGGAAATGTAGTTGTGGAAATTTTGGAAAGGAACATTTCTGATCACTGCCCTCAATTCTTAAATATAGATGAGGTGTAAATAAAGACCAATTCTTCTTTCAGATTTCTTAATGTCATGTTTATGCACCATAATTAGAAGAAGATTGTTTATGAGGTATGACAAGAGAAACTTTATGATAATCATTTGCTCAATATATGGTTTAAACTGAAGGCTCTCAAGACCCTTTTTAAAAAGCTCAATACAAGGCACTTCAGAAATATTCTAGAGAAATTACAGCATTTGTGACAAGAGTTGAGTCAAACCCAAATCAAGTTTACTCAAGTTAAACTAAATAGTGAGCTCAGCTTACTAGAAGCTAGACTCATCTCAGAAGTGGAAAAATGGAGCAAGATAGAAGAAAGTATTTGGCAGTAGAAATCTAGGGCAAATTGGATTAGGTTGGGGGACTCCAATACCAAATTCTTTCATGCATTTGCTAAGGCTAGACAGAACAACAAATCTATAAAGTTCCTTATGACAGCTGATGGAGTTAGGTGCAATACTCAACACCAAATCAAAGAGGAAGTCGGGAGTTTTTACATGAATTTAATGGGAAGTGCATCACCTCCTCTACCAATGATTGATATTAATATTGTAAAGAGAGGCCACATTTTGGGAATTGAGCAACAAAAGCTTTTGTGTGACATATTTACTGCTAAGGAAATTAAGGATGTTGTCTTTAGCATGAACTCAGACAAAGCACCACACCTTGATGGATTTAATGCTCATTTCTTCAAGACTTCTTCAAGATTTCTTTGTTAATGGTTTTCTCCCTAAAACTATTAATTCAGCTCTTCTTACTCTCCTTCCAAAAACTAAGTCAGCGAGCACAGTAAAGGAATTTAGACCTATAACATGTTGCAATATATTTTATAAGATCATCTTCAAAGTACTTGCTAATAAGTTGAAACTTATGTTTGATGAGGTAATAAGCACAAGTCTGTTTGCTTTTGTAAGAGTGAGAGCAATTTTTGACAATATTTTGTTAAGTCATGAGATTGTGAAGGGCTATATTAGAAAGAATATATCACCTAAGTGCATGGTAAAGATAGATATTCAGAAAGCTTATGACTCAGTTGAATAGCCGTTTTTGATCTTTTATTGGAAATGGGTTTTCCCTTTCAATTTTACCTGGATATTAGTTTGTGTCACTACTGTCTCTTATGTAGTTAGTGTGAATGGGGATGTAACTGATACTTTCATTGCTAAGAGAGATTTGAGATAAGGGGATCTCATCTCCCCCTTACATGTTTGTATTGTGTATGGAGTCCCTGCATAGAAGCTTGATGGGGTTAAAGGAGAACAAGCTATATCATTATAATCTCAAATGCAAGAGATTCAATCTGATCCATGTCTACTTTGCAGATGATTTGCTCCTATTTTTTAGAGGAGATATCAACTCAATAAGACAACTAATGCAAGTATTTAATCACTTCTCTGAGGTGTCAGGGTTGAGAGCCAATCAAGCCAAGAGTAGTGTGTATTTTGGGGGAGTTGATAGTAGACGACAAGAGCTTATTCTTATTGAATTTGGTATTGTGCTTGGAGAATTGCCATTTAGATATTTGGGAGTCCATCTTTCTACCAAAAAGCTTACTGTGATGCAATGTTAACCTCTAATACTAAGAATTCTTGCAAGAAATGAGTGTTGGCCCTCTAAGGTGCTTTCCTATGCAGGAAGAGTCCAACTTATAAAATTAGTGATATTTGGAATACAATCCTATTAGTGCCAAGTGTTCCTACTCCCTCAAAAGGTGCTTAAGCTTATACAATCTGCTTATAGGGTTTTTCTGTGGACAAGAAGAACAGGTTTGAACAAACGAGCTCTTGTTGCAGGGGATCAAACGATCATATGATCGAGCTCAGGTTTGAACAAACGAGCTCTTGATTGAGCCTAAAAAATATTTTAGAATTTTAAGTTGCCCTATTGGAAGATTGGAGGCAACTTGAAGTTATGAAAGTAAAGAAAAAAGGCTGCACAATAACGTGTAAAATCACGTATGGACGAAATAACAAGATTTGTATCACATATTAACAAGGATATAAATAGAGGAAATCCATCCATATAGCCAGTTTGACTAGGTTGACTACAATAGTTGTCAAGGAACTTAATATGGTTAAATTGTAGCCAAAAATGTGTTTTGTGGACAAAAATACCCTTTCTTCTCACTTTTTCTCTTTCTCTCTATCTTCCTTATCTCTGTTTCATCTTTTCTTTCTTCTCCTCCATCTCGTTTTTTTTCTCCTGCTTCTCTTCTTCTTCATTTTTTTTGGCAATCTTCTTCCCGTCGGCGGATCTGAACACGTCCTCACCACCGTCGTCCCGTCGCAGCCGGCGCTATCGAGCTGCGCCTCTCTCTCTCGTTGTTCGTCTTTGTACCGCCGCCGTCAAGTTGTCACTCTCTCTCTCGCTGTTCATCTTTCTACCGCCGCCGCCTCTCTGTAGTCGCCGCCGCTGTCACCCTCCCGCCGTCGCAGCCGGCGTTATCGAGCTGCGCCTCTCTCTCTCGCTGTTCGTCTCTGTACCGCCGTCGAGTTGTCACTCTCTCTCTCGCTGTTCATCTTTCTACCGCCACCGCCTCTCTGCAGTCGCCGCCGCCGTCGCCCTCCCGTCGCCGCCGTTGAGGTGTGTTGTTGCCTCCGCCATCGATTGGTTGTAGCTTTTTAGGTGTATAATATTGCGAAATTCAAACTTCTTAACACAATTCGTATAATAATGTAGCGAATTGTGAATTTCGTAACAACATTTGCATTTTCATATTTTATTTGAAGTTACGAAATTAGAATTTCGTAACATGTTGTGGCTATTTGAATGTTTAGAAACTGAATTTTTGAAGTACACATGTTACGAATTTGACAATTCGCAACATAATATACGAATTTCGTATATAGTGTTGCGAATTGTGAAATTCGTAACTAACTTTGCATTTTCATAAGTTTATTTGAAGTTACGAAATTAGAATTTCATAACATGTTTGTGGCTATTTGAATGTTTAGAAACTGAATTTTTGAAGTACACATGTTACGAATTTGACAATTCGCAACATAATATACGAATTTCGTATATAGTGTTGCGAATTGTGAAATTCGTAACTAACTTTGCATTTTCATAAGTTTATTTGAAGTTACGAAATTAGAATTTTGTAACATGTTTGTGGCTATTTGAAAGTTTCGAAACTGAAATTGTTAATATTTGATGTTGCGAATTCTGAAATGAAGCATTTTATGTTACGAAATTAGCATTCGTATTGAATAATCTGTTGCTAATTCATATTTTTGTATCACATTTTTGGAATTTCGGTTATAACATATTACGAAATTAGAATTTCGTAACATGTTTGTGGCTATTTGAAGGTTTCGAAACTGAAAATGTTAAGTATTTGATGTTGCGAATTTTGAAATTCGCAACATAATATACGAATTTCGTAACATGGAACTGATACAAAATGATAAAATCTTAACAGAAAGTCAAGGCATAGTGATACGAAATAGCAAAATCGTAACATGGAATCAAGGTATACAGAAACGAAACGCCAAAATTGTAATAGTAAGTCAAGGCATAGTGATACGAAATGCCAAAATCGTAATCTGTTATGTTACGAATTTATTAATTTCGTAATACGAAATCAACGATTGATGATATTGTTGTTACGAATTGTATGAATTCGTAATGTCTTGTGTTACGAATGTATGAAATTCGTAACACAAATTAAAGATTGTTTTTGTGTTACGATTTGTTATTTTCGTAACTGATTTATTACTATTTGTTGATTTCGTAACGATACGATTTCTTACGATTTTGTTTTGGTGTTACGACTTGTTTGTTTTCGTAATTGCTTTATCATGTAGCGTGGTGTTACGAAATCATAAATTGGTAATAGAGAAACAAGACACATTTGATTCGAAATATTGAATTCGTAACATGGAATCATGACAAACTGATACGAATTCATAAGATCGTAACATGGAATTATGACAAAGTGATACGAAATCATAAATTCGTAACAGAGAAACAAGGCATATTGATACGAAATGTAAAATTCGTAACAGAGAAACAAGATACGAAATGTAAAATTCGTAACATGGAACTGATACGAAATGATAAAATCTTAACAGAAAGTCAAGGCATAGTGATACGAAATGACAAAATCGTAACAGAATATTCAATACAAATGCTAATTTCGTAACATAACATGATCCGGTGGTGTTTGGCGGCAAGATTCTTCCACTTGAATATCCATTCTATCTGTAATAAGCAAACAATTAAACCAATTCAGTATTTCAGAACATGTAACACATGTTACGAAATTATAATTTCGTAACTTCAAATAAACATATGAAAATGCAAAGTTAGTTACGAATTTCAAAATTCGCAACATCATATACTTAACAATTTCAGTTTCGAAACCTTCAAATATCCACAAATATAATTTTGCAACATGTTATAACTCAAATTCCAAAAACGTGATACGAAAATATGAATTAGCAACAGATTATTCAATACGAATGCTAATTTCGTAACATAAAATGATTCATTTCGGAACCTTCAAAAAGCCTCAAACATGTTGCGAAATTGTAAATTTGTAACTTCAAATTAACGAATCAAAATGCACATTTAGTTATGAATTTCACAATTCGTAACATTATATACGAAATTCGTATATTTTTGTTGCGAAATGTGAAATTCGCAACATCATATACTTAACACATAACCATAAACATGTAACGAAATTGTAATTTCGTAACATGTTATAACCGAAATTCCAAAAACGTGATACGAAAATATGAATTAGCAACAAATTATTCAATACGAAATTCGTATATTTTGTTGCGAATTGTGAAATTCGCAACATTATATGCTTAAAAATTTTAGTTTCGGAATCTTCAAATAGTCCCAAACGTGTTGCGAAATCGTAATTTTGTAACGTCAAATAAACGAATGAAAATGCACAGGTAGTTACAAATTTCGTAACACTATATACGAAATTCGTATATTTTGTTGCGAATTGTGAAATTTGCAACATTATATACCTAAAAATTTCAGATTCGAAACCTTCAAAAATCCTCAAACATGTTGCGAAATTGTAATTTCGCAACATTTTATGACCGAAATTCCAAAAACATGTTACGAAAATATGAATTAGCAACAGATTATTCAATACGAAATTCGTATATTTTGTTGCGAATTGTGAAATTCGCAACATTATATGCTTAAAAATTTTAGTTTCAGAACCTTCAAATAGTCCCAAACGTGTTGTGAAATCGTAATTTCGTAACGTCAAATAAACGAATGAAAATGCACATGTAGTTACGAATTTCACAATTCACTACACTATTATACAAATTGTGAATTTCACAACATTTAAAAAGACTCCAATATGTTGCGAAATTGTAATTTCGTAACGTCAAATAAACGAATGAAAATGCACAGGAAGTTACGAATTTCACAATTCGCTACACTAATATACGAATTGTGTTACGAATTGTGAATTTCGCAACATTATACACCTAAAAATTTCAGATTCGAAACCTTCAAAAAGACTCAGACATGTTGCGAAATTGTAATTTCGTAACTCAAATAAACGAATGAAAATGCACAGGAAGTTACGAATTTCACCATTCGCTACACTATTATACGAATTGTGAATTTCGCAACATGTCTGAGAAAACAGGTATTGGAAAAAAAAAGCAGATCTACTTTCAGAAGAAGAAAAAAACGCAGATCTACATGTCTGAAAAAAAACCATATCTGAAGAAAAACGATGGAGCGGCCGAGCACGGCGGACTGCAGACGACGGAGCGCGGAGCACGGCGGACGGCAGACAATGGAGCAGCGGAGGGGAAAAGGCTGGGAAGGAGAAGAAAAGAAAAATTGAGAGAGAGGTAGAGAAGAAGAAGAGGAGAGGGGAGGGGGGGAGAGAGAGAGCAGCAACACAGAGAAAACTTACCAGCGAAGAGGCAGCGGTGAACGGCGGACGGTGGAGCAGCGGACGATGGAAGGTTGGGAAGGAGAAGATGAGGCGGAGGAGACGAGGTGGCGGAAGTTTTGAGGTAGAAAACTAGGGTTTTCTGGTTTTCTGGTGTGGGAGAGTTTTTTTAGAGAGAGAAAAAGTGAGATGGGAAATGAAATGGGGGATGACACGGTTTCTTTATTTGAAAACTGAAAATAACTTGTACAATGTAGTAAGGGTATAATTGTCCCAAAATCACATTTTTGGCTATATTTTTACCATATTATGTTCCTTGACAACTATTGGTATCTAAGGGGGGTTTTTGCTATATGGGTCTTTCACTCATATAAATACATGATAGGTATGTTAATAATATATTTCTTTCACACATAATATAATATAAGGTAAATAATATATATTATCAATAAGGTAAGTTTGTATTTCTTATGACATATTATATATTATACTGTATCTTATATTACGTTATTGCCCTTAATTTTGATAAGTAGTAAGGATATTTTAGGCGATTCAAATTTTGTAAAATAATACTCTTTTTATATAAGTATAGATAATTTCTCGCAACAAAACTCTTGCTATTGTTCATCTTGACGATGCAATTGATAAATGTTGTTTGCTTACAAGGTCCTTGCACAGAATAAATTTTTAAGATGTATTGATTTATCACGATTGTAATTAGGGGTGTACACGAGCCGAGTCGAGCCGAACACTGGCAGGCTCGAGCTCAGCTCGAGCTCGATTCGAGCTTTGTATTTCGAGCTCGAGCTCGGCTCGACAAATATCAACCAAGCTCGAGCTCGGTTCGAGCTCGGCTCGTTATATATTCGTTTGGCCGAGCTCGAGCTCGAACGTTCGAGCTCGGTTCGATAATCTAAAAATTATAAATTTATTAATTTATATTAATATTGAAAAAGTAATAAAATAAAAAATATTTATTAAAAGTATTAAAAAATTTGTGAACATGTTCGTGAACATGTTCGGGAACATGTTCGTTTAGGTGATTCGCGAACATGTTCAAGAGCTAGCTCGTTTACTATCGAACTCGAACGTGTTCGTGAGCATTTCGAGCCGAACATAGGTATGCTCGAGCTCGGCTCGAAAAATTTGTCGAGCTCGATTTGAGGCTCGAGCTCGGCTCGTTTAGTAAACGAACGAATTTCGAACGAGCTTTTTTCGAGCCGAGCTCCGAATAGCTCGCGAACCGTTTGGCTCGTTTACAGCCCTAATTGTAATATTTTTTTGAGGAGTTCTGTTATAGTTTTTTATTGGTTAATTATGATTGTTGTTAAACTTTTTATATTCTATTTCACTGCAATGTTTGCTTACAAGGTCCTTGCATAGCATTAAATTTTAAGATGTATTGGTTTATCTCGATTGTAATACTTTTTGAGGGGTTGTATTATAGTTTTTTGATTGGTTAATTATAATTGTTGTTAATTTTTTTATATTCTATTTCACTGCAAATTTTCATGGGCCGCATACCACTTTTAGATTTATTTTGTTTTTATTTTATTTTAATTATTGTGGGATGGTTGCTTCATCAGTTTTATGTATATTTTGCTATGTAATCATTTGTTGATAAATAGTTTTCGAATTTAGTATGACAAAGAGTTTTTTTCTGGATGGAATAAAAAAATACCTACATCGTTTGAGGTATTTCTGTTTGGCAGAAGGTGAAACACAAATGCCAAATGTCAATAATTCAACCAATGAAAGAGAAGATAAAAATTAGAAGACTATCATGTTATAGATATGCATGAGGTTGGCGGATTTATCCAAGTGCTAGGATGTGCTGAAGCACTCCTAACAAATTTTTTATTTATTATTGTTGATCGAAAGAAAAATTTGGTGTATCACCCTTCATCAATCTGAAACATAGTGTTGTGGAAGGGAGTCGTGTAGGGAAGGTGAAGTAAAATGTAGAGCGAGAGAGTAATTCTTTTTTTTTTTGAGAAAGAGTAATTGAGTTGAGAAAAAATAGAAAATGCTAAATTTCCTTCATAAGTTTGGTTAATATTCCTCCATCCACCACTAGTTTATTACAATTTTCTTTGTGGAACATCCACAAACCATCAATTCTAGTTACAGTAATAGGTCGCACACATCCCACGTATATGTAACTTTATTTTATTCACAACTACCTCACAAATGAGACATTTATTCCACTCATAACATATTTTATCAATCAAGTCAACCAAAATTATTAAACCTGACAAACGAATGGTATACTAAGTGGGTACAAAAGGTTAAAATGGATTTCAAATGCAAAACAATGGTGGCTAGATCCTGCCTTTTTTTTCTCAAACAATAAGATATATCTCTCTTTTTAAATTTATTTTTCATAACATAAGATTCATTTTATATTACTATCATATTCTTTTCAAATAAATCTTTTTTAAATAATGAAATTAATAAGAAGATCTAAAAGATGGAGCATATATTGAGAATATATTGCTATTTTAATTTATTTCATTGCATGAAATTTTTATTAACATTAAATTAAAGTGCCCTTGACATTTTTTCTACATTTACCTTGTATATAGGGTATCAACCTTATTATAGTTTGTAATAGTGTATCAGGCTTTGGCATATCGGCTTCAGTTGGTTTTGTTTTAGGGCACCGACAACAGAAGCTTGATCGAGCGGCCCGAGCCTGTCTCCATGGTGTAATACCCTGAACTTTCCTAAGTCATTAAGTGCATATTAAATGAGTTAATATGCCTATATGATAAGTTTTGAGTGCTAAAATTTTTTCGCGAAAATAAATTTTTCTGTGAAATGACAAAAATGCCCTTACGTGCTCTAATGTGATTTTTCTCGTTTCGATTATTCGAATCGAGTATGTGACGCATTGTTTGAGCTTAATTATATGAGTATGAGCTTGAGTATGAATTTCAGAATTTTCTGAGAACTTTGAATTCAGATGAATAGTAACGTAAACCGAGAAAAATATTATTCATCGACCGACTTCGAATTTAGTCTAATTAGTTTCATTTGAATCTATAATTTATTCTTAGACTTTTGAAATAAGTCGGAGAATTTTCCAAGATCATTTGAAGAAGTTTTAAAAATAAATTGCTTAACGACTCGTTTAGCCGAGCAGTTTTTATAAACTTATTCGTTAAAAGGAATCTTGACATAAAAATGATATCATTGGATTCCTTAATTTATTTTGAGAAATATAAGACAAATTAGAGAGAATTTGGACGACGAGAAAGAGACGAGAAGGGTTTTAAATTATTTGACGGAATAAAATAATATAACGGGGATATTTTCTACCGAAAAATTAATTAATCGGGCGAAAGTAGCAGTAATAAGGTTTGATCTTATCCTTAATAGTAAACCTAATTGCTAAGTCACTCTCAAGAGAGCAAGTGAACCTTACTCTCTCCCTCATTTGGCCAACACATTTGATTCCCTCTCTCTCTAAATCTCTCACTCTCAATCTCCTCTCTCTCTCTCTCGGTACTCTATTGCAGAGAAGCAGGTTTTTGCAGCAGCAAAAACAGCTCCATCTCCTCTCTTCTTCATCATGTTTTCACCATAATCATCAAGAGATCATCCTCTCATTCACCCCTTCATCATCCCCCTGCCTTGAAGCCATGAAGAGCAACAACTCGTCCTCCATCGCCGAGCAGCAGCTTCTATCTCATCACCTCCACCTCCATCGATAAACCTTCATGCCTATACCTAAGTTCTTGATGAAATCATGCAACTAGCTTGAGGATCTTTTGATGTATATCATCTTCTCCATATCCAAGATCATCTAAGTAGTAAGTTTTTATCTTCAAGCTTGAAATAAGCTTAGAACAACCTCTCTTTCCATCGATTTTCATGGAGAAAATAAGGGTTTGATCCCTATTTTTGAAAGTTATGATCTTAATGTCTTGCATATCTTTTCATGCAAGGAAAGGATATACAAATCCACCATCTTTCATCCTCCAAGCCATCCAAACCTTCAAGCCAAGAACTGATGAGCAGGAACTGCCAGAACCTGGTTCTTTGCTTTACCGGTAGTGCACCGAAGGGAAACAGACCGCCTATGTAGACCTGGTTTCGTTTAGCTTCTTCTTCTACCGCCGGTACTCTCCCGGGCCCGAACCTGTTTCGTTGGGTGTTTACCCTTTGGCCATGTCCCCCGAACCTCCTAAGTACGTTTGGCGTAAGAAGGTGGAACGTGGACAGGAACCTCCCTTTCCAACGGTTGTTTGTTTGTATTTCACTCTTTAACCCCTCCACGGCCGGTTGACCAAAATGAGGATCCCAAATTGCATGAGCAATAGGTCTTACGTGTAAAGGGTCTTGTACCCATGATTCAAAATTTCCTTGCCAAGCTACATGAAAGAGATTTCCGGAAGTCCACAGAAAAATTATTGCTTCTATTTATTTTAAGTATGATTCATTCATTTCTTAAGATGTATATATGTATATGTAAGTGATAAAATAAGGAAAGAATGCATGATTTACTTTATGCTTAGGCAAATCTTAGGGTTATAATGATGAGATGATGATCAAAATGAAGATTAAAGTATGATTTAGGGTAAAACAAGATAAAAGAAAAATAATATGCCAAGAACCCTAAACTCGGCTAAGAAAAAAAAATAGGGAAAAATAAGTTCTTGATGAGTTTTGATGATTATTTGATGATATTATGATGATATATGCTTATTATGATTTTTCATGTGATTTATATGCATATATGTGATGATGATAATTTTTGGTGAATTTATTTGATTTTTAATGAATTTAATCGATGAAAAATAGAATAAATATGATTAAATTATGATTTATAAATTTTCTGAGTTTTATGATGTTTATGAGCATGATGGTATATGAGAATATGATCTAGATGTGTTTTTAAGATGAAATATGAATTTTATTATTTTTCTCAAAAATTTCGAAATATGCCTTATTTTGAGAAAATGAATTCTTGATGATTTTGATGAGATATAATGATATTGATGATGATGATGATGATGATGATGATGATGATGATGATGATGATGATGATGATGATATGTGTTAGATAAAATTTTTGAAAGAGTTTATAAGCATGAAAATTGAGGAAATTAGAAGATATTTTAGTGATTTTTATTGAATTTTTCGAAGAAATGAAGAAAAATAGATATAAAAATAAAAATGAGTATGTTTAGGTTAATATGAGTTTTTGAAGATGTGTTCTTCATGTTCATCAGAAAAACTTGAAGATTTGAAGATGTTATAAATCAATTAGAAAATAATTATTTTTATATATTTTAATGCGAAAAATGAGTAAATATATATATAATGATGAATTTCATTAAAAATGAAATTAAGAAATAAATGAGATGTTGAGTATATTTTGAGTAATTAGAGTAAGAAATGACATTTCATGAATTTTCTAGAATAAAAATCAAGATATATATATATATATATATATATATATATATATATATAATAAAAACAAATAATGAGAAAAAGAAGTAAGTGAAAATATGAGTTTAATTAGACAAAGAAATGTATTCTTTGTAGATATTGATGTTAGAATGATGATAAGTAAAGATGTGATGTGAATTTGATGTTATGATAAAGAGAGATAAAATATTAATAATAATATCAATATTTGAGAATAAAAAGAGAAATAAAATAAAAGAAAATGAAATTATCTATGAGATAATATGAGTTAGAAGTCATATATGTGAGTTAAGAGTTAAGATGTTCGTATTTGAGTTTGTTTGTTTCAAACGAGAAGAAAAATGAGTATTATTAAAAAAATAAGAATAAAATAATAGAATAATTGATTTAATGGAATATTTCCATTAAAAATGAATATGCTTGAGTGATGTGAATTCTAAGTGATGTTTATGTGTTTAAGTGTACTTTGAATGTTTGATTGATGAGACGAGGTATTAATCGAGTAAAGGAAAATGATAGAAATTTGAGAAACGAGCAAATGAATATATTATGTGAGAAAAATAATATTTTTTAGTTTAAAAATATTTTGATATTGAGTTATTAATGTTATATGATGTGTTAAGTGATTTGATGATGATATTTGAGTAGAAATAAGCAAGTTTACTTTTTGAATCACTTAAAAAGGAGTTAAAACGTAGAAGTTATCGAGCAGCGAAGTTTTTAAATGAAAAACCCGAGTTTTTGATTAAATAAAAAGAAAACTGATTTTAAAAGAAAGAAAAGATTAAATAATTGTTATTTTAATGTTAAAGTATTAAGTTGAAACTGTATACGTATATGAATATGTATTTTGAGGAAAATGATGACGTATTTTAGAGTCAAGAAATACGAAATAGAAGTTGGAATGTTAAATTCAAAATAATTATTATTATTTGAGGTTGACGAAATGATTTTCGTTAAGAGTTTGAAGTTATGAGTTTTAAAGGTTAAAAGTCGAGCAAAAATTCATTATTATGTGATTATATGATTAAGTATGATCTCATTAACCTATTTACTTGAGAAAGGTTAATCAGTTATTTAATATAAGTGTTTGAATATTGATATTGATACTTGAGTATTATGACGATGTTTGAGTATTAATGTGAATACGTGTTTATGATGTGAAGAACTTGAATATGATGTAAGTACTTGATTATCGATACGAATTATTGATTATTAATATGAGCGTTAAATGTTAACATGAATGATGTATGATGATAATAGTGGAGATTTAACATTATGATTTGCCGTAATCATATGACTTGAGTACATGAGAAGTTAAGACGAGTTAAATTGTAACTTATCGATGTACGTGAAGATTAAAATATTATATTAAAAATGAGAATTTGAGTTTGAGAATTATTAGAAACCGAGTAAAGATGATGATTCGAGAACGAGAAATCGAGAAGGATATCGATATAGAGAAGTTTAAATAAGTTAAGAAAAACTTGAGTTAAGTAGAAGTCCTTCAGTCGAGCCCTAAATCTATTTTACGTTTTACAAAATAGTAATCTCGTTCTTATCCGATGTTATTAATGAAGGGCCGAGCGGGACTGAAGGGTAGTCGGGAAGCGTAAAGAGTAAGCAACCTCGACCCAATATACCAGAAGTCAGGTGGGCTTTCTGAACTAAAACCAAATGATGAATGCGCTTACTATTTATATATTACGTGCGCTTTTCAAATTGATTGACTTGCCTAAATGTTCTAAATATTTTGGTATGTAATCATCTACGTGTTATGGTTGTTGATGGTCCTGTGGACGCATGGGATACAGGTCTTGTGGACGCACATGATAGTGGTCCTGTAAGATACGAGACAATGCATGCATTAGGTGACTGTAAGCCTTACTTCGGTAGAGCCGGTCATGGTGTTCGAGAAGGAGGCCTACTTCTCAACACCACAGTAAAATAGTTGTAGATTGATTCATACCTGAGTATAAATGACTGCAGTCGATTTCAGAAAAGTATAAAAATATTTTTATGGTTGACACAAGTGGTAAATTATTTTTAAACGATTATGTATTTAACCCTTGTGATGCAGCAAAAGAGGCAAGTCTAATAATATAGCTCTGATGAGTAGAGTTTCAAATGTTTTTGGCATGTGTTCATTGAGTACGAAGTACTCACGCCCTGCGTGTTATTTCTAAAACGTGCAGGTTAACTTGGTTGAGGAGGACGTGGTGTGCTTGAGCGGTTCATTGTTAATATATTTGTATTTTGGAAGTTTGACTTGAGGTTATGTGTCTTCATACATATAGCCTTCGAACTTGATGTTGATGTTTGTGTTCCGCTGCAACACTGTTATTCTGTTGTCTTTGATTGCATGCTCGAATTTCGTAACTATGAGTTGTGTGCTCGAAACTATTCCCTGTTTGTCTTTTAATTCTCCATGACTTGGATTTCCAAAACACGTATTATATTTTGAAGCCAATGTAAATTATTTGCGCTCATTTATTTTGAAAATCCCTTGAAAGCATGTTGATATTTGATAATGTTTATTGTCGATTACCTTATTCTTGAGCATGAACCCTTGTTGAGTTAAGTTTATTTGATGGTTTCACCTTCACACTCCAATGGAGTTTGGTCGTTCCTACACACCGGATTTCGGGCTGTGACACATGGTGAGCAATGTGGCTCGATTTCGTTTATTGTAAAGAGCCTCGCTCGGGTAAAATTAATTTTTAAGCAATTTAGGTTTGTGTATAAATTTTAAGCTGAATTTGTATATTTTAATCCCTCCATCCACGATAAGTGTGATTCGAAGGGAGTGACACATGTTTTAAAAAATAAAGAAGAGTGGGTGAGAGTGAGAAGGATAAAGGAGAGTGGGGAAGGTAGTTGTTTTAATTTAATGGAATGAAGGAGAGCATGTGTGAGAGTGGAGAAGATAAAAGGATAATAGTGGGGTCACACTTATTGTGGACGACCCAGAAAGAAAATAAGGTCACACTTATCGTGAATGAAGGGAGTACAATTTTTGGCTTTATACTTGAAATTAAAATTAATTGATATTTTGTTAGGATTTATATTAAATAATAACAATGTTTATAAATATTCAAGTTTAAAGTGAATAGCGGGTATTACTATGGAGGTTTAAGACGTGCACAAATTGTAATTATTTAAAATCTTGAAGAAATGGGTACGTGTAAATAAATAAGCAAATTGAAATCACTAGCGGACATTACTACACATGGTATGGCGGAAACGAGTCGTAATATTGCTTCTTAATCGGGATTGAGATGGAGTATGATATTCAAGGTTTCATGGTGTATTACTATGTGAATTTGAGACGATAGCAAAAATGTAATATTATTTTTAATCGAGTTGCAACAGGTAACGAGTGTAAAAATAAACGTACATTTATACAATATATTATTTATGTTTACTTTATATAGTAGTATTTATATAATATAATAACATTATTATACGGTCTTAATATGTGAACAAACTTAAAAAAATTAATTTGATATGAACGGATACGTGTATATAAATATTTGGATGTGATTAGTTAACGGATATTTATTCCTATATAGATTTTGGAGCTATTTGTTTTATAAATATTATAGAATATATGAGAAATTCTGTCGATGTTCAATGGGCAAAAACATATATCTACTCGTGACGATGACGGTAAGATGCATGACACAACAACTAACGTGGTTTATGGTTAAATTTTTGACAAATTGTGAAGTAATTACAAAATTAATTATTCAAAAAATTGATAATTTTTATTTTATGCATGTATTTGCTTTGATTTTCTTTGATTTCCTTGCAGCTGAAAGAAATTAGTAAACAATAATTATATTATAACTTAAAAAAATTAATTAATTATATTTTTAAAATAAAATATTATAATATTAAGTGACCTTGATGAATTTTGACGGGTTACACCCTAGCATGCATGAAAATAAGAGGTTGTCAACTGTCAAAAGAGTGTACCCAATTCATCCGTGCCCCACGAGGCCAATTGCAAATGACATTTTTGGATCAATTAGTCTGGGCCATAATTATACCGGACCAAAATAATTATGATGGACCGGCTGATTAGCCCGTTTTTGTGTTTGACATGTTTCTTGAAAATTTTCAGATATACGTATACTTTCAATAGACATGGCAATGATATCGAATCTCTCACGTTTCATGAGTAAAGGCACTTTGTCCTAATTAATTATTGAGTTTTTATATTCAACAGGCGTGAACAAATGATGGCACTATATCGAATTATTTTAGCTCTTCTCCAGTACTGGAAAATGTGAGATGGAGATTTGTTACCATGAAATCCATGATCAGTGGGGGATTGTATTTGTAGCTACTAAAATTAGTCATTACACTAGAGAAAGATAGGCCGATCTTTATTCCATGCAACATGCACATAGTTTAAGTCTTCTTTTGATTTGAAGAATATGTGGAAACATTTAATATTAATCAACCTTATTCTATATGATTTCTCTATTTAAAAGGTAATAAGAAGCCCTTGATAATATTTATTTCAATAACAATATCATTTTCATAAAAGTAGATGCCAAAATGGGAAAAGAAAAGGTGCATGCGCAATGCGGTATTAATTAGTAGTAATACACCGCAACCCGTACCAACCCCGTTAATTTCAGGTATTGGATATCCGGTTACCCGCTGATTTTAAGGTTGGGACCGGGTCACCCGAATATCCGGAATCCGTATTAGCAGCCCTAAGTTATAGTATGAGTAGGACTATGATTAATATTAAATTTATCTAAAATTTAATATATAGATTTACATTATTGTCCTTCAAATAAGCATAATATTAGGATATATTAGGTAAATCAAATCTTGTAATAATCTTCTCTTTTATGGATATACCACAAGGGTGTGCTTGCTTTTTATACCTATAAAAATCCTCTATTTAGATGTAAAATGGATGGATGACAAAAATCTCTCACCCTTTAAATCATTCATTTTATTTTTCTTAAATCTCTCATTTCCATCATCATAAAGAGGTTTTAAAGGGTGAAACTTCTGTTTATCCCTCCATTTCCCTCTAAATGGATCGAAGGTATAAAAAGCAAATGCAAGCTAAATTTATAACCAACATTTGAATTTCTTAGTTAAAGAACCCAAGAATCTCACTTTACATCACATACAAGAAATTTAAACTCAATATTTTACACATCGAAAATAATTAGAAAAATAACTTAATCACAAACTCGAATACAAGATGCATATATCACAAATGACAAGACAATCAAACGCGATAAATTAAATCAAGAGTTGACAACAGCACAATGCTTCCGAATCTCACCGGCAGTTCCCGTTTTGACCCCCACTCTTCCCATTTTCTCCATGGATGCAGCAAATTCTTGATAGAAATTATTGAGAGATCCATCCAAGATTTGAGTGATGAACGATGTGGTTCTTGAATCGGTGAGCAATGCTGCATCAGACTGGAACAAACCTCTCCGCTTGAGCACGAGCTTATAGTAGCTAAGGTCGAAAGTTCGGAAACTTCCAGGATCCATCTCGACTTTAGCAGTGGAGTTGAAACTCGTGCACTTGTTGGCTTTTAGATTGGCCGCGTACTCACTGTCTAGGGCCGGGTCTTGATCCCCGACACCCGTAAAATTGTACAACCGGTTCCGGAATGATGTGCAATGGCTAATACCGATAGTATGAGCACCTGTTGTATTGTATTGTATTGTATTATTTAGAACCAAAACCATGTTAATTCATCTTTCACAAATTCAAGTAACATTTTATTATCTAGAATTTATATCAAAATTGCTTAAAGGAATGAGATGATATCAACCGCAATAGTTGTAGTAGCTGTTTCAAATCATACGTAATAACGTCATAAAACACGATTAATGAAATACGAGACTGAAAAACAGCAAATAATATACAAATTCGTACCCGACAACAATACGAGGTCTTTAAGATTGAGTCCCTTGTTAGCAAAATCAGTCTGGAGAATGGTAAAGTTGCTCGTCGGAGCTGGAATCTGTGCACGTGCTTCTGAAGCATTTGATATTACTCCATCTCTACGCCCTGTTGGAACATTCCAGAAGGGACCTCCCTATAGTAAGAAAAGAAAAGAAAAGAAAAAAGAATTTTATTCTAACAAATAATCACAAAAATACTTGTAATTAAAGAAAGAAATCATTTTCATTTACTAACCGTGGCCACAACGGCGTCTCTTGCGACCAATGCAATGACGTCAGCACAAGAGACGACGCCGGGGCATTCAGCTTCGAGCAGGGTCTTCACCCCGTCAATGAAGTCAAACCCTCGGAGAGTCCGATTTGGTGGTGCAACTTTCTCCGTTTGATTGCCCGTGCTCGTTGTGGTGTTCAACAGCACCGATGCATCGCATCCCTGACAAAAGAATATTCCATATTAGGTCCATCCAGGAAAGTCTTATAGATGTTACACCTGATGAACTAACTGACAACAAATTAAATGAACACTTACCCTCACGAAGCAATCATGGAAATGCATCCTAATAAGAGCTGCTGCAAGCGAAGGAGCATTTGGGATGTGCTGGTTGACGTAATCTTGCACGATTTTTTCGGCTTTTGGACACGAATTCGCATAGAAATTCGTCTGTAGATCAGCATGAGTAGCGACTGCGAGTAGTCCTATGAGCAAGAACGTTGTTGCAATTGAGAATTTGCCAACTTGTCCCATTTCCGATCAAGTAATAAATATTGAGACAAGCTATAGCTAGCTATAGCTCACACCTTCAAATCCAAGATATATGTAGTGTTTAGAATTACCAAATCCATAGTGCATGGCCTGATTTTATATAGGGCATATTTGGATTGATTAGCTAGGAAGCTAATTCGGTAGGGACATATATGTCATTATGCATATATATTTGATAATGCCATGTGATGATCGACAACAATAGTCGACATTTATCTTTATGGAGTAGTTTGATAGAAAATGATTATTTGCATTTTCTTGATGGTTGGATTTGTTCAATGCGATCAAAGAATCAATAATCAGAGTGCAAACCTTCTCCACGAAGCTCATATAATTTGTTTTGTTATCTTGTTGAGCATATATAAACAAAGTTCATAAAAAATCATTGAAGTTTAGATATTCATTAATTCGATGACTCAACAGATTAGGTAAAAACATTCAGATTGGAGTCTCTATTGTCTCTCTATATGACATCTCTTATTACTTTAATAAGGCCATAACATGTGGCATAATTAATGGTTTATAACCAAATGTCTCAAGTTTGAATTTTCGATAACATCTTACAAGTCTGTTGCATCATGTTTTCCTAGTGCGCTCGATTTACCTCTTTCGCATTCTTTGCATGTTATTAAGTAAGAACAAAATTTACCCAGTACACACCTTTGACGAGTTACTCTCGTTATCGAAATATTAGGAAAGATAAAAAAAGTTACATGTAGGTTTCTATAAAATAATCAAAGATAGAACAAGTTAGGTAATTTTTGCGTGGTTGCTGAGGCAACTTTTTTTGTTTATATAATGAAACCTACTAGCTACTACACTTTGTGAAGCCAGCTCATGCACGGAGAGTATTAAAAGTTGCAAAAGAAAAAAGAAGAGAGAAAAAGGAAATGAGAAATTGTTGTAACTTAATTATTGAACAAAATTCCAAATAAAACAACACAAATATACTTAAATAGTATACTTTTTGGTAAAATTCAATAATTTTGGTCTTGTTGCTGGCATTTTTTATAGTAAAAGTTTCCAAAGAATCGACTTTAATTAACAAGGCTGAATTGTTTGTATAAAAGTAGTACGTACTAGCTAGTTTTCTTTATCCCTTTGAATGTGATTCGCTTGTTTTAACTATTAAGCACAGCCTTTATTTATGTATAGGCTTTACTGCAGCCACACTCTTAAGAGGTGATCGGTAAGATGGAATGTAATGAGGTAGGAATGGAGTGGAATGGTTAAGTTGATTCTTATGCTTGGTATGTACAAAAGATAAGTAAAGGAATGGAACTGATATGTCACAGCTCCAAATCCCGAGGGACGGCAAAGCCGGGGTGCGACTAGGGGTTGGATTAAAGAAGCGAGGAAGAAGGGGGATAAATAAATAAACAAACAATAACTAAACAACAACTGATATCTATGAACAGACTTTATTAAAAAGGAAGAGAGTCAACCTTGAAGGATCGCTTGACAGAGTTTTTCTTAAAAGAAACTAAGTTCAACGTACGAGACTTAGATTAGAAGTTTATACAAAGACACGAAATAGTTTGGCAGCGGAAAGCGTAAAGCTTAACACACAGTTCTTCATCCTATTTACAACCTTCTACTCAACCTCCGCCGCTCCCGTCACTCAACCTGCACATTTTATAAAACATATGCAGGGCTAAGTATAAATATACTTAGTAGGCACATTGCCGAAAACATATCATAAAGTATAGATTAATCAAGCATCTTAAAAGTAACGCATCGGGGTTTTTCACCAAATGCCCGTGCCTACTAAATATTTTCTTTCTTTTCATAATAGCTTGCGCAAGCCTTTACAGATGTTACGTTCAACTTGCCCAACTTCTGTTTCAACGCCGGAAGTGATGGAATTTAAACATTAAACTGCATCTACAACCACAACACTTACTTCAAAATTGAAAAAAGAAATGGTTCAAATTATAGCAAAGCAACACAAGTTACCCATTGCGAATAAGTGTGAAATATGATGAACCTATATTCCATAAAAGTTGCTAGTGCTAGGAGTCCATTTTGATAATTTCATCATAGCACCTTATAGCCGTCAAATAACTACCCAACTCTCTCAACTAATTATATGAGAAACTCTCAAACTTTTCAATTAGCATAGGCATGAATGATTATTAAATAAAGATAATTTGATTTTAAAGAGAAAAATATAGGAGTCTATATATTAAATCAAATAATTAGGTAAGATAAATTGTTAAAAAGGTAAGTTTCTACAAAATACGTTATATTATATCATAAATATAATATATTGTCTTACGATATTGCCCTTAATTTATAGATATAATAAGGATATTTTAAGCAAAACAAATTTTGTAAAACAAAGTTCTTTTTATATTAGTATAGATTTCATGCCTTAAAATTAAATAGATTAATTTACTTATGTAATCTTATTAATTATCATCAGGAATATTTACATTCAATTACTAATTATCAAATTACAAAAAATTAAAGGGCAAAATGAGCAAATGTCATAATTTTACCCTTAATTAGGAAATAAGAAACAAAATCAAAATAGACACAAAATAAAAAAAAATACCAGATGGAGTAAATTAACTAATTCATAATTAATTACAACAATTTTAAATGTCTAAGCTTATTGGCACTAAATGCCCTTAGACTTCATTGTGTTTATTTTACTTTTGAAAAATATTATTTTAACTTTTGAATTCTTTAAATACCTTAATCATACAATTAAGGAGGTGATTGGTATGATGGAATGGAATGAGGTAAGAATGGAATGGAGCTAGGAATGGAATTGAACGGGTAAGTTGATTCTTATGCTTGGTATGAGTAAGGAATAAGTAAATGAATGGAATCGATATTTTTTTATGCATTGTGTGTGTGTGTGTGTGTATATATATATATATATATATGTTTGTGTTGTATGTGTATACGCCTGTATATATGTAGTGTGTGAATGTATGTGTGTGTGCAGTGTGTATATGCATGTAGTGTGTGTGTGTGTATGCAGTGTGTGTGTGTGTGTATGTGTGTATATGCATGTAGTGTGTGTGTGTGTATGCAGTGTGTGTATGTGTATGTGCATTGTGTGTGTATATATGTGTGTGCAGTGTTGGGAAATTTAAGTAAAGTTTTGATTGATTCCAAAACCAACTGACCCCAACCGAGTAGATGTTGCCAGATCCTAATATTAATAGTTAGGCTCGCTGTTTGAGCAATGTTAAGATTTTATCTTCACAGGTCTCCAGCTGAAGACGGCAACAAGGCTTCACTCGGATAGAACATCAGTTGAGAGAAAGTCAACTGAGCGTTCAAGAAGGAAGATGTAAGAGACAGAACATCAGTTGCAAGAAAGACAACTGAGTGTTCAAGAGATAAAACATCAGATGAGTACTTAAGGGGGAAGATTCAGAACATCAGAAAGACAGCTGAGCGTTCAAGGTTCAGAACATAAGAAAGACAACTGAGCGTTCAAGAAAGACAACTGAGCGTTCAAGATGGAACATCAGTTGCAGGACTCGAATTGATAAGATCGACAACATGAAATTCAAGGCAGCTGAGAGTTCAACTGTTCCTATTCAGACAGAAGGTCAGATGAAGATATCGATCAGATGGAACATCAGCTGAAGACCACTTAGATGAAGACCAGAACTTCTCAACCAACTAAACAAGGTTGGAAGTCAAAGGTTGAAGATTTGAATTTCAAAAAGGAAGTCACGTGAAGGTTTGACGGTCTGTCATTACCTCATTTGGCCCAACACAAGGCTATCTCAGATGGAAAGCAGAAGTTCACAGTTGCCAAATCCGGAAAGTCTGCAGAGATGAGAGACAAGCCATCGCTTTCACAAGAACAGAGATCAACGGCTCCTCCAACGACTAGTTGATTCTCTCCGCCTATAAATAGAGGCCTTCATTCATTCACCAAGACCAATAAGAAGACAGACGACACGAGACAGACAAGTGCAAAGAGTTAGACGAGCGAACATCACCAGTTGAGAGTTCATATCGCAAACGAGCTAAACTGAATTCAATCTCTAAGAACATCACTAGTTGAGAGTTCATAGAGTGTTAGATTCTGTCTTGGTGTTTTTGATCTATCCTTGAGAACATCACTAGTTGAGAGTTCATAGCTTAGATCCTAGCTCACTTCTTGTTCGAGCTATTAGTTGGAAACCCACTCTTTCACACATCCTCTCAAAAGGATTGTTAGGATCCTACTCTTCCCGTAATTGAGTAGATAGGTTGATAAGTACCCGTAAACTTATCTGTAAGGTTGATAAGTACCCATAAACTTATCTTAACGGTTGCAAAGCCTGCGTAAGCTTTGTGGTTTTTGTCCAGAAGAACTTGGAATGAGTTTTGTGGACTCACAACTCTCCGTGGACGTAGGAGTTCTCTCCAAACCACGTAAATCTTTGTGTGTTTGTGTTTATTATTCAGTTATTTATTGCATATTCAACTAACCAACTAACCAGCACTCAAACTGCATTTTCAACATTCTCAACTGATTTGGTTATTGACCGACCTTGCATATCTGAGCGTGAGTTATATTTTACGAGTTGTTATTTCCACCACATTCCGCACAGCACCACTCTCACAGCTGAGTTTTCTTACTCAGTTGTGATTCCACCTGAGTCTGTTTACTCGGTTGTGATATTTTCAGGGGGTTGTTTTTAAAATTCCTAATGGTGTATTCCCCCCCCATACACCAGAACTCGTATCTGGACCATCAAGTGGTATCAGACCAGTGGTTCAAAAGACTGCTGACTCTGTTTCACGAGGTGTGAATCGAGGTGTTACTTTCTTCAGTGGTCAACTGAACAGATCTTTTTCACGTTAGTGCATATCTGCTTGCATCTGTCTTTTGTTTGTGTGTGCAGATGGATGTTAAAGACAAGATCGTTGTCACGTTCTCGGTTGTGAACTATACATCCTGAAGAACTCAGATGAAGAAGATTCTACTGTCAAAGCATCATCGAATGCAAGAAGTACTTACATCTGGACCGATCATCATCAGAGAAAAGGTCACTCGCACTCCTACAAATCCTAATGATGGGGATGCAACTGAGGTGATGGTTGAGAAGAAGCCAGAAGACTTCACTCCAGAGGAAGCTAAAGTGAGCCAGCTGGATATCTGGGCTCAAAGCACTATCATGTCCACAGTTGGACAAGACTATCTTCCTTGGATAGAAGAGTGAGATATCTGGGCTCAAAGCACTAAAGAGATGTGGGATATTTTAGCATCTCTTAGCGAAGGGAGTGACGAAACCAAGGAGAACAAATTCTCCCATGCTTGTCAAGATTTTGACAACTTCTGTCTGAGAGCTGATGAAACCATTGATCAGTTAGAGCTTCGGTTCATGGATATCATCCGAATGATTCAGTCTATCCGAAGAGGAAAATATACTTTGAGAGAGATCAACCTCAAAGTATTACAAGCTCTACCGGCTGAGTGGGACACTTTTACCAACATCCATGAGAGCCGAGCTGATCTTGGAGAAATGGGAACTGACAGACTGTTCTCAATCCTGAAAGGAAATGAGTACAAGGTGAACCGACGAAGATCAACTCAGTCCTCGGGGTAGTCGAGTCGACATGAGGATGTTGGTTCAGCAACAAAGACAGTAGCACTTCGAGCTGACTACTCCAAGCCGCGAACATCAAGGCCAACACGATCTGCAGACACAGCTACGAAGGAGCCAAGCAGAGAAGAGCTGCAACAGAGCATAGCCGCCTTGTCAAAGAAGCTAGCTGACATGGATATTCGGTTCGGAAAATACAAAAGGTTCTACAAATCCAACCGAACTCGAGATAACTCAAAGCCTGTGACCAACAGTTGCTTTGAATGCGGCAAAGAGGGACATTTTAAAGCTGATTGTCCAGATCTTTCGAAGAAAGAAAGATAAGCATTGAGGGCCAAGCAAAGTGCAAAGAACAAGGCCATGGTTGCAGGAGAAGCAGCTGACGACATGGACATCTTCACTGACACTGAAGATGAGGACGAGCTAACTTCCACCAACAACGCTATCGGACAGGATCAATGTCTCATGGCAATAGGAACTGACCAGGATGATGCTGAGGTACATTCTAACCCAGTTAATTTAAATTCTTCTATTGCTACTAATATGCAGGAATCAGTAGAGGAAGAGTTGGAACCCTCTTGGGGTGATTTCTTAGGACTCAGTGAAGAACTGCATCAGCAATCGGTTGAGTTTAAGAGTCTTCAAGAACAGTTTGCCAGACTTGAAGAATCCTTAACCGAAAAGGACGATCTGATTAAAAGTCAAACCGAAGAGATTGATGATCTCAAAAGTCAACTGAATGGGTCCAACCGAACTAATGCTCCAACCGATGAGGAGTTGAAGAAGCAGATCCAGGAGCAGCATGATCAGTTGAACCAACAAGAGGCTCAGATCGACCAACTGATGAAGAAGTCAGACGCACAGACCGAGCATATAGCTGTTCTCCTCAAAGAGTTGCAAACTGAGAAGGACAACCTGATAAAGCTATATCAATCATCCAAAATCATCGATAATTTTATCAATTATCAAAGACAAATGGATGACGTGTCTAGACTCGGTTATGACATGGTCAAGGACTCTAGAATTCCACCCGCAACCTTTGTCAAGGCTGTGGATGTGACGGTTGCCAAATCAAATCCGGTTGAGTCTACAACTCCCCAAATTAATCCAACCTCCACTTCTCAGCAAGCACAACTGACTAAGGAAACTTCAACTGAGAAAGGAAAATGGGCCGTTGTTGGAGAACTGAAGAATTCATCAGTTGGGACTACAACCGAGGGGGAATGTTCCAAGACTCAGAAGAGGAATCAGAGACGTCGGAGATATAATCAGAACTGACCTCAGAACCGACCTCTGAACCGACCTCAGAACTGACCTCAGAAGAGATGGAATCAACCGAACCAACAGGGATTCAACCATCAGAATCAACATCGGTTCCATCATCAGAACAACCAGTGGTTCAATCAGAGTCAACAAATGTGGAACAATTCCAACAGCTGGAGATATTCATGCCAGAACATGAATCAACAACAGGGCATAAACAACTGTCGTCAACAGTCAGGAAGATGGAATCAGACTCAGCCACACAGATTCCAACATGGCGTCCGACCTCATCGACAAAACCAACAGGATAAGAATCGCCATCAAAACAGGGGGAATGCCTCTCCTCCTAAAGCTCATAATGGGAGAAATCAATCTCCTCCCAAGAAACAGAACATCAACAATAACAACAAGTCTAAGGATAACCGAGTGTTGTTATAGTTGATGGAGAAGGAAAAGTGATTTGGAATGATAAATCTATCCGAGTAAACAGGGAAAAACGACTCACAGTTCAAGGGGGAACTGGTTCTAACCCTCCAGGACCCAACTAAAATTGGGGACCTAAGCGTGTTTCTCTGTGCAGGAGCAGGAGGAACAGCTGAGGAAGAATAAAGCATCATGAACCATGTGGGTGATGGATAGTGGATGCTCGAAACACATGACAAATCTAAAGGATTTGCTTGAGAGTTTCGTGGAGAAAGAAGTACCATCAGTTACCTTTGGTGACAACTCAAAAGATCACACCAAAGGCTACGGTACCCTTGAAACCAATCATGTATCTATTTCTAATGTTTCATATGTTGATGGATTGAAGCATAACTTGCTCTCCATCAGCCAATTCTGTGATAATGGTTTCTCTGTCAAGTTTGATGCATAGGGCTGCAGGGTTAAAAATGTTGAAACAAAGCAGGTCATATTGTTGGGAAATCGATCCCCAACCGGGAATGTCTACTATGCAGATTGGAACAGTAGTCCTCCTGAAACCTGTCTGTTATCACAGAGCAGTTCAGATGTGAGCTGGCTGTAGCACAAAAGGCTCAACCATCTGAATTTCAAGACTATGAACCGACTTGCAAGACAGGAACATGCAAAGGGCATTCCAAACCGAGTGTTTTCAACAACATATATTTGCAGTGCACGTCAGTTGGGAAAGCTCGCTAGATCCACCTTTCGGATGAAAACAACTCCTTCAACCGACCGAGTATTACATCTGATCCACATGGATCTCTTCGGGCCAGTTACACCAAAAAGCATGAATGGTAACGAGTATACCCTTGTTGTTACTGATGATTATTCTAGGTACACGTGGACCATTTTCATGCGTTACAAGAGTGAAACCCGAGATGAGCTACCCAAGCTGATAGATCGGATATCGAACCAACAAGAGATGAAAATCATATCCATCCGATCAGATCGTGGAACCGAGTTTCTAAATGAAACCATCATCGAGTACTGCGAGAAGCATGGAATCACTCATCAAACATCAGCTGCGCGTACTCCACAACAGAATGGAGTAGCCGAGCGAAGGAACCGAACGCTGAAGGATGCGGCTACATCCATGTTGACAAGCTCAGCTTTGCCAAAGAGATTTTGGGCTGAGGCAATCAACACAGCCTGTTACACCCAGAATCGGTCTCTTCTAACCAAGCGGTTGAGAAAGACTCCATATGAGCTATGGAGACGTAGGAAGCCTGATATTTCATATTTTTGCGTTTTTGGTTCTAAGTGTTATATTCACAATAATGGGAAGACTCAGTTGAAAACCTTTGACGCCAAGGCTTCGAAGGGCATATTTCTTGGATATGCCGCTTGGATCAAGGCTTATAGAGTTTTCAACAACAGCTCTCGTGTTGTGGAGATAACACCTCATGTTAGTTTTGATGAATCTAGTTTTGAGTGCAGGGAACAGGCTAAAGGACAACAAACTGATCCACATGTTCCACCTGTTCTCACCAGATCGCAGATTCTAAGGCAGAAGAATCTAGCTGAACCATTGGTATGGGCAACTAAGGATGATGATCCTTGTTCCTCTGAAGATGAATGTGAGGACCCCAGCTCATCTCAAGGGGGAACTCCAGCTGATGTCACTCCAACTGCATCAGCATCCGAAGCCCAACCGAGCCCGGTTCGAAATATTGTCCATGTTGAGGATCCAGACTCCACAACTGATAAATCATCAGCTCAGAAGATCCCAGCATCTCCTACAGCTCAGATCACGGAACAACCACTGTTGGAAGAAGAAGGAAGACGCAACAAGAGATGGTATGAAGATCATTCCAAGGACAACATCATTGGAGATCCAGCCAAAGGTGTGCGTACAAGGAGCCGAGTTGCAAATCCAAACTCAGCTGAGAAAGATTCCAACACTTACGCCCAATATGCTGAGGAGTTGGCAGTTCTTGAGGAGTTCGAACAGGCAGGAGATGTTGCCATGATCTCATGTTTCATAGCTGATGTGCCAGAACTGAAGAATGTTGTGGAAGCTCTCAATTGTGTTCATTGGACAACAGCTATGCAAGAAGAGCTTAATGAATTTCTACGCAACTGTGTATGGGAGTTGGTAGAAAGACCAAATGGTGTCAAAGTCATTGGATTAAAGTGGATTTTCAAGAACAAGAGAGACGCCATTGGATTCATCGTGAGGAATAAGGCAAGGTTGGTAGCTCAGGGATATTGCCAACAAGAAGGAATCGATTTCGAGGACTCCTTCACGCCAGTTGCAAGGTTGGAAGCCATCCAGATATTTCTAGCCTATGCCGCATTTCACAAGTTCAAGGTTTATCAGATGGATGTGAAGTTTGCCTTCCTCAATGGTGATATTAAGGAAGATGTTTATGTTGAACAGCCTCCCGGTTTTGAGACTGGAGATGGAAGAGTGTACAAGTTGAAGAAAGCGATCCATGGCTTGAAGCAAGCACCCAGGGCTTGGTATGACACTCTATGTGGTTTTCTTCTGAACTCGGGGTTAAAACGAGGGTCAGTTGACAAAATGCTGTTCACCATAAAAGTTGGAGAAGACATACTTGTGGTGCAAATCTATGTTGACGACATCATATTCGGTTCCAAGTCGGAGGAGCTGTGCGAGAAATTCTCAACCCTCATGAAGGAGAAATTCGAGATGTCAATGATGGGCGAGATGAATTATTTTCTAAGGCTACAGGTGAAGCAGTCACCAAAAGGGATTTTTATCAATCAGTCCAAATATACAAATGAGCTCATCACAAAGTTCGGTTTGCAGTCAAGTAAAACTACAAGGATCCCGATGAATACTAACTGGAAGATTGAACCCGGATCTGAGGGAAAACTCGTGGATGCCAGTAAGTATAGAGGGATTATCGGTTCTTTGCTATATCTAACCGCCAGTCGGCCAGACATATCTTACGCGGTTGGAGTGTGTGCTCGGTTCCAAGTTCAACCGAGGGAAGCACACATGTTGGCAGCAAAGAACATCATTAAATATCTGAAGGGTACAGTTAATGTTAGGTTGTGGTATCCAACCGATGACAATATTCAACTACTCAGATGCAGATCTAGCCGGAGATCGGTTGGACAGGAAGTCCACATCTGGACATTGTCAGTTCGTGGGAAGCAAGTTAGTCTCATGGTTCTCCAAGAAACAAACATGTATTGCCACTTCTACAACCGAGTCAGAGTACA
This sequence comes from Schizonepeta tenuifolia, assembly GCA_029490685.1. Lineage (NCBI taxonomy): Eukaryota > Viridiplantae > Streptophyta > Magnoliopsida > Lamiales > Lamiaceae > Schizonepeta > Schizonepeta tenuifolia. Next base: position 130,440,248 of record CM055955.1, read on the forward strand.
TGGCTGCCGGTAGTTGTTGCATGCAAGTGTTGTGGCTCAAGCAACAGCTGAGAGATTATGAAGTAGCAACTGTACAGGTCCCTATTCATTGTGATAGCTCAAGTGCCATTGCTATCTCTTTGAATCCTGTTCACCATTCTCGGACGAAGCACATTGACATCCGACATCATTTTATCCGAGATCATATTGAGAAGAAGGATGTATCTGTGGAGAAGATTCCAACTGAGATTCAGCGAGCCGATATCTTCACCAAACCTCTAGCCGAAGCGCGGTTCAAGATGTTATGTGATCTCCTTGGATTGTTGGATCCATCAGATGAGGAACCGGATGAGGTGAAGAGATAGATATCCATCTGAGAGGGAAGCTCAAATGAAGGGGGAATCTCAGATGCGGATCGCCAACCGAAGACATCAGACGTCAGCTGAACAGACGAACTCGAGTCAGCTGATGGTATGCCGCAACATCGGAACACAGCTGATTTCGACATCAGCTAGGAGGTATTACACAGCTGATTCCGACATCAGCTGGTAGGTAACATTTATGGCTGAAGGTGTTTGTATCTTAAATGAGAATGTTTGAAATAAATTCAAACATTCCTAAGCATGTCAGTTAGACTAAAATAGCCATCATAGCACATTTAATGTAAAGTGTAGCTGAATATCAATAGCCTACTTTATAGTGCAACTGGGCTGACATGAAAAATAGTTCACCTTCTCACGCGCTGGTTGGAACTCGGATTGTGACGTCAAGTCAAAGCTAGTCAACAGTCGTGAGATCTCAGCCGTTGATGGATTCGCGCCATTCAACCCTAGCCGTCGATTTCAATCGAGCCACTAACCTATAAAAGGCGGTAAATCAGGAAGTGATCTCTTACCTTCTACATTTGTGTTTATCTGCAGTAACTGTTCATTTTCGTCTCCGATTTGTCTCACCATTTTCTGCAAGCTTTTCTCTATATATATATATCTTCATAGAAATATTAAATGGCACCTAAAGCTTCAAAAGGAAAGAAGATGGCTTCTTCAGGACCTTCTCTGGTCCCTTCTTCATATGATGAGTCCTTTGAGATGATGCTGTCCAAGATCCACTTTGAACAGATACTTTCAGAAGACGAACTGGAGTCGCCGGTATTGTCTCCCCTCGCCGAAACTCTCAGGGAGAACGGCCTCCTGGACTGGGCGACGCTCTTCCCCTCCCACCTTCTCAGGCGACAGGTCGGGGAGTTCTACCTGAACTTACGATCACCCATTGACAGCAGAGATAGGCTTGTCACAGAAGTTTCTTGTCGACAACGGGATGTCCCTGCCAGAACGATTCGTCGTGTCACCGTCCCCATTCAAGTTTCTGACATTCTATGCCAAGTCATTTCTCCAAATCATTCCGCCACAGACACCATCGACAACATCACCGATGCGGAAGCCGATGAATTTCTGGAGAGTGCTCTCATCACTCCAAAAAAATTAAGGAGCAATATGCAGCGAACAAAGTTGAAGCCAGAACATCGACTTCTGTTCGATGTTGTGTCCAAAGTTGTCTTCGGCTACAGCGGGGCCTTTGGAGACATTAGCCGACTGAAGCTTAAGCAATTGATTGCTTTGGAGCACAAACACAAACATGACATCAACTGGTCCCAGTATTTTGAACACCAGTTGACTCTGGAGAAGCAGAAGTTCTCCGAATCCACAACCGAATCCGGAGAGAAGTTGTTGAGTGTCAAAGGAACTCTCAACTTTGGTTGTAAAATTTCTGCTCTGATCCTTTTCGCAACAAAGGATCAGAACATGGTCTGGGAAGACTGTGAGGAGACGCCTGTGAAGAGGCTGATGTTGTTCCCAACAGCTAAGAAGGCTCAGGATGTGATCAAGAGCGTTTACACTCCCAAGGACAAGAGGGAAGCTGTAAAAGATACAACTGAGGAGCCACCTCCAGCTGCCACCCGCCCATCAAAATCCACAGCTGGACGCCGACACAGAGCTGAGTCGGAGAAGGAGAAGGAGGAAGAACCAGCTAAGAAGAAGCTGAGGGTTCGGATCAAGAAGTCAGTTACCGAACCAACTGAGGAGGTTCCAGCTGAGGAGATACCAGCTGAGGAGACAACAGCTGAGGAGACTCCAGCTGTGGAGGCACCAGCTGAGGAGCCATCTGAGTCGAGTCACTCAGTTGACAAGGATGCGTTCGTGATCGTTCCACGCGCAGGTGGAACTGAAGAGATGGATGGCATGGAAACAGATCTCTCCTCGGATGCATCTTCTTCATCTGAGGAAACCGAAGACATTCCAACCTCCCTCACGGCAGGAGCTGATGCCGTACAGCCCGAACAGGTTATCCCAACCGACTCACAGCCAAATATTCCGAGCTCTTCGCTCGATGCTAACATTGAGACCATCTCTTCAGCCAATGTCGATGAACCTATTGATACCAACCTCCCCACAGAATCCGAAATTCCGAGCTGCCCGCTCGATGCCAACGTTGAGACCACTTCTTTGGCCAACGTTGATGAAACTCTTGAACCAATACCATATGAAAATCTATCTCCATCCCCCATCGATGACGAAGCTGATCGTCAAGCCGTCGCGTTGGAGCATGAAGGCAAGGTGGCCTACTGCTTCCAGAAGCTGATCGGGATGTTCCCTGAAGTGCGCGACATGCCGATCTTTGCCACACTTGGAACCGAGCTGCTGTACCAGTTCAATTTAATCTTCAACCACTGGTATGTGAAGGAAGATACCATAAGGGTACACAGCTGGAACCAGCTGAAGGCAGATGAATCAAGAATCAGAGATTACTTCAACTACACAAACCTTGAGGTTGCCTACAACAACAAGGTTGCGCTGCTGACGCGTCGTTTGGACATCAGCAAGGCTGAAGGAAGAGATACCAGGGAGACAGCTGCACAAGACTGCATAGCCTTTCTCGATAACATGCTCGTCAAGTTTGCCAATTTTTTTAATGATCTGGACACAGCCGCCGCCGCAGCAAATGAAGAAGAAGCAGAGCTTCAACAGTACATGGCCAACCGCCAAGCCATGGTTACTGTTGAATAGCCAGCTCTCATTGAACAACCCGCTCCAGCTGATCAGCCAGCACCATCAACTGATGAAATATGTGAGCTGATCGCGGAGAGGGTTAATCAGCTCAGAAAGGAGATGCTTGCCAACTTCCAGCTCAACAAAGAAGATCAGCTGAGGATGTTGGAAGCTCAGGCGAAGAAGAACAGGACACTGCAGGAAGAGAATGAGGATCTGAAGATGAAGTTGGATGAATTCTCAACATCTACCAGCCAAGACCTCAATGCCCTGAAGACAACCGTTCATGGACTCAAATCAGATCTGAACGTCTTCAAGTCCATATCCGACTCCAACCTGGCCAAATCTCAACAGACTCAAGACCAAGAATGGGAGTCGCGTTTCATGTCAAGATGGGCTGAGTTCGTCGCTTTCCAGACCGAAGTCAATGAAAACTTCGCTGCACTAAAGAAAGCCGAGCAAGAGTGCCTTGACTCTGAACTGGCAAAGAAGGTTGAGGTAGAGTGCGTTGTTGAAGAACTCTTCAACCGAATCCAACAAGCTGAACAAAAGCTCACCTCTCTTGATGGCTCAGTCGCAAGCCTTGTTGCTGATGCCAAAAAGGGGAAAGATGAGAAGCAGGGGGAAGTTGAGACTGGTGAAGATGTGTAGGGGGAAGATGAGACTCAAGAAGAATCTCAGCTGAAGAAGGCCCAACCGAAGAAGACTCAGAAGAAGAAGTCCACTCCTAAGCCAACAGACGTCGGCGGAGCTGAAATGGCAAAGGACCTGGAACGAGCAGAGGAGTATGGAGTTTCTTACAACTCCATAGCCGAGATCGCAGCCGAGCTTGATGCGGAACTTGACGGTATTACAACCGAAGAGTGTATTGCTGCTGCCAAGGCTATGGATGTTGCTGAGAAGGACTACATGAACCCGGAATGGGTGAAGAAATTTGCTGCCAGCCAGGCTAAAAGAATCAACAAATTTGAAGAGGAGCTTGACAAGGTCACCAAGAACCTGGACAGAAATGTTGCATCCCGCAGCCGACGTCGAATTGAAAAACATCAGGTCAAGGCTGAAGCACGGTTGAAGCAACAAAGACTGCCAGGAAAAGTCAAACTTCAAAGTCGGTTCAGGCATGTGGACAAGTGGATGCCAGTTGAGTGGAATGAAGACTGGGAATCATTCAAACAGGAGTTTGTGAATGATTTCTACTATAGGAAGGTATTCACAATTGACGATCCGAGGAAAACTTTCAAAGAAGCACTGACCGAGCTACACTCTAGGGACCCGGGCATGTTCAGCCAGTTCAGGGGAGCAATGTTAGATGCAAAACTGGATATGAACACAGTCCCGATCCGTCAGAAGGTCACTTATCTCCCTCCATTCCTCCCGGACTCAAGAAATCCCAACCGACAGAAAATAGCAGCTGAAGCAAGATGAGTTTGTTGGGAACACGGAGTTGACATCTCGAAGGAGTCAGATGCAAAGCGAGAAATTTTTGTTAGAATTTTTGGGAAGTATGGGCTAAAATTTTAGCCAAGTTAAAGTTTTTGAGCAACTGATGTAATTTTGATTTTTGTGCAGTTTGTTGTAACCATCAGTTGTAATGAAAACTTTCTTCAGTTATACGATTCAACTTGACGTACAATATCTCGTTGTCCAAGCTCTGAATCGCAAAGTTATTTCAATACCATGTTATAACTGTGCTAACCCTTTGATGTTTTAATCTTATAGACTGTCTAGAATTTCAGCTGAGATTTTAGATAGGTCAGTAGGGTTTAGATCAATAAGGGTTTTGGCATCATCAAAAAGGGGGAAATTGTTGAGAAATTTAAGTAAAGTTTTGATTGATTCCAAAACCAACTGACCCCAACCGAGTAGATGTTGCCAGATCCTAATGTTAGTAGTTAGGCTCGCTGTTTGAGCAATGTTAAGATTTTATCTTTACAGGTCTCCAGCTGAAGACAGCAACAAGGCTTCACTCAGATAGAACATCAGTTGAGAGAAAGTCAACTGAGCGTTCAAGAAGGAAGATGTAAGAGACAGAACATCAGTTGCAAGAAAGACAACTGAGTGTTCAAGAGATAGAACATCAGATGAGTACTTAAGGGGGAAGATTCAGAACATCAGAAAGACAGCTGAGCGTTCAAGGTTCAGAACATAAGAAAGACAACTGAGCGTTCAAGAAAGACAATTGAGCGTTCAAGATGGAACATCAGTTGCAGGACTTGAACTGATAAGATCGACAACATGAAATTCAAGGCAGCTGAGAGTTCAACTGTTCCTATTCAGACAGAAGGTCAGATGAAGATATCGATCAGATGGAACATCAGCTGAAGACCAAAACTTCTCAACCAACTAAACAAGGTTGGAAGTCAAAGGTTGAAGATTTGAATTTCAAAAAGGAAGTTACGTGAAGGTTTGACGGTCTGTCATTACCTCATTTGGCCCAACACAAGGCTATCTCAGATGGAAAGTAGAAGTTCACAGTTGCCAAATCCGGAAAGTCTGCAGAGATGAGAGACAAGCCATCGCTTTCACAAGAACAGAGATCAACGGCTCCTCCAACAACTAGTTGATTCTCTCCGCCTATAAATAGAGGCCTTCATTCATTCACCAAGACCAATAAGAAGACAGACGACACGAGACAGACAAGTGCAAAGAGTTAGACGAGCGAACATCACCAGTTGAGAGTTCATATCGCAAACGAGCTAAACTGAATTCAATCTCTAAGAACATCACTAGTTGAGAGTTCATAGAGTGTTAGATTCTGTCTTGGTGTTTTTGATCTATCCTTGAGAACATCACTAGCTGAGAGTTCATAGCTTAGATCCTAGCTCACTTCTTGTTCGAGCTATTAGTTGGAAACCCACTCTTTCACACATCCTCTCAAAAGGATTGTTAGGACCCTACTCTTCCCGTAATTGAGTAGATAGGTTGATAAGTACCCGTAAACTTATCTGTAAGGTTGATAAGTACCCGTAAACTTATCTTAACGGTTGCAAAGCCTGCGTAAGCTTTGTGGTTTTTGTCCAGAAGAACTTGGACTGAGTTGTGTGGACTCACAACTCCCCGTGGACATAGGAGTTCTCTCCGAACCACGTAAATCTTTGTGTGTTTGTGTTTATTATTCAGTTATTTATTGCATATTCAACTGTCCAACTAACCGGCACTCAAACTGCATTTTCAACATTCTCAACTGATTTGGTTATTGACCGACCTTGCATATCTGAGCGTGAGTTATATTTTACGAGTTGTTATTTCCACCACATTCCGCATAGCACCACTCTCACAGCTGAGTTTTCTTACTCAGTTGTGATTCCAACTGAGTCTGCTTACTCGGTTGTGATATTTTCAGGGGGTTATTTTTAAAATTCCTAACTGGTGTATTCCCCTCCCCCATACACCAGAACTCGTATCGGGACCATCATGCAGTGTGTGTGTATTGTGTGCATTGTGTGTATATGTGTGCAGTGCGTGTATGTGTGGTTGTGCAGTGTGTGTAAATATGTGCAGTGTGTGTAAATATATGTGTGTGTGTGTGTGTGCAGTGTGTGTATATGTGTGCAGTGTGTGTATATGTGTGCAATGTGTGTGTGTGTATGTGTGCGCACGCTCTGTGTGTGTATATAAGTTAGAATTAATGAAAATAATTCCTTGATTTTTTTGCGGTAAAAATTGATAAAATTGTAATATATAAGGGTAAAACAGTTAAAATATAAAAATAGGAGTATTAGGAATGACTAATACCATGGTTTGACTAAGAAATGACTAAACCCTTGAGGAATGGAATGACCATTCCAGATGAAATGACGATTCCTTCTGGTAAAACAAACCAAGCAAATGAATGAAATGGAGGTAGGAATGACTATTCCATTCCACCCTCCATTCCTTCATACCAATCACTACCTAAGAGTTAGGGAAAATCATATACTAAACATAAATTCATCAATTAAAAATAATCAGATTACCTCATTTAAAAGTTATTTTTTCTTAAGTTCTTTAAGAGTTACTTCCTTTGCAGGAGTCATTCTTTGTGCCATTGCTTACTTAAAAATTTTCAATGGGTCATAAATATCAAAAGAATTGTATAAAACACAACATATAATTAATAATTTAGCTTGTTTTATTACTGAAATACTTAATCCAACAATTTATGCATATAAATTGTATTTCGTTACTGCAAAACTTAGCACAGAAATTAGCACAGAAAGTAATAAGTATGTTAAAAAAATGACATACAGAAGTGATAACCCAGTTTGGTTAATCAACCTACGTCTGGGGGGCTTCCTGCCCAAGAGAAAATCGATCCACTATTGTAAGTTGTAGTTACAGACTCTCACACATATAGTTCGTCAACCATATGAAGTCTCCTAACTCACGCACTTTCCAACCCACGTGAACCAACGAATATTCAAGACGCACTCGAACAATCTAAGCTTGAGTCACAACCCAACGCTCACCTTTCTCTCAAGTGTTTTTCTATGGGTAAACACTCTCAAGAACAATAATAAAAATACTCTCTCACGAGAAGTATGCTAGCTATGAACAATAAAAATAGCTAATACAACGGCAGCCTCCAATATCAAGTTGAAGTCGACTTATATAGGTCTTGAAAAACCCTAAATAAAATCTCCATCGATTTGCCCTAGTTTCCTTGTAGATAGAAACTTCCTTTGGAGGCTTATCTTGTAGAACAAACAATATCTTCACCGGATACGATCTTCTCCGCATCAATAACTGGATAAAGAAAAGATCTCCGCATAATCCGCTTAAATATGGAAAGAATCTTTCGAATTTGTTCCAACCTGTTCCACAATGCTCTAGCTCAAACTGAAGAACATAAACTTCATTCTGTGTCAGCACTTCGTACAACAATTCAGTCTGATCATCTTCTACATAAACTTGCCAATTTGATTTAGATGCATGCTCGAATCTAACAATTACTATTTAAAAGAATATTAAAACTAAGTTGCAAAGCTTACGATTTGATCATCGGTTGAATCCCGTAACATGTTGGTCTGATTTGTAACACACATCTTTTATTTTTTTTCATAGTTATAGTTTTTCACTATGACTTTTATTTTATTATTTTTAAAAGATTTGATTTGAATTGCAATAGATCAATCCATATTTTTTTATTATTAAATATCGGTATTCTATTATTTCAAATTTGAATTGAATTAGATCAATTCATAATTTTTTTTATTAATTATAAATATAGGTATTATCTTATTTCGAATTTGAATGGAGATAGATCAGTCCACAATTTATTATTATTATATATAGGTGTTAATTAAATTAACCAATTATTTTCCTTCTATTTACATTTGAATAACGTTATACTTTCATTTTAGAATGATCATACCTGAAATAAATAAAAAATTCATTCAATTATGATGGTCCCGATACGAGTTACTGGTGTATGGGGGGGGGGGGGGGGGGGAATACACCAGTTAGGATTTTTCAACTTTGAAAACTTAACCCCCGAAAACTTCAACTGAGTAAAGAAAGTCTCAGCTGGATTCACAACTGAGTAAGAGAACTCAGCTGTGAGAGTGGTGTTGTGCGGAATGTGGTGGAAATTATACTCGTAAAATAACTCACGCTTTTGTGCAAGGTTGGTCAATAACCAAGACAGTTGATATGTAAAGATGCAGTTTGTATGCCGGTTAGTTTGGTCAGTTGAAAATGCAATAAGTAACTGAACAGAAATAAACACAGACACACAGGATTTACGTGGTTCGGAGAGAACTCCTACGTCCACGGGGAGATGTCAGTCCACACACCTCAGTCCAAGTTCTTCTGGACAGTTCCACACAGCTTACACGGGCTGTGCAACCGTTGCAATAAGTTTCCGGGTACTTATCAACCTTTACAGTTAAGTTTACAGGTACTTAACAACCTATGTCAAGTTTGCGGGTACTTGACAACCTAACTACTCAATTACAGGAAGAGTATGATCCTAACAAACACTTTTTAGGGTGTGTATGTGGGTGAGTTTTCCAACTACAGCTCGAACATGAATGTGAGCTGGATCTATGGCTTGAACGAATGAACACTCAAACTAAGATCTAAGACAGATTATAATTCTATGAACCCTCAGCTACTAATGTTCTACCACTCGGTACCCTCAGTTGCTGATGCTCTTAGAATGTGATTTTGCAGATTTTCTTTGCTCTTGTTTCTCTCGTGGGTGCACTTCAAATTTTCTCTGTCTTATATCATGTCGAATGAATGAATGCCTCTATTTATAGACGGAGAGAATCAACTAGCCGTTGGAGGAGCTGTTGATCTCTGTTCTTTGATAGTAATGGCTTGTCTCTCATCTCTGCAGACTTTTCCGATATGACATCTGTGCTCTTCTGCTTTCCATCTGAGACAACCTTGTATTGGGCCAAATGAGGTAATGACTGAACGGTCAAACCTTCACGCGACTTCCTTTTTGAATTTCAAATTCAAACCTTTCTGACAGTCAACCTTGGTTAGTCGGTTGAAAATCTTGATCTTCATCTGAGTGGTCTTCAGCTGATGTTCTGACTGAACCGTTGAACTCTCAGCTGACTTTGAACTTCATGTTGAGACTTCTTTATAACTTCCCCCTTCTTGAAACATTCTCTTTATCGGATGGCATTCTATAGCTGATGTTCCGATTGAACAGTTGGCTTGAACTCTCAGTTGTCAAAAAGTATTCCCCTTTTTGGCATAACTCTCTCATCAGACAGAGTCTTGTAACTGATGTTCCTCATCCGATCTTCCATCCGGGGTTGTATCCGAGTGTTGCTATGTTGCCGTCTTCAGCTGGAGATCTGTAAAGATAAAATCTTAACATTGCTCAAACAGCGAGCCTAACTGCTAACATTAGGAACTGGCAACATCTACTCGGTTGGGGTCAGTTGGTTTTGGAATTCATCAAAACTCATACTAATAAATTTCCCAACAGTTTCCCCCTTTTTGATGATGCCAAAACCACTTACAACTTGAAACCGCTGACTCAACTCAAAACACCTATGAATTGACTCGTAATCGCACGAGGTCACTTTAGTGTGATAAGTTAACCCAAGTCGTATCTCAAGGAAGGCTAAGCAGGGCAATTAATCATACTACGCACAGAAAACAATAAATCCTGACACTCTAATCAATAGGCTGGGTCTGACACTCTCACTCCTTATTATCTAGACGGAAATTAAATACTAAATTACCAATGCACTGAGCATAGCCAAGACAATAAATAAATTATCAGAATATAAACCCTAGACACTGGAAATTCTTGAACTAACGCACGAAGAGAAATTAACAAGTACAAATACTAATCATCAAAATGAACGACAAACAGTAAATCATATCGCTAATGCAAACTCAAACTAAGCATAATAATGAAAATACCAAATTAAATCAACAAAGAAAAGGAATACTGGAAAAATTAAATAACAACTACCAAATAGAATTGTAATGCAATTGATCCTTACATAAAGCTGATAGCAATAGTAACAGGAAAATGAAAAAGATAATCTCAAAATATTCCTAGCGGAAGTCGCCATCTGTCTTGACGAGAAAAAGAAGATCCCCAAAACAGAGTTGCGAAACAGTATTTATATTTGAGCAAATGAGCTCTCGCTCAAAAATAAGAACTGCTGCTCAATTAAAACACGGGAACTAAAATAAGTCTAACTAGAACAAATGAGCGACCGCTCAAGAATGAGCGACCGCTCATCAAAAACACGGAACAAACAGAAAGGAAACTGAGCGGTGGCGAACAGGACTTGAGCGATGGCGAAAGGAATTTGAAGAGTTGAGCGGCGGCGAAAGGAATTTGAAGGGTTGAGCGGCGGCGAAAGGAATTTGAAGGGTTGAGCGGCGGCTCATCATATTGCGCTCCGGCTCAACCCTTTGGCGGCCTACAACAATTTTCTTTTGATGTTGAGCAGTGGCTCAACACGTTGAGCGCCGGCTCAACCATTTCACGGCATTCTTTCGGTTTCTTTTGATCCATTCTCCTATTTTCTCCCGCTTTTATTATTCTCATCAATATCTACAAAACTACTTCCACATATTATCAAAACTCACCAATTAAGTCAGCAGATAAATTAACATTACCCCCAAACTTGACTCAAATACGAACAATTATGCATAAAACAACTCCCCACACTTAGCCTTTTGCTTGTCCTCAAGCAAATTTGTATGATCTCCTGAAGGAATCGTTTAATGAGTGTTCAATTCCAACCAAACAGACATCCATCCAAATCCACACATATTTCTCGAGGGTACATAGCACTCAAAGTTAGAGAAGTAACATAGTCATACAGCATAATGATTCGATCAGACCCAATTCTCTACTAAAGGTGAATTCCCTAATGTGACTGTCTTTATAAATCTTAATGAGATTTTTTTTTTTTTAAACAGATGAGTTAATCTTCATGGGATTTAAACTTTTGGAGGTTTTCCAAAGTATTCCCACGTGGTTTCCCATACTCATAGTTAAAAAATCAGAGGAGTAGAAACTCAGAGCTATCAACATTTAAATAACGATTACTTTCCATAATAAATTAAAATTAAGATCATAGGCAATCACAATGGCAATACTCCCTCTAGCTTCTATCGGACAAATCACGACTCAAAAGCTTAACAACAAGTTACAAATACAACTTTGAGTAATTCTACCCCACAAGAAAGACGCATAAACGATAGAGCAAGAAATAACCACCAACTTACACGACCCAAACATCACACTTTGAATCACATCTTCAAGAGAACCATACAAAAAAATTTCAAGTTCAAGCATTAGCCACGTGCAAGGGAATCATAAACAACACTCAAATGAGCTTGCTACCCCCCACAAAACAAGAGTGCCTTGTCCTCAAGGCAAGAAATATTATCAAAAACAAACTAACGAGCTATCGAACCAAGCATAAAAGATACAATGATAACTACAAAGGTAAAGATAGAAATACCAACAAACCGTTATCATGTATTAGCTGGTGGATCCTGTGGGGAATGAAGCTGTGATGGCGGATTCCAAGGCTGCGGAGCATTAAGTGACCAAGCATTCCATTGTGCTTGCAAGGCAAGGACATGAGCATCGGTGTCTCGTATCTGAGTGTGGAAAGAATCCAGACGGCCATCCCAAGTGGAAGTATACTCTCTCAAATCATCAACCGTTTCATGCACCGTGGTGAGATAGTTATACGTAACATGAAGATGACTGGAAAGAGGTGTGACGTGACCTTCTAAAGTGCCCATACGGCCCGTCATTTCACTCATCTGGCCATATATATCATCGATTCGCCCATGCATATATGTCATGTCCCCACCAAGTCGATCGAGTCGACCGTAGACATCTTGGCGAAACTCGCCAAAAGAAGTGTCAAAATGAGTCTGAAAACCCGTCAATTGATCGCTGAGTCGCTGAAAATCAACCGGCGGAGGATGAGGAAGAACTGGCTGCGAAGTAGAAGCAGCAGGCCGAGAAGCTGGGGGAGATTCGTTGGCCGGTCTATCACCATTGTCATCAATATCCATGGCATGAAAGGAACTAGCTTCTTGACGGCATTTCTTAACAATTCGGCGTTGAGAATGTTCAATTAATTGACCATTACGGAGGCTAAAAGCTTGATACTCAGAAAAAGGCATACCAATACATTGCAACAAGCGAGTATACCGTGGCGGATCTCCATGTTCATCTGTCATGTTAAAGTGTTGGGCTAAGCCGGTGGCATACTGAGACAAGGAAGGTCGAGCCTTTGTGTGATTTTGAAGGCAGAAAAGATGTCGCCAGAGAAACCAAAAAGGACAAACTTGATGCCCCTTATATGCGGACCATAGCATAAAGAGTTCGTCCGCATTCACTTTTTTAGCCTGCTCTTTTCCTGAAATACTGTAAGCCAAAAATTTATGACAAATAGCCAACGCAGGATCAATTATAAGGGCTGCAGAAACGCCCTTCCTAGTCCAATTATCAAACCTAGACAATTCCAACCATGCACTTTTTAAATCAAAATCATCCGGTCGCTCTGTGACTCCAGCCAAACTGAATTTAAAGACTCTACTCATAATCTGTGGTTTAACCTCAAATGATTCATTCATCAACCGACACGTCATAGAACTCCAGTCATGAGTAAATTCCAAACTCACCAAAAATTCATAAGCCAATGGACAATAACCATGAATATACATAGTAGCAAATTTATCTAAGCCCATCAACGTCAAATAGTGTTTCACCTGATCAGTTAAGCCCAGAGCTTCGACTTGAATCCACCCAATGGTGCGAGGAACTATAAAATTCTTGCGAGATAAACGCTCATAAATGGTAGCTTCCACGTCGGAATATACACTATAGAGTCTAGTTCTAGCTTGGCGTTCATCTTCCTGTTGTCGGGCAACCGGATCAACCTGTTTAGTTCGAGGCATATCAGTGCTAATACACGAGGCGAAGCGGGAATGAGCGGCGACTCTAACCAAGTGAGCAACAGTGAAGCGGAAGTGAGCGGCGGCTCTAACCAAGTGAGCAACAGCGAAGCAGAAGTGAGCGGCGGCGAAAGGGAAAAGAACGACGGCACACACCAAATGCGCGCTGACGACAAGCGCTGGCGAAACAGAATTGAGCACCGGCTCAACAACGAATACGCACCGGCGAGCGGGAGTGAGCGCCGGCTCAACAGCTTATGCGCGCCGGCGGACTGGTGGCGGCGAAGGGCGAGCGGGACTTAGCGCCGGCTCAACAGCTTGTGCGCGCAGGCGGACTGGTGGCGGCGAAGGGCGAGCGGGACTTAGCGTCGGCTCAACAGCTTGTGCGCGCCGGTGTAGAGGGGACTGGCGGCGGTGACGGGCGAGTGAGCGATGGCGAAGTGGGTCTGAGCGCCGGCTTTTACGCGCTGGCGAAGGGCGAGTGAGCGGTGGCTAACTGGAACTGGGCGGCGGCGGAGTGGAACTAGCGGTGGCGGAGAGCGAGTGAAAGGTAAGTAGGGGAGATGCTGCAAAATGAGAACTTGAAATGAGTTTAAGCGGCGGCTATAAAACCGCTTAAGGTTACTTTTTTTTTTTTTTTTGTCGCGATTGAGCGGTGGCGAAGATGGGAGAACGGCCGCGCTGTTCTTTCTCGGCCATCAGGCCACAATAAGAAGGAGCGAGCGCGCATAGTTGAGCCGGGGCGCATGGCGTCTGCAGCATGCTCGACAAAATAAATTATGCGCGACCGCTCAATTATGAGCGAGCGCTCACTGCTATTGCGACAATTCATTCCCAAAAATCTTAAGCGGCCGCTATTCTTTGAGCCAGCGCTCTTATCATGTGCGGTACTGTCAAAAATAACAAAAATAAAATCAGTAATAAAATAAATTAGAATTCCAACAAGCACAAAAAGAAGAAAAAAAAATACAAATCGAAAAGAATTAAAATAGAAAATAAAAGAAAAATATGGGTTGCCTCCCATAAAGCGCTCTAGTTAAGGTCAAGAGCTTGACAATAAGAACTCTTAAGATGTCGGATCGTGGAGTTTATGAGACTCCACCACAATAGGCGCAACGCTAGACTCTAAATACGGCTTCACCCTATGACCATTCATCGTAAAACTTTCTTCGGAATCTTTCTTACCCAAAACCATTGCTCCATGATTTAATACTTCTTTGAGAATAAACGGACCACTCCATCGAGACTTTAGTTTGCCCGGAAATAACTTCAACCTAGAGTTGAATAAAAGAACCTTCATTCCTAGACGAAGCTCTTTATAAGAAATACGGCGATCATGAAGTCGTTTCACCTTATCCTTGTAAATTTGGGCATTTTCATACGCCTCATTGCGTAACTCATCCAATTCCTCCATTTGCAACATACGTTGCTTCACTGCAGTGTCGAGGTTGAAATTTGTAGCTTTAATGGCCCAATACGCTCGATGTTCAATCTCCACAGGTAAATGACACGCCTTACCATAAATTAGATGGTACGGACTCATCTCGAGCACTCCTTTAAAAGCCGTTCTATACGCCCATAACGCGTCATTCAGCTTCAAGGACCAATCCTTACGCGACGACTGAACCGTTTTTTCCAAGATTCCCTTAATTTGTCTGTTGCTTGTCTCAGCTTGGCCGGAAGTCTGAGGATGATAAGGTGTTGCTACCTTATGTGTGATACCATTCTTTGCCATAAGCTTAGCAAACAATTTATTACAAAAATGCTTGCCACCATCTCTAATAATGGCTTTTGGAAAACCAAACCTGCAAAGAATGTTTTCCTGCACAAACTTCAAGACCACATTAGCATCACTGGTCCTTGTGGGAATTGCCTCAACCCACTTAGACACATAATCAACAGCCAGTATACTCATAACCATAAGAAACAGGAAAAGGTCCCATAAAATCTAGGCCCCACACATCAAAAATTTCTACTACTAAGATATTGGTGAGGGGCATCTCATTCTTACGACCAATCGTTCCTACTCTTTGACACCTATCACATGTAAGATAAAAAGTATGTGCATCTTTAAACAGAGAAGGCCAGAATAAACCTGACTTGAGAACTTTATGAGCCGTATTCTGCCCACCAAAATGTCCACCACAATGCGCCTCATGGCACAGACTTAGAACTCGCTGTTGCTCCTTGGCAGGTACACATCTTCTAATGACCTCATCTTTTCCCAACTTAAAAAGATATGGATCTTTCCAGTAATAACGTCTGCACATTGTAAGAAATCTTTTCCTCTCTTGAGACGTTAGATCAGGTCTCAACTCTATCATCTCTGAGAAAATTGCCATCATGCACCATTGGAAGGTTCCTGGCGCATTGCACAACCCAAATGGCATCCTCTTGCAACCAAACGTGCCAAACGGAGTGGTAAAAGCCGTCTTGTCCTGGTCTTCTGGCGCAATAGCAATCTGGTAATAACCTGACAAACCATCAAGAAAACAATAAAATTCATGCCCAGCCAATCTATCTAACATTTGATCAATAAAAGGAAGAGGGAAATGATCATTTTTCGTGGCGGCATTCAGTTTCCTGAAATCAATACACATACGCCATCCTGTAACAGGACGTGTCGGCACCAACTCATTCCGATCATTAAGGATGACTGTGATCCCCCCCTTTTTAGGTACCACATGTACTGGGCTCACCCACTCACTATCAGCAATAGGAAAAATAATTCCCCCTGCTAATAGCTTAAGTAATTCTTTGCGAACCACCTCCATCAGAACTGGATCGAGTCTCCTTTGACCATCTCTCTTGGGTCTCGCCCCCTCTTCCAAATGGATCCGATGCATGCACATCGCTGGACTTATTCCCCGAATGTCAGCTAAACTTCATCCAAAAGCCAACTTGTTTCTCCTCAAAACGATCATCAAAGCTGCCTCTTGCTCAATGGTGAGCTCGCTGGATATGATCACTGGCTTCCCCTCATCACCTTCCAAGAACACATACTTAAGGTTTTTGGGAAGCTCCTTAAGTTCCAACTTCGGTTTCACGTTCTTCATGCAATCTTCCGGCACCATGGGCTCATCAATAGGGAATTTAGCTGTGAATTCCCTTTCTCCACTCCCGGCTTCCCTAGCAAACTCTTCCATATCCGCCGACCCTGCAAAAACTTCAACACATTCTTGTTCATGTACAAAAATCATCTCAACCACGTCGTCAATAACATCTATATACGAACATTCATTAGTAAGATCCGATGAAGGCATAGTACGACTAGGATGCACAGAAAAAGACACAGACTCTCCTAATACAGTCATTTTTATAGTTCCATTTTTCACATCAATTAACGTATTAGTCGTAGCCATAAATGGTCTTCCTAACAACAAAGTATGCTCTTTCCCATTTTCATGCACTTCACCTATTTCTAACACAACAAAATCAACCGGGACAATCAAACCCCCCACTTTAACCAAAATATCCTCAACTACCCCACGAGGATACCTAACAGATCTGTCCGCCAGCTGTAAACACATACGAGTGGGTTTCAAATTACCTAACTCTAATTGTTTAAAAATTGAGTAAGGCATCAAATTAATCCCGGCCCCCAAATCTAACATACCCGAGGCTTCCTTCCCATTTCCCAAAGCAATACTGATAACAAAGCTACCTGGATCACGTTTCTTAGGCGGTAAAGGTTGTTGCATGATAGAATTCACAACCTCGGATACAAGGATCTTCTCATTATCCTCAAACCTCCGTTTCTTGGAGGCCAACTCCTTGAAAAATTTCACATAAGCCGGAACATTCCGGATTACATCCAACAGGGGCAAGTTCACATTAACCTTAGCCAGCAAATTGTAAAAATCCGTAAACTGCTGATCTTGCTTCTCATTTCTTAGCCGGCTAGGATATGGAACCGGTGGTCTATATGGCTTAATAGCCTTGTGAAGCTTCATCTCCGATTCCTCAATCTGTGATTGCTCGTGTTCCTGTGATGCAAGCTTCTCCTTAACTGGCTTCTCCCTACTAACTTCCTTGGGTTGCTCTTCAACAGGCATTTCTACCTTATTATCAACCACCCTTCCACTGCGAAGAACAGTAACAGCTTGAGCTTGGTGCGGCTGTAACCCTTGCCCATGAAGTTTTCCTGGCTGCTGCTACTGTTGCATCTGATTCAATGTACCAGACAGTTGCCCAACAGTAGTCTCAAGGCGCTTAATGGTAGCTGCCTGAGAGTCCATATTCTGCTTGCTCATCTCCATAAAAGATTGCATTGTCTCTTCCAATGATGGCTTCGGGGAAGTTTGCTTCTGGTACTGTTGTGGTCCATTCTGATACTGCTGCTGCTGAAAATTCCCTTGTTGCATTGATTTCTGCGGGTATTGCTGAAACTGCTGGGAGTTCTGCTGAAACTGCTGTGGATACTGCTGAGTGAAACTCTGCTGCTGGGAGAATGGAAATTGCTGCTGAGGTGGGTAAAACTGTTGTTGGTTAGAATAACCCATCTGTTGTGGAGGTCGGCGAAACTGATTCCCTTGACTCGATCCAGCCCCTTGATTAAGGCCCTGATTCCTCCATCCTGAGTTCTGCTGACCTCTCCAACCAGAATTCGAACATTGATTGTACATAGGTCTTTGTTCAAACTGGGGTCTCCCGGAGTATCCCTGAGCGGAATAAACTTCAGCTTCCCCTTCTGGTGTGTACTCCCCCATTCTATGACACTCATTAGCTTCATGCCCATAATCTTCACAAATACCACAATTCTCAGTATTTTGTTCACGAGGTGGAAGAGTTGGATTTTCCACCTGGCTCATCTTGAGCTGCTGTAGCTCTCTCATCATTCCTGCTACCTGCTTCTGCAGCTCATAGTTAGGTGTTACTGCACTAGCCTCAACCCTTCTACCTCGGGTCGACTTCTGCTGGGAGCTCTCAGCCAGAGTCTGAAAAATCTCATTGAGCTCAGTAACGGTCTTCCTGGCAATATTACCCCCTGCAGTGCTGTCCACCATAAATTGGGTTGTTTGAAGTAACCCATCATAAAAGAGCTGGCTCACCATAATCGGTCCCAGTTGATGTTGTGGGCATTGCCTAAGCAGCTCTTGAAATCTTTCCCACGCCTCGTGGAACGGCTCATCCACACCTTGCGTAAAATTCATAATCTGATTTCTGATCTCCTGCGTCTTGTGGTTAGGATAAAATTTCAGCATAAACTTCTCACAAGTGTCCGTCCACGTATTTATGGAATTTGACGGCAATGATAAGAACCATGTCCTAGCCCGATCCTTCAAAGTGTACGGAAGACACTTAAGCTTTAACTGGTCTTCTGTAAGATCTAACAGCGGAAAAGATTGCACCACCGAACAAAACTCACGCACAAATTTGAGTGCGTCTTCATTGGGCATGTCGTAGAAAGATGGAAGCATGCTGGAATAATTATGCTTCAACTCATAATTCCTTACGGCTGTTGGAAGCACAATGGCCGACGTTGTGGCCTCAATAATAGGCCTTGAATAGGTTCCCATAAACTGCGCTTCCTCTCCAACCATATTTTCTTGGTCGTGGTTAGAATGCACTTCTTCTTCACGATCACTTCCGTTTGCCAACGAATTGTTGGACTCAACAGAATTATTGTCCGCAAAGTCCTCCAGGTTTGAATAAGAAACTATTCTCCCCTGAAGCTCAGATTCCACACAAATGGTAGAACTTGGCTCGGACTCTTCCCCCAAGCTAAATAGAACCTCTCGAGGTCGATTGATGTTGTTGAAGTAAGGTGCTAGCTGAATTTTCAAGCTTCGGCGACCTTGCATACACAACACTTAACAAACAGATCAAACGCACCAGAGAAAGAAAAATATCCAAGCCAAAATTAAAATAAAACAAAATTAACACAGAAAACAAATAACATAACCAAATGCCTAAAGCCTTCCCCGGCAACGGCGCCAAAATTTGACTCAACTCAAAACACCTATGAATTGACTCGTAATCGTACGAGGTCACTCTAGTGTGATAAGTTAACCCAAGTCGTATCTCAAGGAAGGCTAAGCAGGGCAATTAATCATGCTACGCACAGAAAACAATAAATCCTAACACTCTAATCAATAGGCTGGGTCTGACACTCTCACTCCTTATTATCTAGACGGAAATTAAATACTAAATTACCAATGCACTGAGCATAGCCAAGACAATAAATAAATTATCAGAATATAAACCCTAGACACTGGAAATTCTTGAACTAACGCACGAAGAGAAATTAACAAGTACAAATACTAATCATCAAAATGAACGACAAACAGTAAATCATATCGCTAATGCAAACTCAAACTAAGCATAATAATGAAAATACCAAATTAAATCAACAAAGAAAAGGAATACTGGAAAAATTAAATAACAACTACCAAATAGAATTGTAATGCAATTGATCCTTACATAAAGCTGATAGCAATAGTAACAGGAAAATGAAAAAAATAATCTCAAAATATTCCCAGCAGAAGTCGCCGTCTGTCTTGACGAGAAAAAGAAGATCCCCAAAACAGAGTTGCGAAACAGTATTTATATTTGAGCAAATGAGCTCTCGCTCAAAAATAAGAACTACCGCGCAATTAAAACACGGGAACTAAAATAAGTCTAACTAGAACAAATGAGCGACCGCTCAAGAATGAGCGACCGCTCATCAAAAACATGGAACAAACAGAAAGGAAACTGAGCGGTGGCGAACAGGACTTGAGCGACGGCGAAAGAAATTTGAAGGGTTGAGCGGCGGCGAAAGGAATTTGAAGGGTTGAGTGGCGGCTCATCATATTGCGCGCCGGCTCAACCCTTTGGCGGCCTACAATAATTTTCTTTTGATGTTGAGCGGTGGCTCAACACGTTGAGCGCCGGCTCAACCATTTCACGGCATTCTTTCGGCTTCTTTTGATCCATTCTCCTATTTTCTCCCGCTTTTATTATTCTCATAAATATCTGCAAAACTACTTCCACATATTATCAAAACTCACCAATTAAGTCAGCAGATAAATTAACATTACCCCCAAACTTGACTCAAATACGAACAATTATGCATAAAACAAGCGCTACTGATCTAAACCTTACTAACTGACCTAAAATCTCAGCTGAAATTCTAGACAGAATAAAATAAAACATCAAAGGGTTAGCACAGTTATAACATGGTATTTAAAAGGACTGCGATTCATAGCTTGGACAATGAGATATTGTGCGTCAAGTTGAATCGTATATATACTTGAAGTTTTCATTACAACTGATGATTACAAGGATAAGTACAAAATAGTTAAAGATACATCAGTTGCTCAAAAACTACATCAGCTCAAAAATACTCTTGGTCGTACTTGCTGAAGATACGGTCAAAGATCTCTCTCTTTGCAGCTGACTCAGTTCCGGTATTCACTCCATGTTCCTTGCACACTTGTCTCGCCTCAGCCATGATCGTATTTCTGTTAGGAGTACTTGTGCCTTTGATCATCTGAGGGCGATATCTGACCTTCTGCGGAACCGGAACAGTGTTGGGATCGAGCTGAGCTTTCACCATGGCTCTTTGGAATTGCCTGTACATCCCTGAATCCCCAGATTTGAGCTCCCACAAGGCTTCCTTGAAGGCTTGCCTTGGGTCTTCAGTTGTGTAGACCTTCCTGTAGTAGAAGTCGTTAATGAACTCATGCTTGAATTGCTCCCAGTCATCGTTCCGCTCAATGTTCATCCACTTGTCAATATGTGGGAACCGTGACTGGAGCGGGGCATTTCTCTGTAGCTGTTGAGTCTTCTTCCTAGCCTCAACCTTCATCTGGTGTTTGTTGATTCTTCTGACGCTCCGGCTGGCTTTGTTCCTATCCACGCTCTTTTCAATTTTAGCCAGTTCTTTTTCGAACTTGGCCACTTTCTTAGCTTGATCTGCAGCGAACTTCTTGAGCCAGTTAGGATCCAGATAATGTTTCTTGGACACTCTCATAGCTTTCGCAGCTTCAATGCAATCCTCGACTGAGATTCCATCGAGATCAGCATCCAGCTCGGCTGTAAGCTCAGCTACGAGGTCTTGGGAGACTTCGAGTTCCTGCTCTTTTCCTTCTGCAGCTGTGTCCTTCAGCTGAGATCCTTCAGCTCCTTCCCCCTGAGTTCCAGCTGGCACTCCTTCCCTTAGTCCACTTTCTTCCTTTTGCATCTCTGCTGCAACTTTCCCTTGTCCAGCAACAGCTGCTGGCCCCTGTCCTTCCCCCTTTTTGGCATCATCCAAAAGGGTGGCAACTGAGCCGTCCAGGGAGGTCAGCTTGGCTTCTGCTTGTTGAACTCGGGAGAAGAGTTCTTCCACAACATCTTTCTCTTCAACCTTCTTCGCCAGCTTCAGGTCTTGGCATTTTTGCTCAGCTTTCTTTATGGCGGCAAGAGTTGCAGAGATATCCTTGTGAAGGGTGACGAACTCAACTCTATAATTTTCGAACTGAGACATCCACTCCTGATCTTGTGTCTGCTGGGACTTTGCAAGATTGGATTCAGCAATAGGCTTGTAGACGTTAAAAACCGAGCTGAGTCCTTGTACCGCTTTCTTCAGTTCTTTGACATCCGAGCTGGTAGAAGTGGAGACGTCTTCCAGCTTTTGCTGTAGAGAGGTGGAGAGTTGTTCCAACTGATTCTTCAAAGATGCATTCTCCTCCATCAGCTGCTGGAGCTTCTCAGTCTCATTCTGGAGCATTTGCTGTTGCTCTGCTTGGTTGGCCTGGAAGATGGCAAGCAGTTCCGTTCGCACCTGTGTAACCCTCTCTGTGATCAGTTCACAAATATTATCCATGGAGTGTGCTGGCTGATCAGAGGGTCCAGGCAGTTCTTGCTGTTGTGCCTGGGCTGTTGGGTCCACTACAACCATGGTTGTTCGACTAGCCAGGTATTGTTTGAGCTTTTCTTCTTCCCTCTTGGCAGCCTCGTCAGCTTCATCTACATCCTCCATATGGTCGGCATTCTTGGCTAACATATTATCAAGAAATTGTACAGCTCCAGGATTGTCGCACAACTCTCTGGTGTCTTTTCCTTCTTCTTTACTTAGATCCAAGCGACGACAGAGCAAGGCCACCTTCTGGTTGTAGGCAACCTCGAGGTTCTGGTAGTCGAAGTACACCCTCAGGTTGGATTCATCAATTTTCAACCTATCCCAGCCGTGGATCCTCAGGGTTTCCTCCTTGACGTACCAGTAGCTGAAGATTACGCTGAATTGATAGAGCAGGTCAGTTCCAAACATGGCAAAGATGGGCATCGAGCTTGCCTCTGGGAACATGCCTATCAGTTTTCGAAAGCAGTAGTCCATCCTGCTTTCATATTCAGCCAGAATTGCCTTGCGGTTGGCTTCTTCATCAATTTGGGGGGGGGATCAATATCAAAGGAGAAGGGTTCAATGGTGTCATCAACGTTGGCCAAAGGAACGGTCTCAACGTTGGCATCGAGCGTGAGGCTCGGAATTTCTAACTGAGGATCAGTTGAGAGAACTGAATCCTCTTTGGGGAGAGACTGGGCAGGCTCATTAGTTTCCTCAGACGCAGGTGGGATTACCTGGCTGGCATCAGCTCCAGTTGGTGGAGAGTGTGGACTGTCGTGGGACTCCTCAGATGAAGAAGAGTCATCTGAGGACGAGCTGGACTCCCCAACGTCGGTCTCCTTTCCTTCAACCATTTCTTCCTGTTGACGGGGTTGAAGAACAAACCCAGCTGGATCAACCGACTGGCTGGATTCGGTTGATTCCTTCTCCTCAGCTGTTTTCTCAGCTGGTATCACCACCACTGGGCCCGTCGCAGCCGGTTGAGCTGCTGGCTGGATGATTTTGAACCTGGGCTTTTTCTTGAGTGGTTCCACCTCTTCTTCTTCTTCTTCTTCTTCTTCATCCTCTTCTTCTGCTACTTCCTCCAGCTGGCGTTTAGCAGTTTTGGACTTTGATGGGCGACGGACTGTTGGGGCCGTCTCCACAGCTGGCTTTGTAGCTCCCTTGGGAGTGTACACAGCTTCCAAAACATCCCTAGCCTTCTTGGCTGTTGGGAACAGCATCAGCTTGTTGAAAGGAGGGTCCTCACTGCCTTCCCAAGTTAGCTTCTGACCCTTGGTTGCTCGGAGGATCAGGGTTGATATCTTGGTGCCGAAGTTGAGTGTTCCCCTGACACTCAACAGTTTCTCTCCGGACTCAGCTAGTGTCTCGGAGATCTTCAGCTTCTCAGCCCACAACTGGCTTTCAAAATAGCTCAGCCAGTCTATCTTGTGCTTTTCTTCAAAGGCCTTCTGCTGCTTGAGCTTCGGTCTGCTGATATCTCCGAATGCTCCTCCATATGCGAAGGCACACTTTGATATTACATCAAACAAAAGTCGGTGCTCCGGCTTCAGTTTGGTCCTCTGCAAACTCCCCTTCAATGGTTCGGGGACAATGAGGATAGTTTGCATAAAAGTATCTGCTTCCTTGTCGGTGAAGTTGCCCATCATGTCTACAGCCTCCCGATTTCTGGGGATGATCTTTCCCAGTTCTTTAGATACTTCGATCTCGACAGTTGTTTCTTCAATCGATCGGAAAGTGCTGATTCGTTGCTTGCACGGAATGGTCGTGACAAGCCCGAGTTCAGCATCGCATTGCAGATTCCGGTAGAAATGGGCTACTTGCTTTCTGAGCAGCTTAGATGGAGAGAGAGTTGCCCAGTTGAGCAGATCGTGGTAGGAAAGAAGTTGGGCGACGGGTGTGATTTCCGGCGTGGTCAGTGCTTCCCTTGAGAGAATCTGTTCGAAGTGGATCTTCGACAGCATTAAGTCGAAGGATTCCTGGAACGTGGCTGGTTCAGCAGAGACCATCTTCTTTGATGCTTTAGATTTAGGTGTCATTTCAGTGGAATATATATATGCAAAGAAGAATGAAAGATGTTACTGAAAATGGTGAGACAATTTTGGAGGGGATGATCAACAGTTAATATTGATATGCACGAATAGAGAAGGTAAGGATCACTTCCTGATTTTCCGCTTTATATAGGTTACCGCGTCGTTTGAAATGGATGGCCAGGATTGAATGGCATCTATCCATCAACGGTTGAGATCTCGCGACGGTTGGGCGATTTTGACTGACGCTCCACGCACGCGAGTGAGAAGGTGAAGAGATTAGTGTGTCAGCCCAGTCGCACTATAAAGTAAGGCTATAGGTGTTCAGCCAGACTTTACATTAAATGCGTCATGATGGCTTATTTAATTAAGCTGACATGTTCAGGAATGTTTGAATTTATTTCAAACATTCTCATTTAATGTCATAACACCTTCAGCCATAAATGATATCTGCCAGCTGATGTCTGAATCAGTTGTGTTCATCAGTTGCGGCTTACCATCAGCTGACTCGAGTTTGTCTGTTCAGCTGACGTCTGATGTCTTCAGTTGGTGCTCCGGATCTGAGATTCCCCCTTCATCTGAGCTTCCCCCTCAGATGGATATCTGACTCTTCAGCTCGGCTGACTCCTCATCTGATGGATCCAACAGTCCAAGAAGATCACATAACATCTTGAACCGGGCTTCAGGTAGAGGTTTGGTGAAGATATCAGCTCTCTGAATCTCAGTTGGAATCTTCTCCATGGATACGTCCTTCTTTTCGATATGATCTCGGATGAAATGATGTCTGATATCAATGTGCTTTGTCCGAGAATGATGAACAGGATTCAAAGAGATAGCAATGGCACTTGAGCTATCGCAATGAATGGGAACTTGTCCAGTTGCAACTTCATAATCTCTCAGCTGTTGCTTGAGCCATAACACCTGCATGCAACAACTTCCGGCAGCCATATACTCTGACTCGGTTGTAGAAGTAGCAACACATGCTTGTTTCTTGGAGAACCATGAAACTAGCTTGCTTCCCATGAACTGACAGTGTCCAGATGTGGACTTCCTGTCCAATCGATCTCCGGCTAGATCCGTATCTGAGTATCCGGTCAGCCGGATATTGTCGTCAGTTGGATACCACAACCCAACATTGACAGTACCCTTCAGATACTTGATGATGTTCTTTGCTGCCAACATGTGAGCTTCCCTCGGTTGGACTTGAAACCGAGCACATACTCCAACCGCGTATGATATGTTTGGCCGGCTGGCAGTTAGATATAGCAAAGAACCGATGATCCCTCTATACTTGCTGGCATCCACTAGCTTTCCCTCAGCTCTGGGTTCAATCTTCCAGTTAGTATTCATCGGGATCCTTGTGGTCTTACTTGTCTGCAATCCGAACTTGGTGATAAGCTCCTTTGTATACTTGGACTGATTGATGAAAATCCCTTCTGGTGACTGCTTCACTTGTAATCCAAGAAAATAATTCATCCCGCCCATCATTGACATCTCGAACTTCTCCTTCATAAGATCTGAGAATTTCTTGCACAGCTCCTCTGACTTGGAACCGAATATGATGTCATCCACGTAGATTTGCACCACAAGTATATCATCTCCAACTTTGATGGTGAACAGGGTTTTATCAACTGAGCCTCGTTTGAACCCCGAGTCCAGTAGAAAACCACAAAAAGTGTCATACCAGGCCCTTGGTGCTTGTTTCAAGCCATAGATGGCTTTCTTCAACTTGTACACTCTTCCATCTCCAGTTTCAAAACCGGGTGGCTGTTCAACATAAACATCTTCCTTGATATCACCGTTGAGGAAGGCACACTTTACATCCATCTTATATACCTTGAACTTGTGATGTGCGGCATAGGCTAGAAAAATTCGGATGGCTTCCAGCCTTGCAACTGGTGCGAAGAAATCTTCAAAGTCAATTCCTTCTTGTTGGCAATATCCCTGAGCTACCAACCTTGCCTTGTTCCTTACGATGTAACCAATGGCGTCTCTCTTGTTTTTGAAAATCCATTTAAGTCCAATAACCTTGACACCAGTTGGTCTTTCTACCAACTCCCAAACACAGTTGCGTAGAAATTCATTCAGCTCCTCTTGCATAGCTGTTGTCCAGTGAACACAGTTGAGAGCTTCCACAACGTTCTTTGGTTCTGGCACATCAGCTACAAAGCATGAAATCATGGCAACATCTCCAGCTTGTTCGAACTCTTCTAGAACTGCCAACTCCTCAGCATATTGGGCATAAGTGTTGGTCTCTTCCTCAGTTGATTCCTGAGTCGCAACTCTGCTTCTTGTACGCACACCTTCGGTTGGATCTCCGATGATGTCGTTAGTGGAATGAACTTCATACCATCTCCGGTTGTGTCTTCCTTCTTCTTCCAACTGTGTTGGTTCAGGGATTTCAACTGAAGGAGAATCCTGAACTGTTGGAGTCTTCATAACTGGGGATTTGTCAGCTGTTGGGTCTGGATCCTCAACATTGACAACATTTCGAACCGGGCTTGGTTGGGCTTCGGTTGCTGATGATGCAGTTGGAGTGACATTAGCTGGAGTTCCCCCTTGATTTGAGCTGGGGTCCTCAGCTACCGCTTGATGATCTTCACATTCATCTTCTGAGGAACACGGATCATCATCGTCAGTTGCCCATACCAACGGTTCGGCCAAATTCTTCTGCCTTTGAACTTGCGATCTGGTGAGAACTGGTGGAACAGCTGGATCTGCTTGTTGTCCTTTAGCCTGTTCCCTGCACTCACAGGTAGATTCATCAAAACTAACATGAGGTGTTATCTCCACAACACGAGAGCTGTTGTTGAAAACTCTATATGCCTTGATTCGAGCAGCATATCCAAGAAATATGCCTTTCGAAGCTTTGGCATCAAAAGTTTTCAACTGAGTCTTCCCATTGTTGTGAATATAACACTTAGAACCAAAAACACGAAAATATGAAATATCAGGCTTCCTGCGTCTCCATAATTCGTATGGTGTCTTTCTCAACCGCTTGGTCAGAAGAGACCGGTTCTGAGTGTAGCAGGCTGTGTTGATCGCCTCAGCCCAAAATCTCTTTGGCAGAGCTGAGCTTGTCAACATGGATGTGGCTGCATCCTTCAGCGTTCGGTTCCTTCTTTCAGCTACTCTATTCTGTTGCGGAGTTCCGTGCTTCTCGCAGTATTCAATGATGGTTTCATTGAGGAACTCGGTTCCACGGTCTGATCGGATAGAAATGATTTTCATCTCTTGTTGGTTTGATATCCGATCCATCAGCTTGGGCAGCTCATTTCGGATTTCACTCTTGTGGCGCATGAAAATGGTCCATGTGTACCTCGAGTAATCATCAGTTACAACCAGTGTATATTCGTTGCCATTTATGCTCTTAGGTGTAACTGGCCCGAAGAGATCCATATGGATCAGCTGCAATACTCGGTCGGTTGAGGGTGTGGATTTCAACCTGAACGAGGATCTAGCGAACTTTCCCAGCTGACACGCACTGCAGATGTGTGTTGTTGAAAACACTCGGTTAGGAATGCCCTTTGCGAGTTCCTGTCTGGCAAGTCGGTTCATTGTCTTGAAATTCAGATGGTTGAGCCGTTTGTGCCACAGCCAGCTCACATCTGAACTGCTTTTTGATAACAGACAGGTTTCAGGTGGACTGCTCTTCCAGTCAGCATAATAGACATTCCCAGTTGGGGATCGATTTCCCAACAATATGACCTGCTTTGTTTGAACGTCTTTAACCCTGCAACCCTGCCCATCAAACTTGACAGAAAAACCATTATCACAGAATTGGCTGATGGAGAGCAGGTTATGCTTCAATCCATCAACATATGAAACATTAGAAATTGACACGTGATCGGTTTCAAGGATACCGTAGCCTTTGGTGTAAGCTTTTGAGTTGTCACCAAAAGTAACAGTTGGACCATTCAGCTCCACGAAACTTCCAAGCAAGTCCTTCAGATTTGTCATGTGTTTCGAGCATCCACTGTCCATCACCCACTTTGTCTGTGATGCTTTATTCTTCCTCAGTTGTTGCTCCTGTACCTGCACGGAGAAACTCGCTTAGGTCCCCAATTTCAGTTGGGTCCTGGAGGGTTAGAACCAGTTTCCCTTGGAACTGTGGGTCGCTTTTCCCTGTAGACTCGAATAGCCTTGTCATTCCAAATGATCTGCCCATTTTCATCAACTATAACAACACCTCGGTTATCCTTAGGCTTGTTGTTATTATTGATATTCTGTCTCTTTGGAGGAGATGGATTTCTCCTATGTTGGGCTTTAGGAGGAGTGGGGTTCCTCCTATTTGACTGACGTCTCTGACCCTTTTGATTTTGTCAATGAGGTCGGCCGTCATTGTGGAATCGTCGTGGTTGATTCTGATTCCATTGCCCTGGCTGTTGATGATAGCTGTTCATGCCCGGATGTTGATTCATGTTGTGGCATGAGTATCCATAACTGTCGTAACTGTTCCACATCGGTTGACTCTGATGGAACCTTTGATCGAACTGATGTTGGAACCGCTATTGTTTCAGACGATCGAGCCCTTGTCTGTTCTGCGGTCGGTTCCATTCCTTCTGATGTTGACTCTGAGGTTGATGTAGAGGTCGGTTCTGATTCTGAGTTCGGTTGCAATTATACCTTCGATGCCTCTGATTCCTCTTCTGACTTTTGGAGCATTCCCCCTTGGTTGATGTTCCAACCAATGGAACATTTTGTCTTTCATCTACTACTCATTTTCCCTTCTCAGTTGTAATTCTATTGGTCGGTTGAACTTGCTGAGAGGTGGAGGTTGGATTAACTTCTGGAGACTCAGCTGTGTTTGGCTCGACAACTGTGACTTCTACAGCTTTGATGAAGGTTGCTGGTGGAATTCCAGTATTCTTGACAATATCATAACCGAGTCCTGACACGTCATCCATCTGTCTGCTGTAGCTGATAAGATTCTCGATGATCTTGGATGACTGATACAACTTGATTAGATTATCCTTCTCAGTTTGCAACTCCTTGAGGAGGATAGTGATCTGCTCGGTTTGTCCATCTGACTTCTTTATCAGCTGGTCGATCTGAGCCTCTTGCTTGTTCAACTGCTCATCGGTTGAAGCCTTAGCTTGGTTGGCCGTGGTCAGTTGATTTTTGAGATTCTCAATCTCTTCAGTTTGATTCTTGATCAGATCGTCCTTTTCGGTTAAGGATTCTTCCAGTTTAATAAACTGTTTTTGAAGAGTCTTAAACTCAACCGTTTGCTGATTCAGTTGCTCACTCAGTTCTTGGAAATCATCCCAAGATGGTTGCAACTCATCTTCTAAAGTATCCTGCACGTTAGCAACATTAGAAGAATTTAAATTAGCTGGGATAGAAGTTACCTCAGCTTCATCTTGGTCAGCTCCAATTGCCATGAGACATTGATTCTGTCCACTTGCGTTGTTGGTGGGAGTCAGCTCGTCTTCATCTTCAGTGTCAGTGAAGATGTCCACGTCGTCAGCTGCTTCCTCTGCAACCATGGCCTTATCTTTTGCATTTTGCTTGGCTCTCAACGCATCTCTTTCTTTCTTTGAGAGGTCTGGACAGTCAACCTTAAAGTGTCCCTCTTTGCCACACTCAAAACATCCGTTGTTCACAGGCTTTGAGTTGTCTCATGTTCGGTTGGATTTGTAGAACCGCTTGTACTTTCTGAACCGAGTGTCCATGTCAGCTAGCTTCTTTGACATGGCGGCAATGCACTGTTGCAGCTCTTCTCTGCTTGGCTCCTTCGCAGTTGTGTCCGCAGATCTTGTTGCTCTTGATGTTCGCGGCTTGAAAAAGTCAGCTCGAAGGGCAACTGTCTTCATTGCTGAACCAACATCCTCATGTCGACTTGTTTGAGCCATCGACTGAGATTTTCGTCGGTTCACTTTGTACTCATTTCCTTTCAGAATTGAGAACAATCTTTCAGTTCCCATCTCTCCTAGATCAGCTCGGCTTTCATGGATATTGGTGAAGGTATCCCACTCAGCTGGAAGTGCTTGTAATACTTTGAGGTTGATTTCTCTCAAAGTATACTTTCCTCTTCGGATAGACTGGATCCTTCTGATGATCTCCATGAACCGCAGCTCTATCTGATCGATGATTTCGTCCACTTTCAGAGTGAAGTTGTCAAAATCTTGACATGCATGGGAGAACTTGTTCTCCTTGGTTTCGTCACTTCCTTCACTCAAAGATGCCAAAGTGTCCCACATCTCTTTAGCAGTGTTGCACTCCTCTATCCACGGAAGATAGTCCTGTCCAACTGTGGACATGATAGTGCTTTGAGCCCAGATATCCAGCTGGCTCACTTTAGCTTTCTCAGAAGTGTAGTCTTCTGGGTTCTTCTCGACTATCTCCTCAGTTGCATCCCCAAAGGTTGGATCTATAGGAGTACGGATGACCTTTTCCGTGATCTTGATAGGTCCGGATGAGAGTACTTGTTGCATTCTGTGATGCTTGGACAGTAGCATCTTCTTCATTCGAGTCCTCCAGGCTGTATAGTTCACAACCGAGAACATAACCACGATCTTATCTTTCATATCCATCTGCACACACAACAATAGACAACAAAAACAAGCAGATATGCACTAGCGTGAAAAAGGATCTATTCAGTTGACCACTGAAGAAAAACACCTCGATTCACACCTCGTGAAACAGAGACAGTAGTTTATTGAACCACTGCTCTGATACCACTTGATGGTCCCGATACGAGTTACTGGTGTATGGGGGGGGGGGGGGGGGGGAATACACCAGTTAGGATTTTTCAACTTTGAAAACTTAACCCCCGAAAACTTCAACTGAGTAAAGAAAGTCTCAGCTAGATTCACAACTGAGTAAGAGAACTCAGCTGTGAGAGTGGTGTTGTGCGGAATGTGGTGGAAATTATACTCGTAAAATAACTCACGCTTTTGTGCAAGGTTGGTCAATAACCAAGACAGTTGATATGTAAAGATGCAGTTTGTATGCCGGTTAGTTTGGTCAGTTGAAAATGTAATAAGTAACTGAACAGAAATAAACACAGACACACAGGATTTACGTGGTTCGGAGAGAACTCCTACGTCCATGGGGAGATGTGAGTCCACACACCTCAGTCCAAGTTCTTCTGGACAGTTCCACACAGCTTACACGGGCTGTGCAACCGTTGCAATAAGTTTCCGGGTATTTATCAACCTTTACAGTTAAGTTTACAGGTACTTAACAACCTATGTCAAGTTTGCGGGTACTTGACAACCTAACTACTCAATTACAGGAAGAGTATGATCCTAACAAACACTTTTTAGGGTGTGTATGTGGGTGGGTTTTCCAACTACAGCTCGAACACGAATGTGAGCTGGATCTATGGCTTGAACGAATGAACACTCAAACTAAGATCTAAGACAGATTATAATTCTATGAACCCTTAGCTACTAATGTTCTACCACTCGGTACTCTCAGTTGTTGATGCTCTTAGAATGTGATTTTGCAGATTTTCTTTGCTCTTGTTTCTCTCGTGGGTGCACTTCAAATTTTCTCTGTCTTATATCGTGTCGAATGAATGAATGCCTCTATTTATAGGCGGAGAGAATCAACTAGCCGTTGGAGGAGCTATTGATCTCTGTTCTTTGATAGTGATGGCTTGTCTCTCATCTCTGCAGACTTTCCCGATATGGAATCTGTGCTCTTCTGCTTTCCATCTGAGACAACCTTGTGTTGGGCCAAATGAGGTAATGACTGAACGGTCAAACCTTCACGCGACTTCCTTTTTGAATTTCAAATTCAAACCTTTCTGACAGTCAACCTTGGTTAGTCGGTTGAAAATCTTGATCTTCATCTGAGTGGTCTTCAGCAGATGTTCTGACTGAACCGTTGAACTCTCAGCTGACTTTGAACTTCATGTTGAGACTTCTTTATAACTTCCCCCTTCTTGAAACATTCTCTTTATCGGATGGCATTCTATAGCTGATGTTCCAACTGAACAGTTGGTTTGAACTCTCAGTTGTCTAAAAGTATTCCCCTTTTTGGCATAACTCTCTCATCAGGCAGAGTCTTGTAACTGATGTTCCTCATCCGATCTTCCATCCGGGGTTGTATCCGAGTGTTGCTATGTTGCCGTCTTCAGCTGGAGATCTGTAAAGATAAAATCTTAACATTGCTCAAACAGCGAGCCTAACTGCTAACATTAGGAACTGGCAACATCTACTCGGTTGGGGTCAGTTGGTTTTGAAATTCATCAAAACTCATACTAATAAATTTCCCAACAAATTATCAAGAGTGATGTCTGAATATCCTCAAAATATTCAGAAAAAATGCACTGATATAATTTATTGTTAGCATATTAACATAGATGTAAAAAATTAGCAATAAGATATTGTGATAAGACATGGACAATTTCTCACCAATCCGAATTTCTCTTTTATGTGCATGCGGAAGAGAAAAGATTTAGTCAACTCATGCAAGCCACGTCAAAAAGAAAAGAAAACATTAACATTTATGATGCAAGGAGATATATATGCACCACAAATATATAAAATTTAAAAAACATTATATAAGAAGGTTTATCTCATGACTTTGTATCATATGGTGTTGCTATAAATAAAAAGTAAAAATAAAAATATCCAAATTCTATACTTAGAGGGCTTGAAAATACAAAGTAAATAAGTGTACTTTAGAAGAATTAAAGTTTCAAATTTGTGTTAATATTAGTAATATCTAATAACAATATTTATTTATTAATATGTTTGACCTAATCAAACTTTCTAATACTTGAAATATATATCATGTGGTCAATGATAATATATACATCTTATCAAGAATATATACAATTATAATACATATCTAATGATGATTATATATATATATATATATATATATATATATATATATATATATATAGGAGAGAGATCATATGAGAATGAATATTATCCTAAGAAATGAGAATAGATCTCCACCATAGATCTATTGGTGATGAAGGGTCAAGATTTGGCCAAGTCAAAGCGGGTCAAACCCAGGTCAACCCGTTGACTTTTTTTTCAATTTTTTTTTAAACTGTCACCCTAGATGCATAACTTCACATATTCGGATGCACTACTCTATATAACTAGATGCACCACTAAGTGCATTTAGATGCACAAGATTTTCAGTTTTTTTTTCAATTTTTTTTTTTTTAATAAACTGTCACCCAAAATGCACAACTTCACATATTCAGATGCACCACTCTATATAACTAGATGCACCACTAAGTGTATTTAGATGCACAAGATTTTCAGTTTTTTTTTTTCCAATTTTTTTTTAAATACAGTCACCCAAGATGCACCACTTCACATATTCGGATGCACCACTATACATAATGAGATGCACCACTATGTGTAGTGAGATGCACCGAATTTGTAAAAAAAAAAAAAACTGAAAAAAAATTGGATGCACCACAATGTGTAACTAGATGCACCACACAGTGTAACTAGATGCACCACATAATGTAACTAGATGCACAATGTTTTACGAAAATAAAAAAACGAAAACAAAACTAGTGCATCTTAATGCACTTAGTGGTGCATGTCATTATATAGTGTGGTGCATATGAATACATGATGTGGTGCATATGACCTAACCTTAAAAAAAACGAAAAAAAAAACATAAAAAAAAAAACTTAAAATCTTGTGCATCTCAATACACTTAGTTGTGCATCCGAATATGTGAATTGGTGCATCTGAATATGTGAAGTTGTGCATCTTGTGTGACAGTTTATAAAAAAAAAAATTGAAAAAAAAAGTCAACGGGTTGACCCGGCTTTGACCCGCTTTGACCAAGCTAAATCTTGACCCTTCATGTAGATAAGATCAATGGCGGAGATTAATTTCTATTTCTCACTTTAAGGACCATTTGCATGGGAATCACTCCATATATATATATATATATATATATATATATTAACATGTGTATTATAGGAAATCAAATTTTTTCAACAAGGCACTTTTTATATAGGTATAGATGTGTGCAGTGTGTATATGTGTGTGTCCAGTGTGTGTGTATATATGTGTGTGCGTGCACGCAACGTGTGTGTGTATATATATATATATATGTTTGTGTGTAGTGTGTGTGCAATGTGTGTATATAAGCTAGAATTTATGAAAATAATTTCTTGATTTTTTTTTTGGGTAAAAGTGACAAATTGTAAAATAATGATAAAATAGTCAAAAAATAAAAATAGTAGCATTAAGAATGATTAATATCATGGTTTGAGTAAGAAATGGCTAATCTCATAGAGAATGGAATGATCATTCCGGATAAAATGACATTCATGATCGTAAAACATACCAAGCAAAGAAATGAAATAAAAATAAGAATGACCATTTCATTTCACCCTCCATTTTATTATACCAATCACCACTTAGTTTAAAGTGTACAAATCAATTCAAAAATATGCATAATACTAAGTTTAAAGAAATCTTGGAATTAATGTTTGTTTGTGTCACCAAATATTTCAGCCTTTTGCTGATTTTTGTTGATATGGGCTTAAGCGCAATATACTAGTCAATGCAAGTCACACTACAATTTACTTTTGATATTTTACTATTTGTAAGATATTCATGTTAGGGCAATAAATAAACTATATTAATTAGGGTATAATCCGTCGAAAAATAATAGGAAATTATATTAATTAAAATTAATAAAATTATTAAATAGTATGTAATAGATTAAGGAAAATATTATTCGTTAACTATTTTAGGATTAAATCATTCGATTATACAATAAAGTAAACTCGCGCGTTAGAATTTATATGCCCATGAATACATCTCAAATTCAATTAATAAATAATTTTACCACATATTTACATTTCAAACCCATATAGTTAAGTCTGTTAAAAATTCCAATCTAATACATTCTCATTCGTTTCGATAATTTTCAAAACTCTATTCTTCTACAAAACCTATGCAGGTAAAAATATATTTGTCTCTCAAAAAGATTGTCCAACATCAATTTTGTATGAAAACTGAGATGGATTGTTTCATCGCAAATATTCCTTGTCCCACATTGATTTAGAAAAGGAAAATAAAGATTGTCTATAAGATTAAAGTGACTTAAATACCCTACATTATGAGTTCAACATAAGATTAAGAAAATAAAATAAAATTGAACCACCGCTTCACAATCATTCCGTCTACCCCGACAGTTTCGACCCGTAACTGGCCCATTGACTAGAACAATGATTTTATATTATATAAATAATCATCATCCAAATATATTCGCAGAAAAATTAATGATGACATTTATTTTCTTTTTTACCTGGAATTAATATTTAATTATAAAAATAGATATCTTCTAAAAATATTCACACAATATTTAATAAATTAAAATTCATATTATAAATTGTAGAATTATATAAATAATCATCTTCCAAATATATTAACATAACAATAAATTAGGAATTGGTCCGTTTACCGTTACGGTTATGGATCGAAATCAGACCGTCGTTGACCACAGTTTTGATTTATGAGTGTGTACTTTATAAAACTCATTCAAAATTTATATAAACTCAAAACTTAAAAAAAAAGATTAATTGTACTATTTGTTCTCGTGTTAACTATATAGTAATATTTACTAATTACGATTATAAATTATGCAAATTTGGAAATCCAACAACAAAAAACTTAAAAATCAATTCACATATTGATCAAATGCTTTTGTGTTCCTTCTAGCCCACTTTTGGTGTCCAACTCTCCATTTTTTTATATTATTCTTCAATTGTAAAAGTTCCTAATTTTGATTCATTAATCCAATTAAGATT
This sequence comes from Schizonepeta tenuifolia, assembly GCA_029490685.1. Classification (NCBI taxonomy): domain Eukaryota; kingdom Viridiplantae; phylum Streptophyta; class Magnoliopsida; order Lamiales; family Lamiaceae; genus Schizonepeta; species Schizonepeta tenuifolia. Next base: position 130,476,257 of record CM055955.1, read on the forward strand.
CCGTTTTATATTCAATTTAATCTGTATGTTTCCAGTTAATAATTGATCATATAATCTATAATTATGGTACATAGTATTATCAAATTCAAATTTTAGCAAAACACTAGTAATAAGTAGAGTTGACAACATTTTTGGTCTCTTGTCATTAAGTGAACAATAAATTAACGTTCACGCCCTAAAGTCATCAACTCCACTAAAGTTCGGACCATGCACGAGGTATATATATATATATATACTAGCGTGTGACCCGTTGAAATTTGACGGGTCACTTAATTTTATAAAATTTATTTTAAAAATACAAATAAATAATTTATTTAAAGTCATAATATGATAACAAATCACCGAAACAAATATTACATTACATATAAATGATAGGAATTCAAGTGAAAAGACGGGGTTTATTCAATTTCTCCCAACTTATTTCAGTTGTAAGAAAACCAAAAGAAATCAAAGTAAACACATGAATAAATTAATAATAATCAATTTTTAAAATAATTAGTAATGTAAATACCTCACAATCTTACCGTCATCGTCAGAGATCAAAATTTTGAGGCCTTTTTTGCTAGTGACTCGTGAGATAGCAACATAACTGATCATGACTACACACAACTTTCGACAGGTAAAGTCCCACATTGGAAAGAGATTGGCCTTGAGTAAAATCCGAGGGCTCATGATCATTTTTGCTATTGAAATTTTTTTGTTCGCATTCGTTCCTAAAATTAATTTGATTTCAATTACGCAGTCCCCGAGTTTATTTTATCACCCTGGTGCCATTGCAAAGCTCATTCGACGCATCGATATTTTCTAAGAAGCATGATGATGCATCCTTCATTCAATTTTATTTTGTAATTGGGCAACCCCGAACACTTGATAGTGTGCGACCCATCGAGCATCAGCACGGAATCACTTTACATTATAATTTTATAAGTATAAATTTAAAGAAAAAATTATACTATATTGAAGTGACAGTATTGTGACAATTCATTAAAAGAGTGTTACGCGACTATATCAAATTATAATATAAAACAAATTAAGAAGGGATAATGTTATTGAATGTTAGTACCCGTTTTTTCAACTAAAATCACCAAATATATACTTGTCTCAAACTCAAATCACAATTTTTATATCAATAACGGGCTAAATCTAGGAATATCAATGGGTTAGGTACCTACCCATCAAACATGTCTTCAACTTGAACCCATTTAGATTTAAGAATGAATCTAGAATTTAGCTGACATGTAAAAAACAAATTGGATAAAAACATCTAATATCAAAAAATGAAATGTAAAAAATGAAATGAAATTTCACCTACAAACACTATATGGAAAAAATGAAATGGAAAGGTAACGATTGTACAATACAAGAGATTAATGGCCACATGCATGATTTGTGCCAGTAAGACATGCTATAAGGTAGCGTAGCTATGTGATGGTGTTTGAATACACATAAATTAAGATTTTAGATAATTAAGAAAAAATCTAGAAATTCTACATAAGCATGAGAAAGGTTGGGATGTCTTAAAAATAACCGTATACTATTTGTAGAAAAATAATCGTAAATACACAAACCCGTTCATATACGATTAAAAAAATTTGTTTGTTCACATCTTGTACACATAATAATAAACATTATTGTCTAAATATCACAAAGTAAATTTTAATAACATATTATATATTTACTCGTTTATTTATATACTCGTTACTCATTTCAAATTCAGTAAAAAAATAATTTGCATTTTGTTATCGTCAGGAACTTGCATAGTAAGAAGTGAGAAAGCCCTTAATATTATAAATGAAACATCAACAAAATTTAAAAAAATAAGTTTTAAGTATAAATTTCAAAATTTTACAATTTAATAAACCCGTCTCAACCCCGAAAGAAATACTTTTGCTGTTTGTTCCAGTCAAAACAAATAAGTAATGTCTATTAACAATCTGAACCTGTTTATTTTTATACACATACTCGTTTCTTTCCGATTAAGAAATTATAGCTCTTTCGCGTCTTAAATATGTATAGTAATACCCACTATAAACTTGATATTTCAAACTAAACCTTAATTAATATATAGTATAAACTCACAAATCATACAATATACAATATCAGTTTAAACTTTACTCTCGAGACTCGACCCAAAATTAGTCAATCAAAAAGTAATTTTACAATCTATTCTTGTCTAAACTATACAACCTCATACATCTACCCCATTAAAATCCAATTAAAATAAATTTTGTGCAATACTTAGAATACATTAATCATATTATCTTTTTATGTCAACTTGAATATTAGTGTAAATATTATTAATATATATTATACATGCCAAAAACTTAAACCTACATAGTAATACTATCTATAAACTTAAATATTAGTACAAAGTAAATATTATTAATATATATAGTATACATGCCAAAAACATTAAAGTTAATTTTTAAGTATAAACTCAAAAATTTTAATATATGAAATCATTTTAAAATCTATACTCAACCCCAGGTCGGTGAAAAAATAATTTTACTATTTGTTCTCATCCTAAACTACTCATTCATGTCTCAAACTCTTATAGCAGTACCAACTAATTACATGTTGAAAATTATATTTATAGCTGGTTATTGTCTCAAACTCGAATGGTCGTCCTCGTTATATACTTTTATATTACGAAAGAAAATATTGACAAAGATTTTAAAATATGTTTCACGTATAAATTTAAAAATTATACTCTCTCCAACCCAGTCATATTGTCATCCTTTTCTTATTTAGTTGTTCGACTCATATTATTATCTTCCAAATAAGGAAAGTTTTAACCCTGCAAAATCTTTCAAAAGTAATGAGACCTACCCACTTTCTATATTTCTTTTTACCCTTATTCGTAATCTCCGTACCGAACATTAACATGACAATATCATTAGGTCAGAAGAGTACAATTTATGAAACTCGTCCAAGCCTGATTAAAAAGTTATTTTACTACTCCCTCCGTCCATGAAAAAGTGCCTACTTACCCATTTTTATTTGTCCACAAAGAAGTGCCCTACTTCACTTTTTCCAATCACATCAAGTCACATTCATAACAACTTCCACTCAAAACAAGTGGGACTCATATTCCACTCACAATAACTTTAACTTAATTTCACCTTTTTACTCACAACAAGTGGGACCCTTATTCCACTAACAACAATTTTAACTTCCACTCCACTTCTTCCAGGGATGGTCCATGCTAGGTCGAGTGCCAAAAAGTCGACCCGCTGGATTGATGCCACGTGGGTTGAGAGTTTATATCTGGTTTTGAGAAGGTACAATTAAACCTTGTGCGGTTTTGCCTTTATTTGGGAATTCTCCCAATTAACTGACAATAGCCGAACACTTCTTCCTTTTCTACCCCTTTTCGTCCTTCTTCTTCTCTCTTTCACTCTTCCTCTTCTCCTCCTCGACTGTAACACCACGCCGCATACCTACTCTCTCGCGATTTTTTAGGGTTTCGAATAAAATGACGAATATACCCATATTCTCTCCCTCTGATGGTGGGTGGTTGGGTTCTCGTGGACAATCTTACCCCCATAAACTTTTGATTTGCTAGAATATAGATAAGGTTGAGGGTAGAGGGAGGCGCAGAGTGAGAGTTCAGAGAGCAAAAAATGAAGAAAAAGTATTCCACTATTCCGAAAAACATGAAGAAAATTGGTTGCGCCCCCTCATCTGGCAGCAGCGACGACTGTGAGAATTTTGGGAAGTATAAAGGGGTGAAGGAAGGGAGAGGGGAACCCTACAAGCGTTTGGTTTTCGACGAAAAGCCAAGATCTCCTAAAGTGGCCGATGTCCGAAACCCTAAAGTAACTACTACTCGGAGAAAAGTAATGGCGCATCCTAAAACAACGGCGGCGAACGGGAAGAAGAAGCGCTACATCGTATATGATGAATCCTCCGACGACGAAGAGTTTCACGCGGCGAAAAAGGTTGCTGCTTTAAGAAGGGCCTCAAGATTTCAAGCGCCGCTGCAGCAAAATTTGAGAATGAGCTCCCATGGGCACTTAAGGTGCCTCTTACCGACTCAACGTTCTCAAAATCCAACCGGAAACACGAAGAAGATGCAGTTTCTGATAACGTACGTTTCTCTCTCTATAAAACACATTTTTTTGTTAATTATATTATTATTTCTGACTTCTACTAACCATCTTTGAGAATTTTGGTAATAGGAAAAGTTCATGGCTTTGATGGATATCACTAGAAATCTGAAGGAACATGGTCAAACTCTTAAGGAAATCAAGGAGATGCTGCAGATTGTTGTTCGTACTGAGAAAAAGAATGGAACTGGTGAAGAAGAGAATACGGAGGAAGCAAGACCCTCTGACTGCCAAATTATTTCTTACTGTCATGGTCTCCGAGCGCAGCAGGAAACATCCGGAAAACTCCTGGAAGTTCCGGGAAGAAACGGGTTATCTTGAGAAGCCTAAATCCACCTAGAGTTGATCCTCATCAATTGGTTGACGCCGGCGAGTTCATGAACTGGCGAAGGATGGCCGTCCGCGGTGAAGGGTAAAAGTGTTAATATTTTCAAATGTTTCGAATTAATATGCATTTGCAAACTAAATTGGCTTATGTTTTGTTTTGGTATGTACAGTGAGCTCTCCATTAGGCTACCTTCGGCGGTTGTGATAAGTGGAGACTACGATTGGTTTACTGAGCTGTACGATGAAGAGATAAGTCTCCGTGATGAGGTTAGTTTTTTATTTTTATTAGGGTTTCGATTCTGGAATCTGTTTACTTGTGGTATTGTATATAATGATTAATGAATCTCTGGAATTGTCACAGCCCCAAATCCCTAAGGACGACTAAACCGGGGCGTGACTCGGGGTGGGAGATAAGAAGCGGGATAGAAGGGGGATTAATGAGTGATTAGCAAGGAGGAGTTATTTATATTCGGAAATAAACAAGTAGAATATTCATAATAAGATGATCAATTCATGAAGAGTCGGTCAACAAGTTTTGAGTAGTGTACGATAATATAAGTGGAACAAGTTCAAAAGATTTGGAAGACATCCACAGTACTCGGATATTTCATACATATCATAATATTAGAATATCAAAGTGTTTGCAGCGGAAAAAAAGGCAGATTGACTTCACATATGAAGATATGAAGTCGAGGCTTGACATTGACAAAAGATTCCCGCTCAACACCCGCCATCACGATGCTGCTCAACCTGCACATTTTAGAAATAACATGCATATACTCAGTGAACACATGCCAAAACATATACACTTATAGATTTATCATGCATCTGTAACAGTAACACACAGGGGTTTTTCTGAAATAAACCTGTGGTTACTAAATTATTTTTTTCATAATTGAGCTCATAACATAATCACATCATCAATTGCCATATCTGTCCAACGCCGGGGAAGGTGGCCACCTTCCGCGAACGTCACTCACCGAGGTCGGTCCATCTTGGAGCTCACAACCTCAATTACTGTGTACATTAATTCTGGAAAGCACCCATTTGGCTAACTCAGAATCCGATCGATTTCATAAGTTGGCAAACCAACACAGATAGGCTCAAGAGATATCAACAGAAACATTTATGTATGATAATCATTTCAAAACATACTTTTAAAGCATTTTGAATACAGAGAAAAACTCGAGTTATTTTTATAGTAGGAAAGCCCACATGGTAAACTTACAAAATAAAACCGTATGCTTCTCCTTCGAGTCTTAAATTATCACTCTTGTGCTTCACCTTTCAAAGTAAATACTCAAGTTCAATACAGAATCAGTTCGAAAGTAAAAACGAATAACAGACTCAATAACAATTTTAGACTTTAGGGGCCTTAAGGCTTTGCATTCGACTAGATCTTAAGTTTAAGGTTTAGAGATACCCTCAAAATTTCTATCTCATTGTTTCACAATGTCGAAGGTGGCTAATGAATCTTTAACTAACGGACTTGTCACGCAAACATCAAAGATCGCATAGAAGATTGAAAGAAAAAGTGAAGAAGATAATCTGTACAATTTCTGCATGTTCGTACACGATTCTGGAACAGCTCGGAATGAACTAGCAATCGTGGGATATGTCGATGGAAAGTTACGGAAGTCTACTTTACTCTCCAATTTACGGATCTCAAAAATATTGAACGAGAAGAAAGTTATGCTCGTTTTGGTGCAAGGTGGTAGTTGTACTCGAAATCTGCATGTTAGTTTATTCTAGCCGTAGGAAAAAAATAATTGCGGCCCATCTCTTAGCCCAAATTCATTAATTACTTTTTACTTAGCTAAGATGCCCAATAGATTAAAAAAAAAAAATCCAAGCCCAAGCTCAAGCCCAACCAAAGAATCAATAACAGATTACCTATTCCCACAACACGCACATACTTACCCTTTTGCTCTCCCTCTGACTCTCTCTCTCAACCCTCTCTATTCTCTCGTTTATCACGCCTGCAACAACACTCGTCACTCTCTTCTCCGGCAAGTTTGCTCAGTTCGCCACCATCAACACCATCCCAACCCCTCGTTTCCCTTCGTCCCTCCTTCTTTCGAATCTTCGTCTTCTTTAGTTCACCTTCATTCCTTTTCTCTCTATTCAGCAGCAGCAAAATTGTTGTTCCTTTCTTTCTCTAGCGAGATATATCCGACGGGTGTGCCTCCGTCGCGTCTTCTCCATCTTGTGTTCGAATTTTACTAAAACCCCCAAATTATAAGCCCTAGATCCCCTATTTACAAATCTGAAATTTTAGTTTTGCTTCAACCTCTCGAATTCCGGCGAAGTTCCACCGGTGTCCCGCCTCTGTTCCGCCTCAGACGTCAGAAATGGTGGCAGGGGTCGTCGCCGCCGCCGTCTGTTCGCCCAAAGGCACAGTCACCGTATGCCTTCGACTGAAACGCCGCCACCCCTGTTTGGCCAAACGGTAGTGGCCTTGAAAACCACCGTCACTTCCTCCTTTGGCCAAACGGGCGGGCGGTAGTAACGAGCTGCGTGCCTTGATTCGTCTCTGCCTTCACCGAGTGAGTCCTCAATACCCTTCTCATTTCTTTTGATTTCAGTTTGTATAACTATAAATTATAGATTAATTATAATAATTCTAATGTTTTCTTTCTTTTCCCCTCACCACTCTCTTTGATTTCCAGGCTGTAATCATGGCCGTTGGCAGCCGCTAATGCCGTCGTTCCGACCTGTTATCTGCTGCTCGGAAAATGCCAATGATTCAGCCCGTTGTGCCACGCCGACGTAATGGAAAGACTTAGAAGGATTGGATTTCGGACTCAAGGTAACAGAGACAAGGTAGCAGAATTCTTCCTTAATACTATGTTATCTAGTGAAGACCAGTAGCTGTAGATTATGAGATATAGTGCTAAGTTTCAAATTATGATATTTGCTGGAAATTCCCTATACTTGGGGTGGCTGATGGTTTAAGGAAGTGATGGTATAACAAATGAAAAAAAATAGGATTTGGAGATACCTTAGTTCAGTGAAAGGAGTTGGGGCGGAAATGCGATGCACAATACGATTTCCAAAAATCCTTAAGCTTGGTAGCAGAGCTTCTTCTTGTACTTTGAAATATTTTTGTTTTGATGTTTTGCCAAATAAAAAGGAATGATCAGATTATGTTCTTTTTACAGGTGAATGAGATGGAGAAATTTAGATTGAGATTTGAGTAACTTACTGATTGAGATGAGGGATTTTGGTGCAGCTGAAAAAATCAGATTTAGCGAAGCTCCATTTCTGGTTGGAGGATGTGTTTTCTTTATTTGGTGTGTATGTAAATTGTCATTTGAGAAAGAGCAGGTATTGGTTGTATTTGATTGTTGGTAATGATTACTTTTGAGAATGAAATGAAAGTGTTTACATACATTCCTAATGTTTACCACAATTTACCCTGACAGGATTTGGGAAGGTGAGATATAGCGGCGTGGCTTACTTCTTTTACATACGATATTTTGACTGGGAAGATTTTGGAAGGATTTTTTTTTTCTACACAGAAGGATGAATTTAAAAATTTCTGTGTGTGGTATGACCCTTATTATGGGCTAAATTAGAAAATGGGTTGCATCAATTCAATAAGGAAAGTATTATCAATTTAGCCCAATAACAAAACAATTTATCCTGGCCCAATAAATTTATTTCCATGTCCTAGTATATTCATATTAAGGCCCAAAATAATCTAATTAATTATTTCCTAAGAATGCAAAAGGCTTTCTTAAAATTAATTAATCGCGTTATTAAAAATTGGGGTATTACAGGAATGGAAACTGTTGATCTCTGTTTGTATATATGATTCTGGAAATTATGTATGTGTGGATCTCTTGTTTGATGTTAACAATCTTTGTTGTCTGGTTTGTTAGTGACGAATGAGAAACTGTTGATGTTGTTATATTTGTTTAAAACATTTACCTGTGGATTATTAGCCAAGCTGCTCTTCATAAACATTGTGTGGTGTATTGAGGAACTGGTTTTGTTGTTTAATTTTTTAAAATATTGATATGTGATTTTTTAGCCAAGAATGAGTAGCTCTCTTGTTGTGTTTATTGATTGACATAACATGAACGCGAAGTAGAAGTTGTTAGTTGTTAATTTCAAACTTGGTAAATGCTTCGTATGATAATTATTTTCATATGATTTGTGGTATCTTAGTGAAGAATCTTGTTCTTGTGGAGTTGGATATGTGAACTTTTTATAACAATAATTTTGAAATGCTTAGTAGAAGTAGTTAGTTGTCTGATTTGTGCAATTTTTATACATGCAATCTTTCAATCAAGACTAGGTTGTTTAGTTACACTAAGTATCTATCATTCTTCTTATGTTTTTTGCTTCTTTTCTTCTTTTTTTCTTATTTCTTTTTCTTTTATCTTTTTCCTTTGTTAGCTAATAGCAGTATTTTTTTGGTGAGTCTTTAGCTCATCATTTTTTTAAATTAGATTTATTATTACCTTTTATTGAGCCTATTGTTTGGTGTAGCATGAACTACAAGTAGAAGTTTTTTTTTATCAAGAATGAGGCACTCTTGTTGAAGAAATGTTCAAATTTATTGCTCTGTGCTTTATTAGTGAAGAATGATAAACTGTTGATGTTATTTTTTTTAAAACTTTGATTTGTGGTTTGAGGGCCAAGAATGAGTAGCTCTTGTTTTGTTTATTGTTTGGTGTAGCATGGACTACAAGTAAAAATTGTATCTTGTTCACAAATTTAGTAAATACTCAATAAATTTATAGTATGATAATTATTTTCAAAGGAATAGCATATTTGGTAAATAAGAGTTTAAATTTGAAGGTTTGCTTGTAAATTTGACATGAGTAGCAATATGTAGGGTTTTGAAAATTATAAATATGTATCAATGTCGGCGATATGATCCGAAATCTTTATGGTGTTGCTAGTGGGGTCGTTCAATCCTTTTGTGTTAAAGTAGTATATGTGATCTTGGATGTTTTAAAACTAAACTAACACATGAATACATTTTGGTTTTGTGGCCCATATTATAATGAAGCACATGGATGTGCTTATAAACTGGCTTGTGGTGAAATTTGATGAGGAGATACGTGCAGCTTCCAGAGACTGGTCCGTCCTGGAGATGTGGTGTTGGGTAAGATTTGCGTACTTGTTTGTAGTTTTTGTTTCAGTTTCTGGATTCCTTTTGGCATTGAATTTGTTAATTCTGGTTTTAAATTCTATGGTTTCAAATTCTTTGTAGAGCGGGCTAACACAGAACAACTTCAAGCGGTGTGAGGATGATCTCATGCCTTATGTACGTGACTTCTACCTCTTAAACCGGGGGCGTGCTTGGCACATGATGGAGAGGTTGTACGGATTTGGCTACGTGATTGAAGATCATTGGGTGGGTTTTGAGGTGAGCGCATAAAGGTTGTGGACTCCATGAATCTTAGGAGCAAGCGCATTGGTGAGCCATTTGAGATTATGAGTCGTCAGTTGCCGCTGTTGTGTGAGAAAATAGGGCTCTGGGAAAAGAAGACATATGCTGAGAAGATGCGCATGACGTGGGAGGTGACATATGCCACTGATAGCCCGAGAAAGAAAATCGATGACAAACACAACTGTGGCATACTTGTGATCAAGTCTCTGGAGGCCATGATGCGTGGTCACTCATTTGATAGGATCAAGCCCGATCACTGCTCTGTTTACCGACTCAGGTACTGTGTGGATTTGCATGGGCATTCACAGCTGCTTCCTACTGTTAAATGATCCCTCGATGGCTAAAACTCGTTTTTTGTGGTGGTTATTAGAACAAAAACAATGTTTAATCGTCTCTACAAGCTGCTGTTATTAACCCAAAACAATATCTTTTGATTATGCATGCCTTGGTGGCAAAACACTATTATCATTTTGACATATTTCGCATTGATCATTTGTGCTGATGACTATGATCATGATGATTTATGTTGGCATATATTTTGTAATGATACCTTTATCTATGCCAGTAAAATTTCCGTTCTATTACTCATGGTGCTTATTATTCATATATGCAAGGTGCTTATTTCTGATTTTTCATTTCTGGTTTCTTATTTCTGATTTTTTGTTTGATTTCTTATATGCAAATGTTGTACATTATGATATGTTGTTCTTATTAGTGGAGCTTAGATGATGTACATGTATAACTTAGCTCTGAATTTTAACACTAGCTGTAATATACAGTGTTGCTAATGTAGCACATTTTTCCCTTTGTTTTTCACATTTAGGCGACATTGATAGTTCAAAGAGCTATTTCAACAGTTTCATAGGATAGTGATGTTGGTGTCTTTCCTCTTTTTTCCTTGTGATGTATTCCTTTTTATGCTTTTTGTAGTATTCTGTGCACACATGTAATGTAATAGGACTGATTGCACTCTTAGTTTATACAATTATATCATATTTTACTTTTTTTATAAGAATGAATACAAACAAATGAGATTACTTGTCTACTGCTAGGAATTCGATCCCCTTAAGCCAGTAATATGATGGGAAAAACACGTGGCAGTTAGCTTTCTCTTTTTTCTCCTCCATTTGGAGTATAATTTTTCAATTATTTTTTATTTTTCAATTTGGGACATGCAGTTTAATTTACTTTATGTTGAGTCTTGCTGTATGATACAATACTTTTTTGTATTATAGAATTTAGTTAACAGATTATTACTTTGGAAAAAACATCAAAATAATATAATAATTTAATTGGATATAAATTGAACCGTACACTAACATCAGGAACAAATATATATCGAATTTCGTTTCTAGAAAGAAAAAAACAAATATAGAAGATGAATATGTAACACACGCACACAAACAACCATAAGAAGATGAATATTTCATAAGGAAGAAGAAACAAAGCGAGATCTTGGACGTCAAGAGCACAAACTTGAGAGCTTAGTGACTAATATAGCATAGTATGACTGCGAGAGTCAAAACATCTGACTCTGTTACCTAACAAACATATAAGCTGAGAACAATAATAGTCCACAATCAATTTCAAATCATCAGTATCACCTTATAACATTAATAAACAAATAAATAACAAGTTCGAACCCAACTACTGTGTCACAAAGTCACAACCAATAAAAAACACTCAGGTACTAAAATCTCTCTTCTCGAATCAATTGCTACTGGACCGGCTTGTAACTGCTTTATTATGTTGTTCAACAAATTCGTTGGTGATGCTTGGTGTCGAAACACAAAATGTTGAGGATCCACCAACACTATCATCAATGTCGACAAAATCGACTGAGAAAATTGCTTCAAGATAAACCCAATTCTCTTTCCCTTCGATCATGTAAGCGCATGTCTCGGGGTGAACCTGTTATTAGTGAACAAAAATATGATATATCAGTCCACAATTGACAAAAAAAAATATGTTTCAAAAACAGATAATGAGAATAGTTACATTAGCTATTCTGTTCCAATCTTGCATACTAGCATGCACCTTGTTATGCATGTAATCACAACGGACATTTGGTTGGTTCAGTAACCACCTAAACATGAAGTGACGCTCCTTCCACTCACCAAAATTTAACCAATATGCTGACAATGAAATATCTACATTATATTCCTCAAATATAGCATTCTTCACTTTCCTAAGAATTGCTTCAGTTTCACCTATATGCAATAATTTCCATCCTTGCCACTTCTCATGATCCAACTTCTCAAGTACCCTTGTTTCAACGGCACGGGTCCATGGACCTGTATAAAACTGATCATTTTGCTAAACAGGCATTGGAGGTGCCATCTGTATTTGTTTTGTTTCTGTGGGAAATTTAAGTTAAGTGATGAAGGCTATTTATACACTCACCTATGCTATGCCACCTTCTCAACCACATGATCAACAATTTTATATTCCAATTCACATGCTGAATAGTTTTATATTCTCCATTCACATGCTCAACAGTTTTATATTCTCTGTCACGTGGAAACTAGCAAATATATAATACAAAGACTCACCCGTGATTCTGTAAGCCTTTCCAGCTAATCAGCTAATTGCTAAAAGTTAAACCCTGACATGGAGAAGCCTTGAGACCGTGATCCATAGTACGAAACGGTTGGAGATGATGGAATTTTGCTAGTAGTTGTCTTAGTGCAAGTAGATTTGGGTTTCCGGCCTGTAAAGTGGAATAGCAATAAGGGTGTGTCAAGAGAAGTGGCATTAACATATAAAATCACTAATTAATAGAAGCAGTTGTGATTTAAACTACCTCGTTTGGGTTTAAGTGACTCCCAAGAAGACTTCATTCGTTTTGATACCCTTTGCTTCTTACTTATTGGGTCTCGTGGTGTAGTATTCTAAGAATCATTTTGTTATGCATCCGGATTACGCGCATTCATTTTTGGACAAACTTTCACCTTCATTTCTTTAAGACCATCCTCAATTATTTCTTCACAATCGTGATTCTTGCACTGATCAATCAACTCTATGAAGAACCGTATGTTGCGGTTTCCAAAACCCATAATACGCACAAAGTCAAGCCTACCAGCAGATGGATCAAAACTGAGATGATCATTTGCAATTCTCTTTTTAGCAGCTTTTGTCCACCGACGAAGAATTAATTCATCTGGAATCATACTCACCACACTTATGCTATAAACTTTAAATATATGACGACAAACGATACCTTCAGTTTCCCACATATGACAACTGTAGGTTGCATAGTGAGAGTATCGGTTAAATTTTACAGTCCGTGTCCTCTCAGATGCACCATGCTAGGTGATAGAATACTCCAAACCGCAGAATTCAAATCATCTGGATATTTGGTTATGTGAACACTAAGAGAGTTAACTGCTTCCTCTGAAATGAGTTTAAAGACAGCGCGCGTGTAAACTTCTGAAATTTTTCTCAAAAAAGGCAGTTGGCTCAATAAACCCCCTGGATATCCTCTGTTAGCAGAATCCTCGACAGCCTCTAATTCACGCTAACTTCTCAAGATTAGTTCATATTTGAGTACTAAGTCATATAGATGACAATTTGCTGAGCACAAATTTTTTATTACTCTATTTGTTGACTCGCTCCGACTTGTTAAACGCGCCCCCCCCCCGCAAAACCTGTCCTGTGTAAACACTGAAGCCCATCTCTTTCGCAGTTGATACATGTTCTTAAACCAATCACAAGATGTGGTTGGCTTATAATCATTAATCAATGCTCTCCATCTTTCCTCAAATTCTCCCTCCGTCTCGCAGAATTTCATGCAATACATCCACTCCTTCATGAAGTCAGGGTTGTTTCTCAGATCACCAAAATATTTCGTAGAGTTTCGATTAATGTGCCACTGACATAATCGGTGTCTTGCTTCATGGAATGTATAATCAACGCCATTCATCATTGCTTGGCATTGATCAGTAAATATTACTTGGGGTTGTTTTCCATCCATTGACTCCAGAAACTTTCCAAACAACCACTCAAACGACTTTGTAGACTCACTAGATAAAAAACCGATTCCGAACATGACATTGTTGCGATAATGATTAATTCCAATGAATGGCACGTAATACAGGCTGTACTTGTTCGTCTTGTAAGTAGCATCAACAAAGAGCACATCACCAAAATAAGAATAATCAATTTTATAGCGACTATCTCTGAAGAAGAAATTCACTATCCTACCATCTGCATTTGTATCCACATTCGAATAGAAATCAGTTTCCTTGTTAGCCCTGTTAAGGAAGAATTTCACTAATGCAGCTGCGTCAACATTTGGTTGCCTCTGTTCGCTATGCAATTTATCTAGGTAGTGATAGACATCTTTTCTTAAAAATCCAATATTGTGAACCCCTCCCGCCTCATTAGACATAAACCTGTGGGCTTGTGTAACACCTATACCACCAGCATGAAGTGCTGCAATCAAGGAACTTTTCCCTTCTGTCAATTTTCTACCACAACGCAGCAAATATCCTTGGGATTGAGAGAGTAACTCATGATTATGATGTGTATTGAAAACGGTAACTGTCCATCGAACCTCCTTGCTCTCCCCTGGAACATCGGAGCCTAGCTTTACATTGAGCCCGCATTTGCTATTTTCGGTAGGCTGGTTCCTTATCGTTGCCACGCTTTTTGTCCAGTCGTCCCTCGCACGAACAAAGAAATACCTTCATCCGTACATCAAATGTCCCTTTAAAATAGGCCTGACTTCTTTTTTTCACACTAAATCCCATTAGACAACCGTACTCAGAATACAATTCAAATACTTCGTCAAGATTTTCAAATTGCTGCCCAACTTGAAGTGCTTGGGTTGTTCTGAAGTCATGATTTTTCCCAGCAACATTACTGCTGCTAGAGGATTCCTTAGGTGATGTGTTCAGATCTATGGGCATTTTCCAGTTTAAATCTAATCTCCCTAAGACAAATAATTATACCCCCAACCCCCAAACCAATCAATTGCAGGCAGAAAAAATAATTAACACCCAAATTGGCAAATGCAGTAGATTCATTCCATGCCCAGTTGGTGCCCAATGTGTGATCAGACAAATGGTATCTAAAAGAAGTTGGGAATTGATATTTACCTCTTTCTCCGAAGAGCCAACTCTGATTGTAGATTCTCCAAGATATTTGCCGCCCTTCTTCCCTATATTTCTCAATTCATCAGCGCATAGAGCGATAAACACCAAGAAGAGAGCAGCCACAGTCGCACAACAGCGCCGTCGCCCTTCTATCGTCTCTGTCGCCTCTCTCAATGTTATTAGGGATAATAATAATAATTCTAACATGTTTGGGCTGTTTTGTATTTTAATTTGAAACCCTAACACTGTACTTCGTTACGATCATCAATCATTCACCTTCATGGACTACAAATAACAGCTAGGTCGATCATGGAACGACGATATCTGAACTCTTGATGACAACATTCGACAATGGTGATTCTGAATTGTTGACATTTATCAATGTTTACTGCAAAAAAATGACACAGACAAAGAGGAAATTAGAGTTAAATATATTTATTTATTAAAATATGTAATGCACACCAACAATAAATATTTAAATTACATTAATTCTCCAGTTAAGTGTAAGACTCGTTCCCTTGGGACTCAATCAGAAGTCATCTATGTCTATCTATTATAGAAGTAGTGCTTTGATAATTCTCCGGTTAAGTGCAAGACGCGTTCCCTTGGGACTCGATCAGAAGTGATCTCAGTCGATCTATTTCAGAATCAGTGCTTTGATAATTCTCCGGTTAAGTTTAAGACTCATTCCCTTAGGAGTCGATCAGAAGTCATCTATGTTGATCTATTATAGAAGTAGTGCTTTGATAATTCCCCGGTTAAGTGCAAGACTTGTTCCCTTAGGACTCGATCACAAGCCATCTTTGTTGATCTATTTCATTGATTATATGTCGCCCACTAGCATCTAAAATAATGTTTTGTATTTCCCTTGTCGCCCATAATTTTTTTATTTTTTCCTTTTAATTTTGATTCATTTTCTATGTTGACCTACAACAATATTTTTGTATATTAAGGATGGTTTTAATTTTTGTTAATTTTTATGATCATTGGGCCAATTATGGTGAGTCCAACCCATAACCCGATCGATTGAAATATAAAAGTACAAGCCCATAGCCCGAAATAAAATAGAAGAGGGAGAGGGAGGGAAGGAAGGGTTCCCAGTTCAATTTGAATTATTTGGGGTAACTTCGAATTCAATTTGCAAAACAAATTAGGGCACAAATACATTTCCTATTCATCTTCGGTTCGATACCCAGAGAGGGGAAGTGAAAAGTGGTGCTCATGACTTCTTCGTCTTCAATAATGGCTTCTCCCTCTTCAAGGATGACGTCTTCGCCTTCAAGAATGGGAACCTTGAATGCTCCGCCTCTGTGAAGAACCCCATCCGTAGGTTCTGAGGACGTCGCGCAGCCAAAACAACCCGGAGCGCCGCTACTACGTCTGTCATTTTCATGGCAAGGTAAGAAGATTTTACCTTCATATTTTACAGAGATTCATTTTCCTACAGCAATTTATTAAACATCATTGAAAGAAAATAAATTAATCGAGCTACTTTTTTAAAACATTTATCTGTGGATTATTAGCCAAGTTGTTCTTCATAAACATTGTGTGGTGTATTGAGGAACTAGTTTTGTTGTTTGATTTTTTAAAATATTGATATGTGATTTTTTAGTCAAATATGAGTAGCTCTCTTGTTGTGTTTGTTGATTGGCATAGCATGGACGCGAAGTAGAAGTTGTTAGTTGTTAATTTCAAACTTGGTAAATACTTCGTATGAGAATTATATTCATATGATTTTTGGTATCTTAGTCAAGAATCTTGTTCTTGTGGAGTTGGATCTGTGAACTTTTTATGACAATAATTTTGAAATGCTTAGTAGAAGTTGTTAGTTGTTTGATCTGTGCAATTTTTATACATGCAATCTTTCAATTAAGACTAGGTTGTTTAGTTACACTAAGTATCTGTCATTCTTCTTCTGTTTTTTTTTTCTTCTTTTTTTCTTTTTTTCTTTTTTTCTTATTTCTCTTTCTTTCATCTTTTTCCTTTGTTAGCTAATAGCAGTATTTTTTTGGTGAGTCTTTAGCTCATTATTTTTATTTTAAATCAGATTTATTATTACCCTGCAGCGATTCATTTTCCTGCAGCGATTTACTAAACATCATTGAAAGAAAATAAATTAATCGAGCTACTTATTTGTTGTGTCTACTGTAGCGGGGTGATTGTGAGTACTGGGATTGGATCGATCCGGATCTAACGCCATACTATCGCGAATGTATCCAGAGGATAAAGCTTGAAAGGGATATGGCATTAAAACAACTTCTAAGACAAAGTAAGGGGGGCATTACAAAAACTCCTGATGTTGTTGATGATGTCAAACCGTCGAATGCACAACTTGAAGATGTTGAAGTTGTTTGACAGTTGAAGGAATTGGGTACAAAATTTAAAGTTATGGAACGTCGGATTCGTGGGCTGTATTTGGTATTTGTTCTTATGGTAATCTTCATTGTTTATATGCATTAGGGGTGATGGAATGTAGTAGTAGATAGAACTTATGGTGTAGTAGCTTTCTTTTGCTCTAGCTATTGTTATGTTTTTAGTTTTTAACTTCTTAGTAGAATTTGGTGTAGTAGCAGTGAATTTTCCCATTTTGAATGATGATATTATCGGTTAAATAGTTAATTAATGTCATTTTGGATTTGATCATTACTGTAATTCCATGCTAAAAATCTACAATATTTTGATTCCTCTATAAAGGCAACTTCTTAGGGAGGAGAGAGCCAGCAGCGACGAGATTAGGGATTTGAAAATTGGGGATTTCTAAAATTGGGTGTGTTTTCTAAGTTAAAAGGTTTAGGCCTCAATTCTCCGGATCCAAACCAAACAAATAGTAATTACTGTAAAAAATAATACAAGTGGCATTCGTAGCCGAGTAGTTTTCACCTTGAAGTTAGAGTCTTGGGACTCGACGTAAGGCCATCGAAAAAATAAACGAGGCTCGTTGGACCAATCGAAATAAATTGTGACTTGAATAAAGCATACATTATAGTTAAACAATATCAAAAAGTATATCATAAGAAGGAGCAAAAGTATAGAAATTAGACAATTCAAAATACATGTGAAATACTAATAACACAAATTAAACCATAATATATATCACACCAAAAGACACAAGTGATCTAAATTCAAAACTCCTGAGGAACCTAAGTAATATCTCCAGAGAACCCGACCTTTTCTACAAGTTCTTGGAGATCTACTTTGTGCAACCCATGCACTTTGAATATCTCCTTCATCTTTCTGTATCTTCTCTCCCCTTCTTTCTTCCAGTGTCGTTGTTCTTCAGTATCCTGATTATAAATTTATAAATAAGTCAGAGGATATAAATTTGAGAACATGTAATTGTAATAAAAGGCAGGAGCTTACCTCGTCAAATAGGTTATTGAACCAATAGTCATCTGCGATCAAAACCTCGTTCTTTTCATCATTGAAAGTTACTCCAGGAATGTTCACCCATGTTTCGAAGAGATAGAAATACTCCCTTAATCTCCATAGCTCACAGATGCAGTCAATCACTGCATAGTAGCACGTTGGATGGTTTTGGTTATGCAGAAGATAAGAGCTCACCTTTAAAAGGGCTTCGTAGAGTTTGATAGGATCAAAAAGCTTAATCTCATCCCGATAATCATACAACTGATCAATCAAAATGTCTTCATCCCATACATTCCATATGTTGATCCGAGTATTCTTGCACTTCAGTTTAAGCCTATCATAATAGGTGTGTGGGCAGTCATCATCCATATTTTTTCTGCAAAGACATATACAAATCAACAACATATATATACCCTCAGTGAACATATATATATAGCAGTTTATCTAAAAAAACAAACAAAAACATAGATCAAGGATTTCAACTAAACCTATATGGATATTTCAACATATATATATGCCTTAATTCACCAATACATATGGATGTTTAAACGATTACACATAGGCCTTTAATTCAACAATTGCAATTTTCGAAGCCTATTCAGAGCAGATCAATACGTACTCCCTACATATCTCAGTTTACAAATTTAAAAGCTATATTTCCTAGTACATGATAAACTATATTTCAAAACAATCGGATTATGCAGGCAAGTGCATATTCAAACATGAAATTAAAAGTTGATAGAATCATAGAACCTGGCTTGTTGCTTCCTTAATTTGATGAAGAGGAGAATGGTAATGGAGATATATATACATCCGGTTTAGAAAATATGAAGAGTTGCAACGTATTTGTTGACTGTTGAGTGAATATAGAATATGAAGAGTTGCAATGTATTATAGAATATGAAGAGTTGCAACTGTTGATGAAGATAGGGATGAACTGGGCAGAATCGACAGACTTACACCCTTTGATATTATCCAAATATTTTTTTCATTTTTTCTCGAGCCCAAAATTATGAGGTTGGCCCGATGGACCGGCCAGCCCAGCCTCTACAAAAAACCCTTTTCAGTGCTTTAGATTCCCCATCTTCTCTATTGACGTCAGTAAGTACTGAATTCTTATTTAAGTAAATCACATGTAATTATCATAGCCCATATATTTTTAATATATACATACATATTGGATACTAAGAAAATTATATTTTTTTAATAAAACTTATCGAGAAATTACAAAAATCACAAACGTAAGGCCGTCGAAAAAATAAACGAGGCTCATTGGACCAATCGAAATAATTTGTGACTTCAACGGAGTAAATGAGTATTAAATAAAAATAATAAATATTTTAAATAAATTTATTCAATTTTATTAATGACTACTATTTGAAATCGATTTTATTCATTAAGTCAGAAATTAGTTCTTTAACTAGTAAATCAATTTATTAACAATTAAGGAAAGATACGGAAAACCTATGTCGGCTTACTTTGTAAGTACATATTGACGTCAGTAAGTACTGAATTCTTGTTTAAGTAAATCACATATAATTGTCATAGCCCATATATTTTTAATATATACATAAGTACTGGATACTAAGAAAAAATATATTTTTTTTTAATAAAACTTATCGAGAAATTACAAAAACCACAAACGTAAGGCCGTTGAAAAAATAAACGAGGCTCGTTGGACCAATCGAAATAATTTGTGACTTCAACGGAGTAAATGGGTATTAAATCAAAATAATAAATATTTTAAATAATTTTATTCGATTTTATTAATGACTACTATTTGAAATCGATTTTATTCATTAAGTCACAAATTAGTTCTTTAACTAATTAATCAATTTATTAACAATTAAGGAAGGATACAGAAAACCTAAGTCGGCTATTAGGAAGAACTAATTTACCACATTTAACTATTTAAAGAAGCAAATGTGATGGAGCATGGTCACAACCAGAATCTTAAAGCTGAATACATAAAGAAGCATGGTCACAACAGAATCTTAAAGTTGATTGAATAAATATACTAATTCACCCAAAATATTCAATCCACAACTAATTCCAAATGTAATAACTGAATACAAGCTTAGAAACTTAAAGAAGCAAAGTGAAGTTTACAAAATAACTAGTAACGTGAAGAAGCATGGTCACAACCATATTGAAGCAATTGTTGCAGTAACTGTTCCGGAACAAGCCATCTCTCGTTGAATCAATCAGATTGAGAGGTTTTCCGTAGGCTAAGCACTCAACCACTTTCAAGCTAATTATTCAACAATCAGCTGTTCCATCTTATTTTGGAGTGCCATCTGCCTTATACAAATCCCACTTCTTTTTAAACTCACCAGGCATGCCTATCTACTTCCAAAGACCTGTTTCCCAGAAGAGATTTGGAATTTGAACACACATCCATTTAAAAACAGAAAAAATCTGATCTCATTGCCAATTTGCTGAGTCATACACGGTGATGGATTGCTCCTCAAAATTGATTTCAAATGCAACCCAATGCTCTTTCACTATGTTGGCAACCCCAAGAACACGGTTTACTCTCATCCATTCGATGCCATCAATATAGGGGCGATATTCATTCAAATAGGGCAAGAGAAACTTGAGAACACGTTGGAAATCATGTCGTCCAAGTGCATCCTGCACTTACAGAGAATCCAAACTTAAGAATATTATCTACAAACCATATACAAATTAATTGAGAGTCAAAAGATAAATCGTGGCCCAGGATTCGATGATGGTCCAATCCCGTTGCAACTTAGCTTCAACACTAACATTGCGTTTATACTTGTGCAACATCAAACATAGCAATGCGTCTATATGCTGCATACATACATAATTTAGTACAAATATCCTCAACTGGAATATTGACTAAACCAATTAAGTTTAAATGAAATTAAAACAATTACCTCTTCACTAAGCCAACCCTTTCGTTTACGCAGTCCTGGAAACCACGTAGCACCTACCAATTGATTACTTGGTAATATTATGATAGGTGTGCTGCAAATTAATTAAACAACATCAATGCAAAAGAAGGGGCAATAGCAACTTATACATTGTCAATTAAAAGCTACCTTGCTTGTCCAGCTGCACAGGCCTTCACCCACTCATCGAACGCTTTAATGTCCTTCCTAGAAAAATGAAGGTCAGAAGGCTCAAAATCTGATTCAATACATGTAGGTTTTGATCCTTTTTTTCCGCTTGCATGTGATTCATTTATTTGGGCTTTGGTAGGGGGCACTGGTGGCTTTTTTGACTTGGAAGATGCCTCTGTATTTTTTTTCCCTTCCTAGTATTCTTGCTCGGAGATTGTTTCTTTGGTAAAACCGGAGATGAACAATGCACCATTTCAGGATGCTCTTCAGGAACAATTTGAACCAGCTTCTCAGGAGCAATTTCAGCATGCTCCTGCTCCACCCGCTCGATTGGAACATTTTCAGCCTGCTCTTCGGGAACAATTTCAGCCTGCTCGTCGGGAACAATTTCAGCCTCGGGCTGGGTGATTGCAATTCATGCCTCGGGCTGGGCCATCGCATTGTGGCTGGATGGTGGAGTCCACATTGGACTGTCTTTCTCCATTTCTGTAACTACTTCATCAAGTCTACGTCTGTCATCATCATCTTTCAATCCATCATCATCTTTGCTTGGGAGTACTCCTTCTATTTTGTTCAAAACTTGAACAAGCATTTCCTTCATCTCCTGCACACTAGCTTCAACGACTTCCATTCTTCTCGTGTTAGCAAGTTCCATAGCCTCCATTCTTCTTAAGTTAGCAGCTTCTATGTCATCTAGCATCTTTCTAATCTCATCCATTACATCTGTGCTCCTCCTTTCTTCACGAGGAGGCATCTCGCCTCTAATTCTACTCGATCTTCGCAATCCTTTTTTACTTCCACATATCTTCTTCTCTCCCTTCATCTTTTCAGTTATTGCTTTTATGACTTTCTTCTTATGGTGCCCTTCTTTCTCATCATCATCACTATCACCATCATCATCATCCGCATCCACATCCACATCCAAGTGCACATCAGTTTGGAAATCAATCTTTCGGGCACGTTTCTTCAACGGGGTCTCCTCGTGCATCGTACTTGTAGGATTTGGGATGCCCAACCTCGCAAGAAACTGCACCTCCTCCTCATTAAACACAATAGGCACCTAGTGATTTAATGTTAATAATTATCATGATTAAACAAAACAAATAATTTTGAATTCACAACAACATTTACCGGATGTATGCCACTAGAAGGAGTGAAGAATCTGACAGCAAGGTCTTCAAAATAGAAAGGATACTTAGAATTTCATTTCGCCATCCTCGGGATTGTATCTACAACAACAACCCTTTCACCAATATACTCTCACAAACTCGGAATCACCTCGTATGCCCACACTTGGAGAGCATAAATGAATCCATGTACCTTGCAGGACACGGCCACATTATCTTCCTTAAGTCTAGTTACATTATCTCTAGCATTATACACACTCTTCACTAAAAAATCATACGCCACACGCCCCAATTATAGTTTTTGAATCTATCATCAATCAAGTGAAAGTAACGCATATCAATCCCTTTCGACGTAACATCCCTTATCAAAAGAATAGAGTACAACACATACAAATGAGCCAATTTCCCCGCACTATTTGACTTACAACAATGTTTAAATTTATCATGAATGTCCTTAACTACAATTTTACCTTGGCCTTCAAAAAATTGTACATGTGCATCACTAGAAACATGAGGGGGTGCAGATTCATTGAAGCTCAATCCAGTCATAAGTGCAAATTGTGTTGGACCAAACTCTATCAATTTTTCATTAATCTGGAATACAAGAATACCCCGATCCCTAAACCTACTTTGCAGACATAATAACAAATGATGGATCAACTGACCTTGAAATTGCATATTGGGAAATTCAAACAACGGACCAAAACAAGATGCTCGCATTTCGGCCATATCAGTTGGGGACAAATGATCCCTTATACCGTCGAGAAACCATAGATGGGCCCTTCTAGACATATGGTCACCTTCAAATTCAAATATAAAATAAGAGGACATAGACAATATTCAATCAATGTAGCAAAGTCATCAAACATCTCTAATTTTATATAACATCTGCCACAATCAGATGATAAACTACCCTTCTTTCTTTCTTTTTTTCCCCAATATCAAAAACATCAAAACCCCAAAACCCCAAATAGATGATGAACCCTACTCATATGCAAAATAGACAAGGGCAATTAATTAGATTAGATGATAAACTTATTTTCCCCCAAATACAAAAATGTCATTTTTCATGCAGTGGAGAAGTAATTTTCTTTTATCTTCTGGGAGAAGTGGGTTGGGGAGTTGAACATGCATCCAACATCTAAATTGGGGAAGAAAATTAGTCTGAACAGCAGCTAACCTTGTGTTATGTGGTTGCTGTCTTACCTCTCATAAGATTATTGCTTTTTTCCAGAGTTTATTGATGCATTTGTATGGATGTATGTTTTGTCTTCTTCATTCTCAGTTTCCAGATATTAAATGAAGTAATGAACACCTCACTGATATTATGTGTATATATCTTGTCCTAGGATTCTAAATGACAAATCAATTGTCCAAAACAAAACCAATAACTAAATTTCTATTTTATTTCGCAACAGGGAACAAATTTCTACTGCATAAAATACTTATACATAAATTTATCAATTCAGTCAGTGTAGTGTACGATCAATTAGATGTTTTACCCCCAAAAATCAAAATTAAACATCAAGACCTAACCTTAACTTAACCGATCATCAATCATGAATTCATTTAGGCAATTACATGATAAACTTATTTTGACTAAAATCAATCAATATTACCTCTACGGGAGCCGCTCGGTTGTTTCTTCTTCTTATATCCACAGCGTGGCCTTTTAGCTTAATGTTTCCTTTCACATGCGTCGCTTCCCGATGGGGCGGAGTATTCGACTATCTTGCCGTCGTCTCCGGCTCGCGTGGTGTTCGCACTTTTTCCAATCATTTCGACCGATTTTATACGATCAAAGCTTTCATTGTGGGAGGTGGTTGCCTTATTCTTCTTCATCCCTCAGAAACTACTCCAAACTCTCTCCATTTTTTTTTTCTCTTTCTTTCTTCTTCTCTGCATTCTCTCTCTTTCCTTTTGCTCGATTGAAATTCAATTTAAAAGGCCAAGGGAATTTTTGGAAAACCATCACCATCCCAACTTCCAACATGATACGGATGAAATCATACACTATTCCTACACTATAATCATAATCCCTTAAATCTTAAGGAAATTAGAACAAACTATAATAAAAAAAATGATTTCGTGATAAATAAAATCATAAACGACGTTACTAAAGATATAATTACTATTAAGATTATTATAGTATGTTGGGTGACATTAAAGTGTATACTAATATATCGTATTTTCTAGTGGCGACATCAGGGTCGACATTACCGTACGACTGCACCTTTTCTTTTACTTTTCAGATGTAAACCACCAAGTTGGTTTTGCCAAAAGTGAGTGGTATACACGTGGCATGAATCCAGCGGCTCGACCTTTTGGCACTCGACCTAGCATGGAATTTTCCCTTCTTCCACTCTCAATAAGTGGGGCCCTAACTCCACACACAACAACTTTACCAGCTTTCTTAAAACATGTGCCGACACTTAAATGGGGCACTCTTTTGTGGACGGAAGGAGTATATGTTTCCACAGCCACCCGTAGTAATAATATCCACTAATAAACTCGAACCCATTTAGATTTAAAAAATATCTACATGAAATCTTAAAAAATTTAAGAATTAAAATATATTTAAAACAAAGAAAAAAAATTGACCGAATTGTCGCAATAATTTTTATCTCCATGTTTCCTATTTTGTAATAGTATTTTTTTATTGTTATCAAATTTTAATTTTTGTATCAAGTAATAAAATAAAATAAGTTGCCTATGAGGCCTAGCTCAAGTGGCTGGCTGAGGTACCTTTAGTCTCTCATTAGTGAGAGGTCTTGGGTTTAATTCCGCTAGAGTGCGGTGTAATATATTCTCACTATATTTGGTGGTGTTTTGATCCCGCCTGCGTGCAGAGTAGTAATTGCTCTCTCGTGCAGAAAGTAGTTCCACCCTTATGTGGTATAGAGGTCCCACTGTAAACATAAAATATTGTATTTATTCAAATAAATATAAGTTTGAATGTAAATATAAAAATATCGAATATATGCGGGTTCAATATCTATTTGATCCTCCGATTCTTCTCTTCACTTTGACCCTCGAACGATTTTCAAGCAACCCTTAAGATTTGTAGTAGAAGTATCCCTCCTAGATCTCCTTGGACTTGATCTTCAAGCTTTGTAACGTTGATACGGATGAATTTCGTCTTGCTTCTGAAGTAAACGTTGAACTTGACTTGAGCTTTGGACTTGATGGCGTTGACTTGAGCTTTGGACTTGATGGTGTTGACACGGAGGATGTTCGCCTTGTTTCCGAAGTAACGTTGAGCGTCGAGCTTTATAATACTGATTTGGAGGACTTTTGTCTTGTTTTCGGATCAAACGCCACTTGAGATATTTCCGCTGAAGAACGCGTTTCTTCCCATGAAGAATGTCTTGAATCTCGCCGGGACACCTTGGATATTGAGAGAGAAAACTTGGAGAAATTATCTCTTCAATGCTTGAGCTCTTGAAGATGATTTTTAGGTGTCATTTGAAGTTGTGTAGAGACCCCTATTTATAGTTGTAGGAAGAAAGAAGTTGAGTGGGCTTTAGACTCCATCATGGGCTCTAAGGGCTTATATGGTGCAATTTGATTGGTTCTTGAATATTGATACATATCCTTTACTTGTTGCCAAAGAAATAGATATTTATCACCATATAAAGACATATTTATCAATTAAATAACTTAATTTAATATGGATATCTATAAGATTCCATCATCAAATAAATATAAATAATTAATAAATATTTCTTAATTTTTTGGTTCCTACAAATGCCCCCTCGAGACTTGGTCATGGACGACTTGTCGTGAAAATGAATGAGTCTTGATAAATTTGAATTTATTAAATAGTTTATACTCATATCAATGAGTTCTTGGATTTGATAGAAGGTTTAAACTCGTTTCAAGGAGTTTTGAATATGTTAGAAAGTTTATACTCGTTTCAAGGAGTCTTGAATTTAGATTTGATTTTAGATAGTTTATGCTTGTATCAAGAAGCTTGATGGACTTGTAAACCTTTTATACTTGTGTCAATGAGTTTTCACTTGATTTGAAATTGTAGACCTTTTATACTCGTGTCAATGAGTCTTCATTTGAGTTGAATTTGTAAACATTTTATACTCGTGTCAAGGAGTCTTGGACTTTCTTCAAAGAATTTGATTATTGTTTTAAGGAGGGGCACCGTACACAGTTTATACTCATGCGGGCAAGGAGTAACATGCAGTTTAGGCTCATGTGTCATGGAGCATTGTAGACAGTTTAGGCTCTTATCAAGGAGCGATGTAGACAGTTTAGACTCTTATCAAGTAGGGTTGTAAACAGTTTAGAATCTTATCAATGAGCGCTTTAAGTTCTTTGTTTGAAGTATTTAGATGGTTTTTACTCGCATCTAGGAGCATTTTAGACAGTTTGAGCTCTTATCAAGGAGCACTTGAAGTTATTTCATTGAAAAGTTTAGATGGTTTTTGCTCGCATCTAGGAGCTATGTAGATAGTTTAGGCTCTTATCAAGGAGCGTTGACTTCATGGATTCTACCAAGTATTAGAAGATTGATTTGTAGCATCTTCTTCGTCTTTACTTGTAGCTTCTTCATCACTTGAACTTTCTTTAGGAGATTTTCCCCCACGGGTTGCTTCTTGATTTTCTTCAAAGTTGTAAGCCTCTTGAATCGAAAAATTTTCAACTCCATTTGCGATTAAACTTAATTCCGTGTCGTGAGCTCTTGTAGCCAGTTCTTCAAAGGTCTTTGGCCGAATTCCTTTAAGGATGTATCGGAGACTCCAATGCATGCCTTGGATGTACATCTCAATTGGTGAAGTTTTCAACAATCGGTCTTAGCAATTTAAGTTTAAGTCTCTCCAATGATTAATGTAGTCTATAACAGGCTTGTCTTTCCATTAACTTGATTTTGTAAGCTCCACCATGCTCACAGTCCTTCGAGTGCTATAGAAGCGTTTGAAGAATTCTTGCTCCAATTGGCCCCAACTATCAATTGAGTTTGATTGCAAGTCAGCATACCAATCAAAGACATTTTCCTTCAAAGAACGCACGAACTGCTTCACCATGTGATGTCCATAAGTGCCAGCATCATTCCAAGTCTCCACGAAGTGAGCTATATATTGTTTTGGATTTCCTTTGCCATCAAATTGTTGAAACTTTGGAGGCTGATAGCTGATCGACATATTCAAGCTTTCAATCCTTGGAGTGTATGACTTGCTATAAGTCCATAAAGATTTGGAGGTCCCTTTGAACTTGTCCTTGATTGCTTTCTTGATGAATGCTTTGAGTTGATCGGTATGCATCGATCCATTGAAAGAGACTTCAAGCTCCTTAGTCGGAGATTTGTCACCATCTTTTGATTCCATGAAAAGCTCGGCTTCTTGATCGTCCTTTGCTTGTTGGCTTCTCGTATCCAAAGTATTTGCCGTTTCTAGCTTTGCGAGTTGAACATCTCGTTCTTCTAAGCGTTTGCCAAGTCCTTCAACAAGTTTCGTCAACTTTGTGATTTGCTCCTCAAGAATTGTAGACATCTTCTTTGGATTTGGCAAAGAGAAGAGATGAGAAGTAGAGATTGTTCCACTGGGCGTGCCAAAATCTGTAAACACAAAATATTGTATTTATTCAAATAAATATAAGTTTGAATGTAAATATAAGAATATCGAATATAAGCGGGTTCAATCTCTATTTGATCCTCCGATTCTTCTCTTTACTTTGACCCTCGAACGATTTTCAAGCAGCCCTTAAGATTTGTAGTAGAAGTATCCCTCCTAGATCTTCTGGGACTTGATATTCAAGCTTTGTAACGTTGATATGGATGAATTTTGTCTTGCTTCCGAAGTAAACGTTGAACTTGACTTGAGCTTTGGACTTGATGGCGTTGACTTGAGCTTTGGACTTGATGGTGTTGACACGAAGGATGTTCGCCTTGTTTCTGAAGTAACGTTGAGCGTCGAGCTTTATAACGCTGACTTGGAGGGCTTTTGTCTTGTTTTCGGATCAAACGCCACTTGAGATATTTCCGCTGAAGAACGCGTTGCTTCCCACGAAGAACGCTTTGAATCTCGTCGGGACACCTTGAATATTGAGAGAGAAAACTTGGAGAAATTATCTCTTCAATGCTTGAGCTCTTGAAGATGATTTTTAGGTGTCATTTGAAGTTGTGTAGAGACCCCTATTTATAGTTGTAGGAAGAAAGAAGTTGAGTGGGCTTTGAACTCCATCATGGGCTCTAAGGGCTTATGTGGCGCAATTTGATTGGTTCTTAAATATTGATGCATATCCTTTACTTGTTGCCAAAGAAATAGATATTTATCACCAAATAAAAACATATTTATCAATTAAATAATTTAATTTAATATGAATATCTATAAAATTCCATCATCAAATAAATATAAATAATTAATACATATCCATTTTAACTCTAGCCTATAATCCTACACAATAACAAATAAATAACATTACATGTAACAGATAAATGTCAAAATTAATTTAATGTTTATCTCAAAGAATTTACATCTCACACGTGTATGCTACAAAATTATAAATCCCTCGACCTTATATGAAAGTCGACATCTCCATGATTGCATTTATCGCCTTTTTAGTTGGATTGCTATTGAATCTTTTTCCATTTCTAAATAGGACTCGATTTGTTGAAAGATTTTTTTTTTCTTAAGCTATACGTGCAGTCATGAAGAATTCATAATTATTACTATTGAAATGATACAGATGAAACTATACAAATTGTGAAAGAGAGAACAAAATATTATAAACCTTATCTGCGACTAAAAAACCTATGTATAAATTGCCAAATATACTCGTTGATGTTGTCCATTTGTATAATAAGTATAAGATCATAACTCATAGTATAATTTAAATCACCTAGAGAAGTAGAATTAATCCGTCACTATGCTCGTCTTCAATTAATTATTTTCTTATTTGAATCTCTAACAATTAATATAATTAGTCACAGTTCCAACTTGTCTCGAAGTATGCAATTCATATTTAAACGATAATAAATAAACCCTTAAGTAAAAAGGCGGATGCCAAGCCGGCTCATCATCCTCATCAGTTAACTAATGATTGCGATAAAAAAGTCAAACTCTGGCCTTTTTTAAGAGAACGCAATTGAATCCTCATTGCAACCGAGGATCTCATTCCCTCAAATTCACCCCTGGCCTAAAACATTTGTGATTAAGTTTGATATATATATATATATAGAGAGAGAGAGTATAGTTATAATATTTGTGTATGAATATATAACAAATACGACACAAAGAAATATATATTTTCAGAAATCAAAAAACCAGTATATAATAAGAGTAATGATATTCGGACACACTGTGGTCAACCACACGTGTGAAAAAAAGAAAGTTGACTGTAAAAATGGAAATAATCACATTTCCCTCCTAGGATTTATGCTTCCCAATTAGGATATATTTTTATTTTCAAAACCTATATTACCATTTTTAGCGCATGTGGCTAGCCACAGTGTGTCCGAATATCATTACTCATATAATAAATATATAAACAATAGATAAGAAAATTATACAATGAGAGCAACTAATATCATCTTTGATTTTGGCTAGGCTTATAATTAATTATATAGTAAAAAAATTGTTGTTCACTCGATTATTGAAATACACCAGATAAGGTATCAAAATTTTTTTAGTAATAATTTTGTTTTGTTGAATAACTTTCAATTAACTAATTAGTATCATGGGTGCCTATATTCTCTTTTGTCAAAAGAAGGAGATATCGAATGGAAGCCGTCGAAGTTTGGTGTTCTAAGGATGGATGTCGATGTTGCTCTTAAGAGTGGTATGAATATAATTGGGGTAGGTTTTATTATTTTGATTATGGTGTTATTGCAAGCGAGAAGATTATGGTGGAGTTTTGGCATGCTCGTCCAGAGGCGAATAGAGCGGTGCATAGTCTTGCTCGTTATGGTTTTGATAATCAAAGTATAATGATTTGAACGACTTTCCAGCTTGGCTTCTAGATATTGTTCGTTTGGATTCAACTAAATATATATAATTAAGTTTTTTTTTCCAAAAAAAAGCAAAATTTTTAATTTTGTATTTCATTAGAAAATTACAAAACTTAAAATATAATAAAAAAAATTAATAGAATTTGAGAACCTTAATCAAATTCTTGATTGTTTCTTCTCACAAATAGTACGCTGAGTCCTTTACCAACATTTTTGAAACCACGAATATATTATTGTAACAAATAAAATATAGGCTCATCGATCCATTTCCAATCTCGAAGATTGTCTACAAATTCAACAGAGTAAAGAAGAACGACATTAATTTCTATAATATGATAAACAATATACGGTATATCACTATGTACTGGAACAAATAAAAGAAAAGCAATAAACGAACAAAAGGAGCATTCAAGTTTAGGATCTTGTGATATGAAAAGAGCTTACATGTACAACCACTATATATAGGAATGAAATATAAAATGAGAGAGAAGAAAAATATATCAAATTAATTTGTTATGCGTCTTGGCGGAAGGAGAAGGACCTGCAATGGCAGCCTTTTTTCACCGGGATCGTGATCAAGCAACTCAGAGGCGCGATGGCAGAGCAAGCAAACGGAAGGTCCAATGAATCCACCAAGATAGAGAGAATCCATAGTAGGTAATCTCTCATGAACTGCCCTCCAAACCATTAACGATCTGCTCAGGGGTAACAAATCAACCCAAATCCAGTTGCCCCAACTAACACTGGGAAAAAAAGGCTTGGGATGCAAATAGGCAGTGACATTCTCATGCACCGATTCACTCCAGACTGTTAAAAGTATGGGTATTTGCTTCCTAAATTGGCTCTTCAACTTAATTATATACTATTATATCCGATATCGTATTTGAAGATCATGTACTGACTTGCTATAAGGATCCCTATATGATTATGCAGTTTGAATAATATTGAGATGAAGAAGTATATATAATGATTACATGAAAGTAAATTAAATCAATTTGAATTGCTCTTTTATGAAAAAGTAAAATAAAGTAAATTAGATTCAACATTTGTTACTCTGCACGAACACACAAAAATTAGCAAACTCCAAGTTGATGCATCATGAGCTCGAGCCTCTTTCATCATCATGAGTTGAATTCTATAGAAGAGTGCGTGTTTTTTTAACTTGTACAATTCTAAACTATATAGGCAAAAAAGCAATAAAATAAGGAAATAAATTAATTGTTATCATTAATTGTAATTTTATAACGGATTTTATTAAATACATGATTGTCAATTATTATTAATGAATAATTCTAATATACCAAAATCAAAGTAAAAGTTGAGATTTTAGATAATTGTGAAAGAAAATTCCTAAAAATATCACTTAGGATAGAGGATTGTTCTAATGACTCCAAAAAAGTTTACCATAATGAATTAGACATATAAAGCCTTTCTTTATATATCAATTTTGAAATTAGCTCTTCCCAGCATTTCACATGGGCCTTAAGCAAAGCTGCTATTGTCGAGCAGGTCTTGTGTGCGACGTGTTGTACCTGCTATGCGATTGGGTCCGGGTCGGGTTGACCCGTTGACCCGGTCATTTTTTTTTCGGCTCCGATACGGCTACGCCTTTGTTCCGATTACTAATATAAGGATAATCGTCGGGCAACAATTTGAACTTTTTCGGCTCGCTTCGAGGCCTTCGATTCCCCTCGCTCGAATCTTGACCAAAGAAGAAGCGGCAAACAAAAAAACTAAGAGGCAAACAAAAAAAAAGGTGGAAAAAAATGTGGAATTTTTTTATAAAAAAAAAATGAAATTAAAAAAACTGAAAAAAAACTAAAATTCAGAAAATCGAATTAAAAGAAAACAGAAATTAAAAAAAACATCAGCGGGTGCACCCCACGCAGTCCACGCACGGTCGCATGGGTGCGACAGGTCGCAGGCAAGCTTTTGTGGCTATTGTCACTGGATTTTGCAGACCACCCTTCAGAGAAGCATGAGAATATTTATCAAACTCACCAGTCACCTTGCATTGCAATCAGATTTTTTCCTCAAAGATTTTCTAGCAGAACCAAGACATGGTCGTCAACGAACGCTGTAGCAATTGAAGTAATTAAGACATTGAAATATTTAACGTTGGTCGAGTCGAGACTCGTTAATCTCAGGCAAAAATTCAACAACAGTGTTTTGTTGAGGCCTGTAGTGTTCGAAGAAATGCTTAGCAGAAATGGTTTTAATCAAGTGTAATAAGAAAAAGTTCTTGAAATAATAATAATAATAATAATAATA
This sequence comes from Schizonepeta tenuifolia, assembly GCA_029490685.1. Taxonomy (NCBI): domain Eukaryota; kingdom Viridiplantae; phylum Streptophyta; class Magnoliopsida; order Lamiales; family Lamiaceae; genus Schizonepeta; species Schizonepeta tenuifolia. The sequence goes on from CM055955.1 coordinate 130,509,009, forward strand.
ATAATAATAATAATAATAATAATAATAATAATAATAATAATAATACTCTGCATGCAAATAAAACATTCCACGTGGAAATTAACAAAATCTACGCCAATTTCCAGTAGGATACTAATTGCAACGAATCAAAACTTGTGTATCGTTTTACCATGGTTGAAATTTGTGTTATAATTAAAATTTATATAATTACCCTTTGAAGTATTATAATTAAGATACAGAAATACAGTTCAATTTTTTTTTTAGAACGAATACAGTTCAAAGTTACTCACCTAAAGTAAACATTTATTATTATTGTATTAGGTTTATAAGGTGTTTAAATTAAATTAGTACATTCCCCAAAGAAAGTAGCTGGAAAATCCTACTACTTTTCAAGTTAGTAACTCATAATTATGTTTTTGCTCAAAACACACACACACACACAGAGTAAAGGGTTGTTTATCCACAATTCCACATTATCACTTCAACAATTACATGGTTTATTTTGCATACAAATCATAAAAGAAATTGATTACATGATCAAATGAACCAAATCGATCAAGAACTTAAAAACAAATAACCCACAATTAGTATAACTAAAAGAAACATAAACAATACCATCAAACTCAATCAATTAATTAATAATAGAACAAATCCTCCTAATTTGGCCAGCATTGCCAGTCAGGACACCAATCTTTCCCATCTTTACCATGGAAGCAGCAAAATCCTTCAAGAAACTCGAGGTTCCTGCCGAGGTAGAATGTTGTTGTACATATGCATTGGTCGCATCGTTGTTGAGAAGAGCTGAATCCGTCTCGAAAAGGCCTCTCCTTTTCTTTACAATCGTGAAATAGTCCACGTCGAAATCCTGGGAGCTTCCCGGGTCCATCTGGACCAAGGACGTCGTGTCTCCAAGGGGGCATCTCTTTTTAAGAGCGGCCACGTAGGCGGGGTCCATGGCGGGGTCGGCGTCGTTTCTTCCCGTGAAGTTGTGAATACGGGTGGCGATGCTGGAGCAGTGGGAGATCCCGATCGTGTGCCCTCCTGTAAAATTAACACGTTGTCACTCGATCAGGACCAAGAAATTTATGTCTAGAGGTGCTAACACTTGAACTTTTCTGACCAAGAGGGTGTTAAAATAAATAAAAAATGGTAAAAGTTTATAATTTTAAGTGTGTGTTGGTATTACGTACGCTTGTGTGGTTAATATATAATGTCAAATTAAAGGTCTTAAGTTGAGTCCACCGTGATACAATCAAATTAATATATATCATTAAATATTTAATGTAAAGAAAAGTTAGAAGTTTGATGGTGAGTAATGTACGTGTACCTAAATAAAATATGCAAACATTTGGGATGGAGGGAGTATTAAAAATTAAAACTTTCAAAATACTTCAATTATGAGGTAATTAAGGAGAATTAATAAATGAGGAGGTAATTAAAGTTTATTAATTCCAAATAATTAGATTTATTAAATCTTAATTAATTAGAATTTTATTAAGTGGTAATGTTATAACTAATTAAAACATAATCATTTAAAAATATTTAGGACCAAACTCCAATTGTAGGTACGGTGACGTGTGCCTTATTAGAAGTTATTTACTACATATTTTTACCTGACAAGACAACAAGATCATTGACAGTCAAACCCTTAGCTGCAAATGATGCAATCAATTGTGTGATATTGAAAAATGGAGGTGGCAGATTTGCTAACGCCTCATTTGAAATTGACACATTTCCATCTCTTCGTCCCAAGGGAACTGCCCAAGATGGTCCCTTAATCTGTATAATGAAAATAACTCAATTTTATGTCACATACTATATATTATAATAATATAAATAAATGACCCATATATATTGTGCGTGTTGTACGTGTGTGATTTTATTAAAACATTAGTTACTTGTAAAACTGCATCTCTAGCAGCTAAAGCCAGAATATCGGCACATGACACTCTTCCAGGGCACTGTTTTTCTACTTCGGCTTTCACTGCGTCAATTACTTGAAACCCCCTAAGGCTCTGGTTTGGAATCGCATCCTTTTCTGCTGTGTTATTTGCTGTCGAGTTTATAAGTATGGAACCGTCGCATCCCTGTTCAGGAAATTCAAACGATGTAGAAAATTATTGATTGTTTGCTAGCTAGCTAGTGAGGTTCGACTTAAAAAGACAACAGTTTTTTGACATTAAAAGACGAATTTATTTGAAAAAATATGGTAATTAATCGCCATGTTCACAAATTTTTATAGTTATTTTTTAGTCACATCTTAGGAGAGTGTGCTCTGAATAACTCGACTTAGAGGTGTTGATTGAGAAATATAGCATGCCGTAAAAACCTAAGTTATATAGGAATAGCTAGCAAGCAACATTATGGAAATATACTATTCATCCTTTAACCTAATAATCATATTTGACGACATTATAAATAAATTTGTTTCGCTCATAATTAATGATAGAGAGACTATATTAATTTCTTTATTACATTTTCACGAACTAGCGAAATTTTAGTAATATTCATTTGAGTTTGAGTTTGAACATATTATGGTCCATATAATATTTATTTTTGGATACCGATAATTGATACATGTCATACAAACATAAATTAAGCACATATAAAAATAATTGCGAATATAGAATGATCCAAATAATATTAACATAAGAAAAAGTAGAAGTAAAAATTCGAGTTAGAACATGGTATAACGACGTACTCTGACGAAACAATCGTGAAAATGCATTCTCAAGAGCGCCGGCGCAAGCGATGGAGCACGAGAAATGAATCTAGCCGTCGTTTGATTAACGATGGTTTCTAGCTTTGGACATGTCTTCTTGTAGAAATTGGTGTTGAGGTTTTGTGCATTAGCCTCAAGAGAAACGAAGACTAAAAAGAAAATTAGAAAAGTAAGCTTTGAAATTGCCATAATTTCTGAAATCCTTACCATTAATAATAAGTTGATTTGGAAATAAAGAACTATTTAGCTAGGGATTGTATACGTACTAAAGAGAGATTTGAGGCTCTTTATATAGTGATAGAGTGGTAGTAGGTCTGTTTCGATCAAGTTGTAATTGTAGATATGCATATGTTAATTATATAAAAAACTGTTTGAAACATAGGAATTGACTTCTAATAATATAATCCATTTTCATAGTGAAATTATTGTTATGCTTGGCTGGATATTTTATTTTGAATACTATCTTTACCAACCATGTAATTACAGAGTGTTCATTGATTCTTTCTTTCTTTCTTTTTTTTTGGGGTCATTTTGACTCCGCTTTGTTATGTTATGAGAAAAGGAAGGAAAGCACAAAATAATTAACCACCACGAGACAAGACACCAAAAATTAAGAAGCCTTTTTTACCCATTTACACATAAGTAGAAATATAAAGAAAAACGATATTTATGTTTTTTTTTTAATTCTATTAATAATATAATTAAACACCACGTCCTATAAGTTACGCCTTTGTAAAACTTTTTACGTTGAGGACTTTTTTTTTTTTTTTTTTTAACAGAATTAATTGCATCTATCGCAAATTTAGCCAATTCTCGGAAAAATTAAGTGACATTTCGTTAATGCTCTACAAGATATCTAATATAGGTCTTTGATTGTTTGAAGTAGAAAAAAGTCTACATCTACTTTCTTTTTTCTGTTGGTGATGATAAAAGTCTACTCTTGCATGACAAAATTAATCATATAATCTCAATCAGATGGACGGTATCAATTATATATACTTTGATAGCAATAGTTAAACGATGCATAAAGGATTTAAAAATTGGTCCAGCCACGAAATTGGCTTGATTTAGACTGTAAAATTAGAGGTTCGACTGAATCTCATTTGATCCGACCTAACTAGACATTTTTAAGTTTGATCATGGGCTCGGGTTAGCTTGGCCCGGCCGATCATTTTGTACTAAAGTTATTTTTATGGATTGAGTTGGGTTCATGTAATGTTATTTGGTTCGATCGGCTCAATTTTTGAAGGTGGCGTGATGGGCTCAGGGCGCCCTAGCTTTTTGACAAACTTAGGCCCGACTTTTTAACAAACTTAATGATATATTCTCTCTGTCCCAAAAGAATATGCATTGTTTTATTTTATTTATTGTGTAGGCATTCATGTTTAGGTAAAGAACTAGTCTTTTTTTAATAATACAAAATAAAAAATAATTAGTTTGTCATCCATAAATCCTAATAAGTCCCTACATAAAATAGAAAGTGTACAACCGACAAAAGACATTTTCATTTTAGATCTGTAATTAACCTCGAATTTTAAAACTGTTCATCCAAATATATTAGTACTATGAATTCTACACAAAAGAAGAAATGATAATAAAAAGATCACACCTCATGAAGTCAACTGAATATAAAACGTGAAATACAACCAAACAAGTTATTCCGTACCTTGTGCGTCAAATCAGTTCCCCAATCATATGTGTAGAACATTACAAATCCTTATTCATATGATAAGTAAGTTTAAGGTTTAGACAAAACCACACCCATTATTGAAAAGTTCAATAATTGAAATTGAACCCCACTCTATAAATTAATAATCGGATTAACTGTACGTAAGTTGTGCGTGTATTGTAATATAATTTTCAACAGACAACTAAATTCATGAAATCCATGTTATATGGTTTATCTGGAATCTAGTATTTAATAACTCAAACATAAATTATATACAATGCATAATTTACTGTATATCTTTTTGATGTTGAGCGTAATACGCATGTCCTATTTGCTGTGCATTGAATAAAATCCTTTTTTATGTACAAATAACTCGTAATTTTCAACTTAACATAACTCATAAATCACAAGATTAGCTAAGGAAGTGATAAATTGCACTAGAAAAATCTAATGCATTACAGCTCAATCAATAAATTGTTGATAAGATTTAAATTTATGATTTATCATCATAAGATTACAACTCTACGAGTGGGCCATCTCAATTGGAAATTAATGTTATTTTTTTTTTGTTTGCTTGATTGAATACATCATATATACTTTTCAAACCCACGTTAGCTAGTCTCAGAATTAATTTATTTTATTCCAAGTCATCGTTAATTTTTATATTTGTAGATTTGTGATATTCTTGCATCGGCAATATAATAATAATGATATCATTATTATTTAAATTTCGTTAAACCTTTCATTCTAAGATCAGTTAATTAAAAACAAATGTAAAGTACAGTTACTACAATGTTGTTTATCACACACGAACATTTATAAACAATAAAAGCAGCAAAATGTATAACACGTACAAGAATTTGGTAATGAAGTTCGGTGATATATAACACTCCTAAGTTTAAGGGCACAACCCAAGCAAATAATTTGCTATTGAGAGACTAGGAAACTTACACGGAAGATCACCACCTTATGTCACCTGTTTTACCTGTTTTCAACCCCTTTTCAAGTGTGAAGCATATATACTACGAGAATAACTCACACTTAGGATTACAGCTAGGGCCGACAAATCTTGCGTGTCAGGTCGTTATCGTGTCGACCTGATAATGACACGATCTATTAAAGCCAAACACGAACACGACAAGGTTAAGAAACTACTCGACCCAAACACGAACACGACACGAACGCGATCTCTTTCATGTTGACTCGGCACGATAACGATACAATACGATACGAATAAATATAATTTTATCCCTAGAAATAAAAAAATTAGTTGCAAAAAATAATAAATAAAAAATAAATAAAATAACTTTTATCGGGTTACACGAATCCGACCTGTATCCGACATGAACAGACACGATTGTGTCATATCATGTCAACACGATAACGACACAAACATGATAAGACCTGACACTAATCCATTAATTTTGTATCAAAAATTGTCACCCGTAATTATATATAGCCACTATCACACTGATATATCTAAAATTTTCAATTTGAGGGTGTGATTCCAAATCGGATTTCTTACTCTCATTTCATATTTCATTCTCTACTCTTTCCATTAGTTGAACGACACGTGTCATTGACTAGGGTTTATTCTACCCAAATAAGGTATATAAATATCTTCAAATCATCAAATGTCAAAAATCCGATGAATGAAGTAGATGATGAAATACCATAGGGAGTAGAGGATCCGAGTTGGTGTGACCCTGCGTCAAATAACTATATAATCATAAGCATAAAAGATTAGTATATGCCAAAACATTGTTCAATTTTAAAGTACAATGACAAGTGCATTGCGCCTCACGGCCTCTGATAAAAATAATTAAGGCCCCGTTTATATTAATAATAATATTTGAAAAACTTAAACTAGAAAATAAAATATTTATTTTATTTTAATCCTGAGATTAGTCTTACATATTAAAGAACTTGAATATTTATTTGAAAAATTAAATTGAGGTGCTTGCAAAAACTTTAGACATAATAATAGTAAAAGTTAATGATATGTGTTTTGGTTGTTTAAAATTTGAAGTTTTCTATCGTTTTATGTGGATATAACTAATGTACGTTGAAGTGTTATTTTGTGCAGGAAATGTAGAGTCCGGAAGTACATAAATGTGCATGAAAAAAGTCGAGAAAAGATGAGATTTTTTCGATTTTCCTGTTAATTGAAGATGCAAAGATGGGCTAGATTTGTTTTGTTTTTGGATATTAATTATAGCTTAATATTTTATTATTATTGAGCTTAATTAAAAGTGTTTTAATTTAGCCCATCGATTTTGGTTGTTATCGGCTGATTTTTGTTAAAGGATTTTAATTCCCTTACTTTGAAAACTTACTTCAGCCGCTTAGAGTTAGAATATATATTAGATTTAGGATTGGTTTTTTCTTATTATTATTTTTTTATTTTTTACATATATATTAGTTAGCCGCTATATATTGAGGGACAAATTCCAACTTCATATTTTATTTTTACAATTTTTAGCCGCAACAGTAGAGAGACGTCTGGGGAGAAGATTACTTTTGGAGTTTTTTTTAGCTTAGTTTCGTTTAGCTTTTGGAGATTGCATCTGGTGACAATTTCTTTACTTCTATTTCTATTTATTAGATTAGTATTATATTTTCTTGTTCTTATTATTTTAGTGTTTTTAATCTATTTAATATGAGTTGTCATACCCTATTTTTAGAACAATGACTTAACGGGGAATGATTAGTGATTAGAAATAAGAAAGGGCAAAAGAACATGGTAAGTCTCAACAAGATTAAACTCGAGACTACCTTCAAGAAAACTATCACATTCAACAATGATAGTTTTATTAACATTTATTTAAAATTCTTACACAAATATATACAGGATCGAAGTTCTAGTCGTGTCCGAAAATAGGAAGGCTCACAATAATATATACAGCAAAACTAAATTTTAAATAATAGAAAAAATCACAAGTTGATACAGACAACTAAGCTCAAAAGCTTAAACTAGCGGAAGCAAATTCAAATGTTGAATCCTAACCTTAGTTTCACTTGCCCGCACGTGCTCGAAGACCTAAAAACATTTAGAAAACATTTGGGCTGAGCACTAACGTACTCAGTGGACTATGCATTTCATAAATATTTCATAAAAACGTAAGCTTAGCATATCCATAACGTACAGTGATACTTAGAAGGTTTTAAAACGAAAAGCTTCTAAGTTCACTAAAACATTTCTTTCATTTGTGGCACTCAAAAATATGAAACGAAGCAAAAGTTATTGTATTTTGACTACCTGCTGCCAGGATGGGTAGATTTCTGCAGAAATTAACAAAATCTAACTCTTTTCACTAAAGCTTTAATAGTTACTCATGTAGTTCTTCTCATGCTTTATCTAACAACAACAACACTTATCCACACTTCATGCATCTATATTAAGATATACATGTACGTGTATGCATAAATTGTTGCACAAACTTGCAACAAAAACTCTCCTTTTCGTTTACACATTTTCTCAAACATCTGGTTAATGAATTCTGAAAATCAGTTTTTCTTCTCATTCTTCTTTATCTAACTTGCTACTAATTTCAACAAAGATATATACATGTATACACACCAATAATATTATCAGAGTGATCACCAATTCAGATTAAAATCACACCTCACAACATAAAACATCATAAGGAACTCTCATGTTTTATTCTTTTGAAATCCAAAGTAAAATCCCTATCTTAACCAACTTAAATTCTGAAAATTTAAATCAGAATGTTAAGGGAATTTATAAACCTTATAGATTCTCCTCTCTTCGTCTATTTTATCACATTCCCTCTCTTCTTTCTTTTTCTCCTGGTCAAGCTCTTAATTCTCCTCTCTCACTGATCTCTCTCTCTATCTCGACTTCTCTCTGATCTCGATCTCTATCTCTTTTCTTCCCTTAATTCTCCTCTCTCACTGATCTCTCTCTCTATCTCGACTTCTCTCTGATCTCGATCTCTATCTCTTTTCTTCCCTTCCGATTTTTCTCTCACCTCCCCTTCTTTTCTCTGTTCCTTCTTTCTGTAACTCTCTGTAACTCTGTTTTTTTATTTATTTATTTATTTATATCTATAGTCTACTGTTTGAGAAATGAGGCGGTTATTTTATGCTGACTCTTGAGGAAAAAGAGTGAGGTGGCTGAGATGAAGTGGCTTTTGGTTAAATCTATCCCAATTCTAAAGTTTTGCTATTATTAAAAAAATAACCTTTCTTACCCCACACACACACGTAAGCACCATACATGTGCAATATATCATACTTATATTTTCTTTTCTTTTCTTATATGTCACCAACACATACATATATACATTACTATACTTGATATCTATTTTCTTATATTTTTCCTTTATTCACAAACATATAATCACTTAATTCACATAATTGTAATCACACAAATGTTCAATTACTTATTTATTAATTATGGAGAAATCGAGATATTACATGAGTAGCTAATTTTCTTAATTCGACTAGAATATTGAAGTACTAGTCTAATAATCTGTGAGACTTAATTGTTCGTATAATTAATTTTTAGGATTTCAATTTATTTCTTGTGTTTAGAGTCAATTATGATTTTGCTTAAACTTGATCAACTTAGATTAAATTAATTACAGTCAATTAGTTCTCTCAATCCCATGTTCGTAGTAGGAATAAATTGGTAAACGGGTTATTACTTGCGTTCTTGGGTAATTCGTTTAAATTGAGTTCTTTCAAGGCTAAAAACTATTAGAGCATTAAATCTAGGACTGACGTTTCCAGCTAGGTTATGTTTTAATAAGAGAAATGGTTAGGTCTGACATCCACAACTAACTATCTAAAAAGTATGTAGGAATAGGGTATATCCGCTGCATTCACGGTACCTTATAACTGGTTGGTCCTAGAGAATTAATTAATTTTTGCGTCGATGATCAGAGCCTAAACTAGTGTAGATTTATTCGAAGCCGAATTACATTTCCTTTTGATTAATATCTCGTTGCAATTTAGTTGATTTCTTTGTTTTCTTAGTTGATAATTAAAACTCCAAATTTAAGGCGTGGTGGCTACACAAAAATTGATTAATAGGAAAAATAAATTATTATCTCGTTCTCTGTGGTTCGAACCTGTTTATTGCTACACTCATTTTAATTTTAAACTGGATTTGCAGGAATTATTTGGGAGTATACTACACACACCGGTTAATTATAAATTTTGTCTAGGTGCTTTTACGAAAAATGTTAATATTTTGAAATAGTAGTAATTTATTACCCGACTTTTATAACAAAAGTATAAATGGTTTATCAATCCTTTTCCCGTTTCATTACTCACTCTCCTTAATTTAGTCTTTCTTTTCTTTATGTATTTGTGGGCTTGTTAAGTTGGGCTTAAGTTTTCTCTTTGAATGTTGGACTTCATTTACTTTTTATAGATGTTGGGCTGTGTCAATTAGATGGGTCATGGATTTTTGGGTACACTCCAAATTATTTATATACATAAATCTTTAATATATATGCACGCTACTAAGTACTAACTATATGTATGTATATATATTGTTTTAGAGCTGCACCTTCTTATATACATGTATATTCTCAAGTAGATCCGCCTTTGCACTGGCATATGGATATGGCATATGCATGTTTCTTTTCCTATACATCCTCAACGAAGAACAACTCTTAACTCTAACAACACTACATATATATATATATATATATATATATATATATATATGAAGATTTGAACATTCGTTCTTCTCACACCTCTCCTAGGAAATTAAAACAATATGGCGAACTCAACTCTCTCACTCCAACAACTAATCAGACTATTTTTTTATTAGATTCACTCCCTAGCTACTACATTATTGTATGAACAAAAACTCTACTAGGAAAGAAACAAGTATGATCTTATATATGTCGTTGTTTCTTTGTATAGGATAAATAAAATTTTAATCATATCATCTAATGCAGGATATATCCGACAATAATTAAATTAAGAATATGGAAGACATTTTAGACCATGAGCTTTAAAGCTTTGAGTAAATTTTGATGATAGAATCAATACACATTCAGATAATGTCAGGAATATATAGAATTAATAAATTTTAGAAGTTGAGGATCTGAAAAAAAATAAAATTCGAAGAACATATAGTGATGGTAACAATTTTCTTTTTCTATCTAAGGAAAACAATTTCTCTTCTTATTCTAAATTGTGGTACTTGATAAAAAATACAAAATGTAAAAAATAAAAAAATTTATATAGGAGACGTTCACGTGTAGTGGAGGCCACATCATAATTTAGGCTAGCTAATAATTAATATATTGACGCTAATAAAATTTTAAAATTAGAGACATAACTCACCTTAATGTACAAAACGAAGACTTTTATTACATTAAAATTAAACAAAACGCGCGAAAGGGGATGCTCTACAACATGACTTATTCAATTCCATGAAAGAATTAAGCCAAAAACAAGCAAAAAAATGAAACAATATGGATACAATTAGAATCAGCCTGTCCTTTCCGACAAGCGCAAACCAAATAGAAAAGAAATAGATCGTCTGTTCGAATTAAGACAGATTAAAGCAACCAAATTTCACCAAAAAATCAATTAATGAAAGCACATCTTCTTCTGATCTCACCCTGGCTCCCCGTGAGCACGCCGATCTTGCCCATTTTCACCATAGATTTGGCGAAATCCTTCAAGAAAGTGGACGAACCCTTCTTCGAAATTCTTGCTTGGCGCATGACGTAAGCCCTAGTCTCACTGTCGGCAAGAAGAGCAGAATCAGAGGTGAAGAGGCCTCTTCTTTTGGCCACGAGCGTGTAGTAATCCTCGTCGAAGGTTTTGAAGCTGCCGGGATCCATCTCCACCAGCGTCGTCTGGTCGGTTGCCGTGCATTTGCTCCTCAGCCGCGCTGCGTAGTTGGGGTCCAACGACGGGTCGCTGTCGCCTCTCCCGGTGAAGTTGTACAGCCGGTTGGTGAAGCTGGAGCAGTGCGAAGTTCCGATGGTGTGGCTTCCTACACGTAGGATGTGTGTGGTTTGTCAGCTATTGCATGATAATACTATTCATTTTTTTTTTTTTTTTTGTAGGTGCACGATCTGGCTTAGAGATTGTGTGTCGTTTCATCACATGTACAAGCAATAACTAGTGAGGGTATTTTAGTCTTTCTTGATTTCTTGATGCAATTGTATTAGTTTCTAGATGTGTAGACATGTATGAATCAAAATATATATACTAGCTCGGTTCCATAGCATGTATGAACCTTAGACTAGTTATAAGGATATTTTGGTCATTCTCAATTTGAATCAAATATATACTAGTAGGTTTGTGTCATATATTCCGTTAGTTTTATTACCTGACAAGACAACAAGATCCTTAGCGGTCAAGTTCTTTGAGGCAAAATTTGCTTTCAATTGAGTGATGTTGAAGAAAGGGGGCGGAAGCTCAAACAATGTCTCAGTGGCGTTCGACACTCTTCCGTCCCTTCTTCCCAATGGTACGGGCCAGAAAGGACCTTTCAGCTGTAAACATATATACCAGATACAATAAAATATTTTTATAATCATTAATTTTTCTACAAATTAAACGAAAAAGTATATTATCATTCAGTATTGTAAGCCGTGGCAGATCGCTTACGAGTAAAGTAGCATCACGAGCAACCAAAGCCAAAACATCGGCACAAGAAACAACACCGGGGCACTCCTTTTCGACTGCGGTTTTCACTCTATCGATGGATCCATAGCCTCTCAAGGAGAGATTCGGAAATCCATCTTTCTCAGCTTGATTGTTTGCTGTTGAGTTTATTAGTACAGAACCATCGCAACCCTACAAACATAAAATTAATTTCACTCCATATCAAAATGTGACCATGATCCTCTTACACTATATTTTGATAATTAGTTCTCCAAAAAATAGGAACTCCAGAAATGTAGTAAAAAACCATGATCATCTTATACCCTAACTTTTTCTGAATATGCAAATAACAATTAAATTGTCACAATAGCTATCAAACAAATTACTAGATCTCGTACGCATACTATTTCATATAATCATCTCCATGAATTATCATCACTCATTATCCCTATACAAAAATTTGATTTAATTCTAAATTAAGTTGCTGATAAAAATGTTAAAACACAAGTAATTTTCTAGTTTTCTTCATGGAATTGACAAATAAAAATTGAAAACAAAAAAAAAAACCGATTATTAGAGCGTACCCTAACGAAACAATCGTGGAAATGCATTCTGAGGAGAGGAGCTGCAAGAGTTGGGGCAACGGCCATAATTTTAGCAGTTTCTTTCAGAACTATGCTTTCAACCGATGGACATGTCTTCTTGTAGTAATTGAGAGATAGGCTCTGTGCATTGCATAGTGTAATAATGGCAAGGAATAGAAGAGAGAGAGAAAAAAGCTTAGTTGAAGCCATTTTCATTCACTCTCAAACTCAACTGTTTGTTTGGTTCTTGTTTTGATTGAATGTTATAACGGTATCTATATATATATATATATAATGTGGTGGAGGGATTAACATAATTTGTTATAAAGTAGTTGTCACTTGTGCGAGTGATCACCAATTACAGGATTGATAAAGTTAATTTATTGATGAGATATCTTAGTTAGGGTTGACTTAGATATAAAATGCGGTATAAAAATTATTAGTTACACTGAGTTATACCATTTCTTGATGTCGGCTGATCAATACAAAGATTTAGTTTAATTAGTAGCAATTTATATGATTGTAACAAATAATTAACTACCATCTAATTTAAGATTTATTAGTTGATCAAATTAAGTGACTTATGGATAAACTGTTTGTCAAGAAGTGGTAATCGATTTTTGTAGAATTTTTGTGCAAATTCATGTCATTCAATGCATGAGATAGAGATGTGGTGAAAATAGATCTTACATGAGAACGTGAGAATAATACATTTTAATGCATTTTTATCACATGACTAATGCATATATTACATAAATATAATGCATCCACGTTAATTCTAATAAATAAACTACAATAACTTAATGCATTAACATTACAATGCATAAATTATAGTAACTTTGAGCCATTATTGATCAACAAAGATCAATTGCCCAAATTTATTCTCATTTCCCACCTATATAAAAATGTATTCTCATATGATCCTCGATCGTCCTTGATGCACATTTTTAAATTTAAATAGAATGCATACTATATATCATTTGATTATTAGATGTCTAGTTAAGTTTCACTTAACCAAATAAACATATATGGCGTTGTGAAAACACATAAGATCATATATATCTTCCTGGTCCACGTATAGTATTTCACAATATTAGTAATGGTATCGGTGTACATGTGTTGATAATATTACGTACTAATTAATTTAGTAAAAACTTAAATTCATTATCATACAGTATAAAGTTCTTTTTTTTACAAGAAAAACGCACACACATACATAACGCGTATTATCCTTTATGTATATGCTTTGTAAACCGATAATATTTGTTAAAAGTAAAGGAAAATATAATAATATCTTCACATATTCACTAGTTTTTCTTACAATTATTATGATGATAGCTCTATATATATGTATGTACGTCGCGCGTATATACATCTTGATTATTGTCACTTGCAACATTTAGTCAACGGCCACTTTGGGTTACGTCTAATAATGTTCTTTCATTTTCTTATTGCAAATTGCATGTGCAAATATTCTCTAACATTTTCCGCCATAAACCATAATCTTTTTTTTTTTTTTTTTTTTTTGAGGAAGCCAAAAACCAATTAAAACCTCACATTGTTTGAGATTGGGGAAATGGGCATCTACAACCTCCACCGCTTAATGAAAACAGTAAAACGAAAAACAAATTTAGATGAACGATTGTTATTTGTTAGACCTATGTGAGAGGGGGTTACGTGATTAATTTTTGCAAATTAAAGCTTTTGCTCCTTTACATTTTCTTTTTAATCGTACAACTTTTCATGATAAAAATGTAGTACTATATATACTAATATACACTGGCAACATATAGTCAACGACCACTTTTGTGTTCATAATGTATAGCGAATGTTCTTTCATTTTATTTGTTATAACTTTTTGACAGAGTGGTAACACACATATATATATACGCCAGATTAGGTCGACTGGTCGGAGCATTTTACTAATTTAAAGCAATTATGATTTAATTCCATTTAATTAGTAGTCGATTGCAAAATAATTCCTCCAATATAGTAATTAATTAAGGATAACTGCATGTTTTCATGCAGTCGATTCCATTTATTGGAATCTTTGATTTCATGTTCTTCAACGTGTAACATCAAGAAGGTAATATATGTTGGTATAAATACGTATATATAATTTCCCCATATATATTGTATGAATGAAAATAGCATGTAAAATACTAAATAAATAATCAAGAAGGGTTAACATATGTTGGTATGTGTATATAAATTGTATGAACGAAAATAGCATGCAAAATACTAAAACAAATAAAGTATTAAAACGAGATAGAAATGAATCAAGGCTAGAGTTAATCTCGATCCCTGTTAGACAACAAAAGATTGCTATTTTTAAAGTGCTTCTCTTTATAAATAGCTAAAAACATCAATGTTTTTTTAACGTGGGACACAAACCACTTTCTAAACTTCAACTATCAAATTAATTGCTCAATCACAACAAAATGGATTTGAACAAGTAAATACACTAAATCATAGTGCTTGGAACGCTAGAATCTACTGTTTGCTTCTACAAATTTTCAATTAGTTTTCATAAATTAATTATAAAGTAATGCTATTTATCATCTATTTTTACAACAACAATTATACTAGGTATAAGTATGAGTTGTCATAACATTAGGGCTGGCCTAACACTACTTTTACCCACCGGACCAAAAGTAATTTTTGGGTTGAGTCGGGTCAGCAGATGTGAAGATCAATCAGACTGTTAAAAAATGCAGCTAGCATTAGAGATGGTCAAAAGAATCGGAACCGGCGGTTCCGATTACGGAACCCAGCTCCCGGTTCGAAATCGAGAATCGCTTCGACGCTAGTTCGGATCTGATTCCATAAATGCGGAAAAGAAAACCGGTGGTTTTGTTCGGTTCCGGTTCCGAACCGTAGGTTCCTCCTATTTTTTATTTTATTATTACGTTTCTATCTATATTTATATAATAATACATGTTTTTTTTACCTAAATATGATATTAGAATGCATAAAATTACAACTAAAGAAGAAGTATAACAAAAATCGAAAAAAATATAAACATAATTAAAACCTCAGTTCCGATCTGGAACCGTCGGAATCGAGGAACCGGAACCAAAACCGATGACTTCGAATTGAAACCGAAAGCGAAGAGATTGACGGTTCGGTTCCGATTCCCTCGAAAGAAACGAGAACAGCCGGTTCCAGTTCAAAATCAAAACCGAACAGTGGCCACCTAGCTAGCATGACTTAAAATAATAATTTTAATTCAAATTTTGATCGGGCATCCCAAAATTTCATTGGATCTGTATTTCGGCAACTCATATACCTACCCATTTTGAGCCAGCTAAGTTTTGACAGTTGTAGGTGTAAGGTGCAAAAGTGCTCTTGAATAGATGTATCGATATTATTCTTCTGAAATTGACAGTTAATTTTGATAATTATTACTTGTGATGAACTAAATTTGAAAACTTTTATAAATTGAGAGATGAAGTTACCTTAATTTATTTGATATGTTTTTTTATGTTTAGTATGGTCATAAATTATATATTTATTATTTTAATTTTTTTTAAGTAGTATTTGTTCAAACACATGCACAGGCAGTGGCGTAGCCAGGATTTCGGTTCAGGGGGGCCCAATTTTCGGAAGTCCAACAATATTTGTTATTTTTTTAAAATCTTCGTAAAAAAAGTCGACTTTGAATTTATGAGTCAATTTCTTTTCCATAATAATATGAAAACTCGAGTATGAACTAGAATTATTGAAGCCATCAAGAATGAACAAGCAACATTTAGGGTTCATGGTTTCTGCAAATGAAAATTTGAAGGGTTAATGATATTTACTTTGAAAGAATTCTAGACATTTAGAATATACTAATAGAAGTTGAAGAAGAATAAGATTTAGGAGCATGAAAGCTATGAGACTCAATTTTTCACTACTCAACTAAACTATCCAGAACGAATAAAATTCAAAATCTAAAGTTTCAAAAAATGATAACTGGTTTGAGAATTTTATGGAACACATGGCGGGCATAATATATAAATTAAAGAATAAACTACGTATATATTACTATTTTTCCCCAAATGCCAGCGGGGTCCAGTAAGCCCCTGCCCACCCTCTAGCTACGCCCCTGTGCACAGGGGTGCTATTCAGAATATGTTTAACAGCTGCAACAAAAAAGTAAAGATAATTTTTTTTACGTCATGTCTAAAACTCTTTCATATTATTCAGATAACGATTTGAACATTGACAGGTTATTTTCAAATCTCATCGACACATTTTTAAATCGAATTATTCAAAGTAAACTCACAAGTAATGAGTCTTAGAGCACTTACTGCGGGTATTTAGTTAGACGTAGGTTGAAGCACTGGGAAGCGTGATTTTAATAATTGGTGGTATTTAGTTAGACATAGGTTGATTTTCCCACTACAATGGGGTTGAGTAAGACATAGGTCTAAGCACTGGGAAGCGTTATTTTAATGATGGAATAGATTTTATTTTGTTGTTTTTTTTTATTTTTAATAAATATTATTAAAAATAACTTAATTAAATTCAGAAATTAATAAATGACATTTTTATTGAATTTAAAAAAAAGACAATAACTAAAAAAAATACAATAATTAGGAAATAAATAAAAACACAACAACTACTCGCGGAGTGGACCAAAACGTGCCCAAATCTCTTCAATCATATCCTTCATAAGGCGGTCGTGGGCACGTGCCCAAAACGTGCCCAAATCTCTTCAAGATTGTAGGTCGCACCCGGCCAACTCATAAATTTTTTTTTGAAAAAACGAGTGAATTGTATGATAAATGAATTGAATGAATTGATGTGGTGTTGTGGTATGGATGAATTGATGTAGTGGTGTGGTGGGATATATATAGGGAAAAAATGGGAATAGCCGTTGCTGGTAGCAAAATATACGTTGTAGACAAAAAAATATAACCGTTGATTTTTATTAATTTTTTATTAAAAAAAAATGGACTGGACCAATGGGGACACGACAAGTGTCCCCATATTGCATCATGGAGGAGTCGAGTGGTGGGTCGAAATTTCGACTCCACCATCGACACACCCCTCGACGTAGGGGTGTGTCGAGTGGCCACTATGGCCTCGACATAGGCTATGTCGAGTGGGGGGGTGTGTCTAGGCGCTCGACATAGCCCACTCGACAGCCCTCGACGTAGCCGTAGTAAGTGCTCTTAAGGACTACTAAGCCTAGCTTGATTAAACAAATAATATTTAATTGGATTTTAAATTCTTTCATACTTCCCTCAAAACAAAACATAACAAAAAAGCTCTTTAATATACTATAAAAACATTTACTATTAAATTAGAAATCTGAAACTCGCTTGGTAACACAGTTTCATTATTTATTTATTTTTGCTTCAATGCTGTCTAAATAATTGATAATTTTGTTTTCTCCTTAAAAGAATGCCGATTAGATAACGAGATCTTTTCGTCTTTTTTTTTTAAATTTTTTTTTAATTCTTCTCAAAATAAATTACACGGTAAATAATACTTAAATATATCAGATAGTTGTATTACCCATTGTAACTTGGGAAGTGGCCCAGTGGCGTGGAGTGCATAATTTTTTTGAGAGAATATTAATTCGAAATTATTATACTACTACTACTAGTATCATTTTGTTGTGATCGAGCGATATTATATTTCTTCCGACAAATTGAAAGCCATATATTCTATGAAATGATGGCCATTCAAACCCATGTTTCCGACTTACGAGGCGACACAGCACAATTATCCTAATTTTCGCCAAACTAATTTGCACGATGCCGATCCCATCCCTTTTGAATAATTAATCAAGACATGATTAGCAGAACCAGTTTCTACCAATTTCTTAATTAAACAATTAACTCGGTCGACCGTTATTTTAGTAACTTGATTGTTAAAAAAATACTACTCAAACAATTTTTAATGAAGTTACCAATTTTTTATATCATAAAACGTTCAAGCACGTAAGTACTTGGTTATTGGCCATGATTCTTTTATTGAGTATATCGACGATAATTAAATGGGGCAACACTCAAAACCGGATTTAAAGGGCAGCCTAAATTTATATATAGGGAGAGTGATTCATTTGCGTCCCCTTGGGGATGGCCTAGTGGTAAAAAGTGAGCGCTTGAGATTGAGAGGTCTCAGGTTCGAACCTCATGAAACGCCTCTATAGGTCGAGCCTGTCACACCTGTACTTGGAAAGTGTGGTTTACCTGCCCTGTGTGGTTTGCAGGCTACTGCACAAGGGACGGGGGTTTACCCAGTGCGCACCAAAGGTAGCGGCTGCGGGTTCCCACGATATCAACAAAAAAAAAAAAAAAAAGAGAGTGATTCATTTGCGTATACTTTTTATACTTTTTTTTCCTTACACTTTTCTTATTTTTGTATATTATATGTATCACAGAATCTTCCCTACAACCGGTTACATACACTGTAACCGATTTTGACCCGTGATCCAACCCGATCCGACCCGCGTGTTAAAAAAAAACAGAAAATACAGTGCATTAACATATATATATACCATTAAGTACTGTAGCCAATTCACAAATTAGCGAGCTAGCCCAGCTGCACGTCAGTTATAGTACTGGATGTCCTGAGTTCGATTCTCAAGCAGCGCAAATGTTTTTTTTTTTTTTTTTATGAGTCATAACATTAAATAAATACTCTCCTAGTAAAACACATGTATAGGCCGTTAGCCCAGTGGTTGAGTCTCTGACTTCAACTCTTTTGATCAGGGTTTGATTCCCACTAATTGCGAGAATTTAATTATTTAATTTTTATTTTTATTTTCAATATTAGATCTATTGAGGCACTTTAAAGTGTCATATAACAATGTCATATCACATATGTGTCATATTATCTATTTTGTCTATTTTTGCCTTTTTTGGTATTTTTTTTTACAAATTTATTTATTCCAATAATATAGTGATGCAATGAATATTTCATTTTTACCTTTAAATATTTTTCTTCTCTCTTTTATTTTTTAATTATATTTCATTTTTATTTTTCAATTAGGGTTTAATTAATTTAATTCCCCTAGGGCATATTATTTTCCAATTAGGTTTTGATTAATTCAATTCCCTTAGGATTTATTATTTCTAATTAAGATATATTAATCTTCAATTAGTGATTGCACAAATAAATGTTTGTCGTGGTTGAAAAATATAAATATTTTAAGGTAATCATTGTCGTGATGAAAAATAATTATTGATATAAAGAAAGGTAATGTTTCACAATCATTACTTTTCTTAACGACAATCTTTATTTTAATTCACGACAACTTGTACTTTTAGTAATTATTGTTGTGATGAAAAGTAAATATTGATATGAAGAAAGGTAATGTTTCACAATCATTACTTTTCTTAACAATAATTTTTATTTTTATTTATGACAACTTGTACTTTTATTTATTTGATCAAGTAATTATTATCGTAAGAAAAAGTAATTATTGATATGAAGAAAGGTAACGTTTCACAACTATTACTTTTCTTAACGACAATGTTTACTTTTATTTACGACAACTTGTACTTTTAGTAATTTGGTCAAGTAAATATTTTTGGTCAAGTAATTATTGCCGTGATGGAAAGTAATTATTGATATGAAGACAAATTAATATTTTTAGTTACGTCGACGATTGTTATTTTAATTCACGAGAACTTGTACTTTTAGTTTTTTAGTAAAGTAATTATTGTTGTAATGAAAAGTAATTATTGATATGAATGAAGGTAATGTTTTAAAAATATTACTTTTCAAAAGTAAATATTTTTTTTTTTGAAAAAACTGAAATAATAAATAAAATGAATAATATGACACAACATAATTAAAAAATGAAAAAAATGAAAAATACTTTAGAAAAAGAAAACAGGAAGAATAAATATTTTTTTTAAAAATTAAAAAACTGAAAAATAAAATAAATTAAATAATAAGTAGGACACACAACATAATGAAAAAGAAAAATTAAAAAAAGAAACGATAAATGAAAAATAAATACTAATAAAAATGAATAATACAGAAATGAGAGGTACATCTCCTCATGTTGCTTGGAAGAAAATGCTTTGTAACAACATTGCTCCTCCAAAATCTGTTTTCATTATGTGGTTGGTTATAATGGATCGATTGGCTACTTGTGAAAATCTCTTGCGAATAGGAATGAGCGTGGATCCTAAATGTTGTTTGTGTGAGCAACATGATGAAACCTTAGATCACATGTTTTTCGATTGTGAATTTTCTAGTGCCATTTGGGAAAACGTTACAATGAGCTGTGGCATGCCGAGACCAAGGCAGAAGTGGATGCCGGATAAAGAATACATGTTGAGTCAATGCCATGCAAAAAAGGGAAAGCAGCACCGGTATCGCATTGTGTTATCTGTGACGATGTATTGAATTTGGAGAGAAAGAGACCACATGAAATTCCAACAAGTTAAGAAAGAAGCTCAAGAGTTCCTTCAAAAAAAAAAAAAAAAAAAACCCCAACGAAATAGTATTATTTTATGTTTTGCTATTTGTTCAATTTGTTCTGAAAAGTTATTTTATACTCCTTCTGTGCCATTCAACTTGACTCGCTTTCTTTTTTGGGCGTCCCACTCAACTTGGCTCGTTTCCTTTTTTGGCAAATATTAGGCAATATTTTAGTGTTTAAGTACTATGTGTATAGTAGTCTGTTTTTATGAACAGTGAAAATGCACTCACCACCACTTTACCATCAATAATTAAATACTCTATACAAAATACACTTAACAAACCCTTTACATTTAATCCCCTCATTCTTAATCTTCGTTCCGAAAAGAAATGAGCCAAATTGAACGGAACGGAGGGAATACTATTTAATAGCTGAAATGATAAATCTTATCAAAATAATCGTGCATAAAATTAGACTATGCAAATGAAAGTATAACAAAGAAGTTTTATAGTTTTAAAGACAAAAAAAAATGAAGAAAAGTTTTATTAAAACAAAAAGGGAGCTCATATTATCATTATAATTTTAAATATACTCCATTAATATAACACCATATTCCATCAAACTCAAAAAATATTATATAAGTCCAAAATGTCTTCAATTTAAAACAAAAAACTATGTATATAACACTTAAGGATTCGCTTAAAAGGAAACTAATAAATAAAAATAATAATATATTGTTGAAATCATTTGAATATGAAAATCAAGGTCAACCGTTAATTAACCAACATGCATATTTGAACTCTATTAATACCTTATTCTTCAAAACAATAAGTTATACTTCATACTCAAAGGAATTGGATTATTATCCACAAATAAGTTTAACTAAAAAGTTTAAAACCGATTAGTTTTATTCAAATGTGTTTCAAACTGCATAAAGAAAATAGATCGACTAAGATTTGTAGAACATGTAAGGTTGTTGTTGAACTTCATGTTTAATCTCTTTCATTTTTTCTGAATGCTTTTCCTAGGTGCAAATTAGAGAAAGTCATTATTCTCATCTAGTCGAGCTAGTTATCGTTTCCTCATCTATCAATTAATCCCTATTCATTTGGTCAAAGTCTCCATGCCTTAGGATATTCCCTAACCGGTATACGCTGTTAATCGATTGTAGTTGTCTACTATCTTAAGAGTTAGCCCTCAGTATGTGTCTAATTCATAATGTGATCTCTTGAATTCGCCGGCAGTGAGTAAGTCAACCGAGTCTGATCTTCTTTTCCCTCACAAGCAATCCTTCTGGGCATGCACCCTATCGCTCGATCCTAGGCAAATGAAAACATTTGGTATCTCAGATTTCGCCACACGGGCATACTTTATCTGACCGATTGTATCTGAGGAACACTTGAGGAAACATGAATGAAGAAGCAAGTTACATTAGAAAGAAAGACAACGTAATGTACAGAGATAAACAAGTTGATGAATTAACAATAGAAAAACGGCGGGTGTTCACTGCGTTCATGGATTGTTCTCTTGTAAGCTCTTGAGAATGGTGTCGCTACTGATTGACTGTGGAGGTAGAGTACACTAGGAATGAAGATAGACAAGAGGTGAGGGCTAGAAGCCCCTAACCTTCAGCTACCGATGAAGTAATCCCTTAAAATTGGTAATAACTAAGGAAGCCAAGGTGAGGAAAAAACTTGTACTCCACATATCGAGACAATGTAACAAGTCGAAGACAACTCCGAAGGAGTTTTTTGGTAGCATTGTAGAATATGCCGTTTAATTTTTTCACGCCCCGACTCTCGACTTACGAACAACAACGAACCTAAACAACTAACAACTAACTCAAATAAAGGGAACATGCTCGGGGGAAAACAAAGATGGAATATAAGACAATCGAATTTGGTTTTTCAAAAGCATAATGAATTAATAACCGAGCATCTTAACTTCACTTTTAAAAGGAATTCAAACAAGTAATTTATACTGATGGGAAAGGAATTCCAAGAAAAAGAGAAAAATACGAATATGTACATCAAGATAAGGGATCATGTTCAACAACAAACCAAGTTACGAGCCCATCGCTCGGGATTACAAGTTAAAGGGTTACGAATTCAACAAGCATTCAAAGTCTTCGAGCACAACGCTCGGAATAAAAAACATGAATATTAAAGTACTAGCATCAACAGACATTAATTCAAAAGGATTGCAGCGGAAATTAGCATCAATACCCAACACTTGCACGTATGAAGACGTGCAAATGCCAGTCTGAAATTCAACTAAACTTAACCAACAAAACCAAACCACACCACCAAGTATCCACGCCATCGCCATCCAGTCAACCTGCATGTTTAGAAACACATGCAGGGCTAAGTACTTCGTACTCAGTGAACACAAGCCAAAACATTTGAATAAAGATGCTTCTTAAAGCTATATTAATTGAACTTGCCTTGCCAAACATCACAAGTATATGAGCATTTTTAAAAACGGTTTTACTTGTGCATGTCAAAACATTTTTCTTTTAAAACAGACTGCGCAGTCAAATAACATATAATATAACAGCATGTATCATCTATCACAAATAATTTCACTGTGTCGAGAAATAGGCCTCCTTCTCAAACACTATGACCGGCCTAACCGAAGCAAGCTTCACAGTCACCTCATCATATACCACACGTGGGTTCCTGCTTTCACAGGATAATCACATCTTCACATGAATAGATGATAACACATACTAACTTCAATAAAATGGCAAGTCAATCACATTTGAAAACATATCATAATACTCAAATAGCATAACTAATTTTCATCGATAGTTTTGGTTCAGAAAAGCCCACCTGACTTCTGAAGAACTAGCTAGGTGGTCTAGGGCTATTTGTCCTCGCTTAACGATCCGTCCGGCTCGATCCTTCATAGTTCGACATCGATAGATAAGATATATGAAAGACGGACACAAAGGCGTTGGACTTTAACTGACGGACTTCTATTTGAGTCGTCTCTCTCTTCGCTCTAACTTTTCTAAAGGATCTCACGTTCTCGTCTTTATTTTATTAACTCTATTCGAATTAGTTAACTTTACTATTCAACATTGTATACTTTTCTCGTTCTAATTAATAACTTCATTATTATCATTCTATTATTTGAGTTTTCTTTCAAAGGGTTTAATTATTCTCAACTTAACAACCAATCATCTCGCATATAATAGTTCAATCATCTTTCACATTGTAACACTATCATGCATTTAAACACTTATTCAAACACACAATGAAATCATACAAATCAAACATACTTCAAGACACATTAACATGCATTCAATTTAGATCTTAAAATCTAACTCGATTATGCATTTCTTTTTATGGAGGCTTAAACTATTAATTCTAGCTTTCTTATTTATAGACAATGCTTTACTTTACATCCGTTATCTTATAAGATATTTTATAACTTTTATTCAATTAACAAGATTTCTCTTTAATTATTATTAACTCGTATAAAATTAGGATTTTCTTATTCCTCTTTAATTCGATCCTTATTTCTTATCTCGACTATTGTTCCTTTAATTATTATCTCGGTTTATCTTTTTATTTGCTTGGTTGGAAATAATGTACTCAATTAATTATTTAATTAATCTTCTTTCCATTTAATTCTTGACATCTTATTTTATTCTCATTTTCTCGATCAACTTATACGAGTATCTATCTTAACTCGTCTAGCATATTTCCTTTACTCAATTTAACTTCCTTTTTATTTCTTATCGATTAATTCTTCTTAAACTCGGTTTTCTCTATTTTTGTTTATTTCTTTAATAATTTCTTCTTTATTTGTCTTTAACTTAAGCCATTTCTTACTAAATAATTTCTTTATCTTTTGATACACATTTTTATGAATTAACTCACTTTATTAATCACATTATAAAAGATCTTTTTGTTGTATTTTTAGTAAAATTTCAAGTCTTTAAATTTTAATGTAAGACATTTAATTAATAAATCTTTTCATACATCTTTTCATCTTTTATTTAATTAAAAGCTTTTCAACTTTAAGTCTTTTTATCAAAACTTCTATTTTTATTCCATATTCAAATTAACATTAATACATACTTAAACATCCAATCTTTTTTTTTTTATTATTTCTACAATTAATTTCTTTCAAAACTTTAACATGCAAACTTATTTTCTTAATTTACACACATGTATAATCATATTAACATAACATATAATCATTCCATTGATCAAAACAACACTCAATTCATCAACAAAATTAACAAAATAAAACCTCTATTTTTTCTCAAAAGTCACGGCACACACATACACATTTTGTGCATTTTATTTCTCAATTTTTCATGCAAATAATTTCATTACTAACATGATAAAAATAACAAATCAAGCATCAAAATTACAATAACTCAAAGATTCACATTTTTCCTATTTTTCTTATAATTTTCGGTATTCATCTTAGTTTTAGGGTTTTAATTTCTTTTTCTTCTCTTATTTCACCGATTAATATCTAATGCTCGATTCTCCTAACGAATTCTTCTCACTCGATTAGCACATGCATATCCTAAGTTTGCCTAAACATAAATTAAATAACATGCATGCATAGATCTTTCTTTTAGGACTTATAGACATACATATTTACAACTAATCAAATGAATTTCATACATAATTAAATGGGAATCCTTCTCTTGGCTCTTGGGATTGAATTGGATGGAAATGGTAGCTTCAAAGCTTGAATCTTGAAAAGAAGAAAGAAATCTTCTTGAATCCTCAAAGAAAAAGAAATAACATGGGATTAATCATCCATAGGTTTTAAGAATCAAAATAAAGAAAAGTGTTGGATGATTCTTGAATTCAACTTCAAGAACTTGGAAGATTCTTACCTTTCTTTGAAAATATGAATGAAATGGATGGAGATTGATAACTTCTACTTCATTTTCATGGATGGAGAGCTTGAATCCATGGTTGCATGTGAAGAAAAATCAAGGTATGAGGGAGAGAGAGGGATTGCCGAGAGAGAGAGAGCTTGGGAGAGTTTGAGAGATTGTTTTCTTTTTTTTTTGCTAGAGAGAGAGATCGAAATGGAGAGAGAGAGATGGAGTGTGATGGATGAATTGTTGTCTTCCTTTCTTGTCTTAGATGAATAAAATTGAAATCCAACAAAGGGAAAAGGTGTACTTGTTGGAAGTTTTAGAAGACAAGACTTGATAGGTGATGTGATTTTAACTTGCATGTACACTTTAGGTAATCCATGCATAAGACATAATCATGATCTTTTAGTCTTGGAAATTGAGGGATGATGGGAGAGGAGGTGTGAGGTGGCGTGAGAGGGAGAGAGGTGGATGACACGTGTCGTCGTCGTGTCGTTACGAGTATTAATTATCCGGTCGTAAAGGTTTTCCGGGTAAAACGATTCGTATTAATTCCGTTTTGTTTTCTTAACGGGTCTAACCTCTTCTCGTTTCACTTTTGACACTAACTTATCCCAATCCTATCTCACGTCTCAAATTAAAAGATTAAAGGTTTCGATCATTTTAGTCCTTTAATTCTTAAAAGAATTTAATTGGCTTATTAATCCTTTTCAAGACTAATGCCTCATTTCTCTTCTCAATTCTCAAATAAGTTCTTACCCTATCTCAGTGATCTTAAAAGAAATTCTAGGTTCGAAGGTTCTAATTCAATTCTATTCTAGTCTCGTCGGCGTAAACATATTTCTCGACGATTAACGTTATGTTATCTCAATCAAACAAACTTCTCGGGATTTTTCCGGAATTTAATCTCATACTCATTTTCATATAAACAAATCAACAAGCATATCATATTATCATCATCTCACGTAAATAGAACAGATAAATTCACACAAGATTCACAAGACAATTTAAACGTTTTATTCAAATCTCTTCGATTAGAAAAGAAAATTTTTACTCCTAAATTTTCATCTTTGAACTTACTCGGTTAATTAGACGCTTTCTAAAGAGATAAAAACTCGGGGTATCACATCCTCACCCTCTTAAAAAAAATTTCGTCCCGAAATTTACTGACCTTAAGAAAATAACTCGGGATACTTTGCTTTTATCTTTTCTTCGAGTTCCCAAGTGGCTTCTTCACTAAGGGAATCGATTTCGTTCTAAGCTGCTGGACTTTATAGTCTAAAATCTCTTCGGGTTTCTCTTCGTAGCTTAGGTCGGGCTTCATTTTGATATCTTCTTGACGTATTACATGCTTCGGATCAAAGACATATTTTCTCAACTGCAATACGTGAAACACATTATGCGAACTTCCGAAACTAGGCGGTAACGCTAAACGATATGATACGGATCCAATCCTCTCGAGGATCTCGTATGGTCCTATAAAACGAGGTCTAAGCTTTCCTTTAACTCCAAAACGATAAACTCCTTTCGAGGGGGATACTTTCAAAAACACTTTATCTCCTTCTTTAAATTCCAACTTGGATCTTCGATTATCGGCATACGATTTTTGTCGACTCTGAGCTTCTTTAATCTTCTCACGGATTTGACGTACAGATTCTATCATTTCTTCAATCGCTTCTTGCCCTAACACTTTCCTTTCACCGTCTTCACTCCAATACAACGGCGATCTACACTTCTTTCCGTAAAGAGCTTCATAAGGGGCCATTCCTATCGTATTCTGATAGCTATTGTTGTATGCGAACTCAACAAGAGGTAAAACTTTTTCCCACTTGACTCCTTTATCTAACAAGACGGCTCTCAACATATCTTCAAGAATTTGGATCGTTCGCTCGGACTGACCATCGGTTTGAGGGTGGTAAGCAGTGCTGAACTGCAATTGGGTTCCCAACTCTTTATGGAAACTTTCCCAAAAACGGGCGGTGAACTTCGAATCTCTATCAGAGGTAATCGTCTTCGGAATTCCATGCAACTTCACAATTTCTTTGATGTAGATCTCGGCTAACTTGGCTGATCCATAGGTATGTGGAATAGGTATGAAATGAGCAGACTTCGTCAACCTATCCACGATTACCCATACTGTATTTTCTCTTCTTGATCTTGGCAATCCTATCACAAAATCCATTGTGATTCCATCCCACTTCCACTCCGGGACTGGTAAATGCTGTAGAGGTCCTTACGGTCTTTGATGTAAGGACTTCACTTGCTGGCAAGCTAAACATCTTTCAACAAACAATGCCACATCCGTCTTCATTCCATTCCACCAAAACTGGTTCTTTAGGTCTTGGTACATCTTCGTGCTGCCGGGATGAGCTGTATACGGGGTTTCATGAGCTTCACTCATTATTTCGTTCTTCAACTTGTCATCACTAGGTACGCAAATTCTTCCTTGATACAACAACGCATTATCGCTTGATTCTGCAAAATCTTTAACTTCTCCACTTTTCACCTTCCTTCGTAGCATTTCTAATTCCTCGTCTCTTCTTTGGCCTTCTACGATACGGGTCCTTAAGTCAGGCATCACTACTAAAGTAGCAATTACTTGATCTACTGTCGCTGGCGGTACGATTACTTCAATCTTCATCTTTGCAAACTCTTCAATCAGATCGACTTCATCGGTTAAAAAAAATCCTAACTCGATTTTATCCGAATTCTCCTTTCTTCTCCTTCTACTTAACGCGTCGGCTACTACGTTCGCTTTACCGGGATGGTAAGATATCTTGCAATCGTAGTTTTTTACTAACTCAAGCCATCTTCTTTGTCTCATGTTCAATTCCTTCTGCTTGAAGAAGTACTTCAGGCTCTTGTGATCTGAGAATATCTCACACTTCGCTCCATAAAGATAATGTCGCCATATCTTCAAAGCATGAACGACGGCTGCTAATTCCAGGTCGTGGGTTGGATACTTCTCTTCGTGAGGTTTAAGTTGCCTGGAAGCATATGCAATCACTTTTCCATTTTGCATTAGCACACATCCTAGTCCTTGAGCAGATGCATCGGTATAAACAACATAATCTTTATCTGGCTCGGGTAGGGCTAGAACTGGGGCTGTCGTCAATCTCGTCTTGAGTTCTTGAAAACTTTTCTCACACTCTTCCGTCCATGTGAACTTCGTTTCTTTCTTTAACAGGCTCGTCATCGGCTTCGTGATCTTAGAAAATCCTTCAATGAATCTCCGGTAGTATCCTGCCAAACCAAGAAAACTACGGATTTCATGTACTGACGTCGGGGACTTCCAATCTTGCACAGCTTTCACCTTCTCCATATCTACTTGGATGCCTTCGGACGAAACTACATGTCCTAAGAAATTCACTGCCTTTAACCAAAATTCGCACTTACTGAATTTGGCATACAACTTTTCCGTTCTAAGCGTTTCTAACACGATTCTTAGATGTTCTTCATGCTCAGCTTCACTTCTTGAATACACCAAAATATCGTCTATAAAGACAATCACGAACTTATCCAAATATTCGTGAAAAACTCTATTCATCATATCCATGAACACTGCCGGGGCATTTGTTAATCCAAAAGGCATTACTATGAATTCGTAATGTCCATACCTCGTTCTAAAAGCAGTCTTTGGAATATCTTCTTGCTTGATCTTCAGTTGGTGGTATCTAGACCTTAAGTCAATCTTGGAGAAAACACCGGCTCCTTTTAGCTGGTTAAACAAATCATCTATCCTTGGCAAAGGATATTTATTCTTCAACGTAATCTTGTTTAACTCTCGGTAGTCTATGCACATCCTCAAACTACCGTCCTTCTTCTTAACGAACAAAATCGAAGCACCCCAAGGCGATACACTCGGTCGAATATAGCCTAAGTCCAACAATTCTTGCAGTTGGATCTTCAACTCTTGAAGTTCCTTTGGGGCCATTCTATACGGTGCCTTGGATATCGGGGCTGATCCGGGTTCTAAATCGATTGAAAACTCTAGCTGACGATCAGGGGGTAAACCTGGTAACATTTCAGGAAACACATCCTTGAATTCTCTTACGACTGGAACATCGTCGATACTTAACTCGTGATTTTCGTCCTTATTCAGATAGACTAGGTACGCTTGGGTTCCTTTCTTCCGCATCAATCTCTGCGCTTTCATGGCTGAAATTATCGGCACGCTCTTCTTCACTCTCTTTTCCATTCCAAAATCTATGGTTGACTCTTCTCCAGGGGGTTTAAACGATATCTACCTCAAATCGCATCGAATCATCGCAAAATTCTTGGTTAGCCAATCCATTCCTAGGATTATATCGACGTCACGCATCTTGATTACATTCAGGGATTTCGCGACTAACTTACGGTTTCCGACTTCAAATTCTAGATTCGAGCAAACACACGAAACTAACGCAGACTTTCCTAAAGGGGTTGCGACACTAAGCATCTGATTCGATTCTTCTACTTCTAGTTCTAGGTTCTCTACGCAGATACTAGATATAAACGAATGCGAAGCTCCGGTATCGAACAAAACAATAACAGGTATGTTGTTAAGCTTTCCTATACCTGCCAGATTTCCTTTCTCCTTTTCCTGCGGTTTCTGTTCAATCGCGTACGTTCTTTGGAAAAGCGGCGGTTCTTGCTGAGGAGGTTGCTGCCTTGGCTGCGGCGGCTTACGTTGACGTGGAACGAACTTCTGCAAAGGAGCTACCTCGATAGCTTTCATCTGTGACGGCTGGAACTGGTTTGGTCTTCCGCTTCTAAACCCTTGTTGCTTACTTGGGCACTGGTTCGAGAAATGACCAGGCTGACCACAAGTATAGCAAACGTTGCTTCCACTCTTACAAACACCTTGATGCATCTTTCCGCATTTCGCACAGGGAGGGAATCCTGAAGGTCCGATGGGTAGGTTGCCTCGGTTCGTTTGCGGTGCCTTTCCCTTCTGTGGCTGCGGTTGGCTCTTTCCTTGCCACTGCTTCTTGGTTGGTTGATTTCCACTAATCCACTTCCCTTTCCTCTTTCCGTATTGGCCGAACTGGGGTTGTTGAGCAGACGTGGTCGTGATCATCTGGCTTTGGGGTTGGGGATTCGTTGGGGGTTGCGATCCTTTTTCCGGTTGCATTGCCAACTCCATATCTAAAGCTCGGTTTAAAGCTTCAGCGTACGTCAAACCACTTTGGCTGGCGAGAACTACTCGAATATCTTGCCTAAGTCCTGCTCTAAACAACTCGCTCATCTTCTCATCGGTGTCGACCATATCGGGCGCAAATCGGGCTAACTCGCAAAATTCCCGGTCGTACTCGGCTACAGATCTTTTTCCTTGCTTCAGATTGGTAAACTCGTTGGATTTCTGCTTACGATAACTTCTTGGCACAAACTTTTCGTACAACGCTTCTTTAAACTGATCCCATGACAACTCTTCGCGTTCTTCGGGAGAATACATCCTTTGCTTTGCTTCCCACCAATAATCGGCTGTTCCTTTAAGCTGATACGCCATGCATTTCAAACGCTCGCGATCGGAACAACGAAGGAAACAAAAAATTCGCTCTAAAGAACGAATCCAGTCTTCGGCATCAGCCGGACTGCCTTTACCGTCGAACATCGGGGGATTTTGTCGGAGAAACAGCTCTTCGACTCGTCTTTTGTTTTGAGGGGGCGGAGTAGGGTCACGCTGCCCTTCTGCATTGTCTTCGGGAATCCTGACGTTTCTACGTCTTGGCGGCATTCTAAAGATTAAAACAAGGAAAACTTTAAACCACTCTAGATCTTTAGCTTACAGGGAACCTTTCTCGATTCTGAACACATTTCTCTTTTGGGAGGAACACGATTCTCGATCGGTACTTAGATAATTAATAACAATTTAAAACTTTCTCAAATAATTCATTACTTCAATTTCTCATATATACATGCATCTCATTCAGTTTCTAGAAATTGTCACATACTCATATCATCATATATTCATATCATCATCATAGATTCTTGAAACAATCAAGCATAATCACAGAGCAAATATCATCACTTTATATTCAAATACTCAATTTGATTTAATAACTCAGAAAATTCAATTTTAATTCAAAGAACTTAATGTTTCAATTTCCAAACGCTTAACAGCGGCCTTTTCTAGGACTTATAACACTTAGGGAATTTACTTTGGAAAAAAATTTCCCTTTTTCCTAGTCAAATTATGATAGTCTTCATCACAAGTTACAATACAACAAAAAGAAAAATAAAAGAATTCAACTCTCAACACACTCGAATAACGATTGAAATCAACAACTTTCTTGGAACACTCCTACACACAGGAGTCATCTTCACTTGGTCCGTTATCATCATACTGTTCCGCTTCGGGATCCACTCCGTAGTGCTCTATAATCTCCTCATCTTCTTCTGGGTTTTCTTCCTCCTCTTCTTCTTCTTCTTCTTCACGCATTTGTCCTTCAAATCGTTCATCATCATCCTCGACATTATCATCCTCTATGGCGAAACACTCGCGCTCGGCTTCTCTCAAGGCTTCTTCGCAATCTTCCAGGGTATAATTTATCGCAGCTAGCTCAGATTCGATCCATGGCTGGGCATTAAGATTCTCTTCTTGGTGACGGTGGAGAGCTGCATCGGTGGAAACGCCAATCTGGAAGTCATGTTCGTCTTCTGGCCGTGATGGAGAGATAGGTGTAAAAGAGGTAGGAAAAACATTGTTAGGTAGAGTCCGAAGATATCCGGTTCCTACAGTCGCTGCATCAACTGGCTCGCTTCCATTCTCTTTATCGTCACTTGAGCGGGTTTGGCTAGAGGATTCTGCTCTAGGATGGCTCAAAAAGGTTGCTTGCGGACGATTCAAATAAGCAGCTATTTGATCCTCATTTGAAGAAGAGTTTTCATCACATCCATTCGGCTGCAATGTTGATAAGTCAGAAAACAAGAGAATCAAGAAAATTTCAGTTAAAAGCACACCACTTACAATTGGGTAATCTGTGAGAGGATTCTGAGGTTGAAGATTAGTTTGTGGCGGCGAATTGATGTGGAGAGAAACAGTTCCACTTGGAGGAATTGATGAAGGATTACGAACAAAGTCATTCAACAAGCTTGGAGTATCATCTTCATAAGGTTCGGGCGGAGGAGCACCATAGGACATAAAACGAGCTGAAATCGCGGAGATAAAAGCATTTACGTCGCCGTAAAGAGTTCGGTCGAAGTAACGGTAGCCTAGAAATCGAGGGACAAGAGATGCTGCCCAGTCCTTCCATTCTTGTGGTAGAGCTTGAATCAGGTGCGTCATGCTTTCTAACGGTCCTACGTCCATATATTGAACTTTTCCCCAAATCTTATGGTATCGTGCTAAGAATTCTGCTAAAGATTTGTTATTTTCCATTCTCGCGTGCAAAATACTCTTGCATCCAATCGATGTTGTCCATCCTATACGAATTTTAAACGCATAAGCACACTTAACAAATTATCGAACATATTACGAATTCTACTACATACTCATTTCTGCGTTCCAAAGAGGGATTTTTGGGCAATTCCAATTCACGTAACCAATAGCACACACGCCTTATTCTTTCCGATCTTTTCACACGCACTCGCAAAGGGAAAGACATTCTAAAGCAATCTTGTTATTAATCAATTCAACAAATTCACCTCAAAACATCATAGCTCAATAAAATAACTTTAAAGAAATTCTCAACATTTTAATAACTTAAACATCATTTTAACTTGAAAAGAAAACTTTTAGAAAAAGACATACCTGGTTGCCAGATGAGATGGAGGATAACTTGGTGTGGTTTACTGACTCAAATAAGTCTAGGAATTAAATCTAGACTCAACTCATCAAAGAATAACAGACTTTAGAACAATTAAAGCCTTGCTCTGATACCAACCTGTCACGCCCCGACTCTCGAGGTGCGACTTACGAACAACAACGAACCTAAACAACTAACAACTAACTCAAATAAAGGGAACATGCTCGGGGGAAAACAAAGATGGAATATAAGACAATCGAATTTGGTTTTTCAAAAGCATAATGAATTAATAACCGAGCATCTTAACTTTACTTTTAAAAGGAATTCAAACAAGTAATTTATACTGATGGGAAAGGAATTCCAAGAAAAAGAGAAACATACGAATATGTACATCAAGATAAGGGATCATATTCAACAACAAACCAAGTTACGATCCCATCGCTCGGGATTACAAGTTAAAGGGTTACGAATTCAACAAGCATTCAAAGTCTTCGAGCACAACGCTCGGAATCAAAAACATGAATATTAAAGTACTAGCATCAACAGACATTAATTCAAAAGGATTGCAGCGGAAATTAGCATCAATACCCAACACTTGCACGTATGAAGACGTGCAAATGCCAGTCTGAAATTCAACTAAACTTAACCAACAAAACCAAACCACACCACCAAGTATCCACGCCATCGCCATCCAGTCAACCTTCATGTTTAGAAACACACGCAGGGCTGAGTACTTCGTACTCAGTGAACACAAGCCAAAACATTTGAATAAAGATGCTTCTTAAAGCTATATTAATTGAACTTGCCTTGCCAAACATCACAAGTATATGAGCATTTTTAAAAACGGTTTTACTTGTGCATGTCAAAACATTTTTCTTTTAAAACAGACTGCGCAGTCAAATAACATATAATACAACAGCATGTATCATCTATCACAAATAATCTCACTGTGTCGAGAAGTAGGCCTCCTTCTCAAACACTATGACCGGCCTAACCGAAGCAAGGCTCACAGTCACCTCATCATATACCACACGTGGGTTCCTGCTTTCACAGGATAATCACATCTTCACATGAATAGATGATAACACATACTAACTTCAATAAAATGGCAAGTCAATCACATTTGAAAACATATCATAATACTCAAATAGCATAACTAATTTTCATCGATAGTTTTGGTTTAGAAAAGCCCACCTGACTTCCGAAGAACTAGCTAGGTGGTCTAGGGCTATTTGTCCTCGCTTAACGATCCGTCCGGCTCGATCCTTCATAGTTCGACATCGATAAATAAGATATATGAAAGATGGACACAAAGGCGTTGGACTTTAACTGACGGATTTCTGTTTGAGTCGTCTCTCTCTTCGCTCTAACTTTTCTAAAGGATCTCACGTTCTCGTCTTTATTTTATTAACTCTATTCGAATTAGTTAACTTTACTACTCAACATTGTATACTTTTCTCGTTCTAATTAATAACTTCATTATTATCATTCTATTATTTGAGTTTTATTTCAAAGGGTTTAATTATTCTCAACTTAACAACCAATCATCTCGCATATAATAGTTCAATCATCTTTCACATTGTAACACTATCATGCATTTAAACACTTATTCAAACACATAATGAAATCATACAAATCAAACATACTTCAAGACACATTAACATGCATTCAATTTGGATCTTAAAATCTAACTCGATTATGCATTTCTTTTTATGGAGGCTTAAACTATTAATTCTAGCTTTCTTATTTATAGACAATGCTTTACTTTACATCCGTTATCTTATAAGATATTTTATAACTTTTATTCAATTAACAAGATTTCTCTTTAATTATTATTAACTCGTATAAAATTAGGATTTTCTTATTCCTCTTTAATTCGATCCTTATTTCTTATCTCGACTATTGTTCCTTTAATTATTATCTCGGTTTATCTTTTTATTTGCTTGGTTGGAAATAATGTACTCAATTAATTATTTAATTAATCTTCTTTCCATTTAATTCTTGACATCTTATTTTATTCTCATTTTCTCGATCAACTTATACGAGTATCTATCTTAACTCGTCTAGCATATTTCCTTTACTCAATTTAACTTCCTTTTTATTTCTTATCGATTAATTCTTCTTAAACTCGGTTTTCTCTATTTTTGTTTATTTCTTTAATAATTTCTTCTTTATTTGTCTTTAACTTAAGCCATTTCTTACTAAATAATTTCTTTATCTTTTGATACACATTTTTATGAATTAACTCACTTTATTAATCACATTATAAAAGATCTTTTTGTTGTATTTTTAGTAAAATTTCAAGTCTTTAAATTTTAATGTAAGACATTTAATTAATAAATCTTTTCATACATCTTTTCATCTTTTATTTAATTAAAAGCTTTTCAACTTTAAGTCTTTTTATCAAAACTTCTATTTTTATTCCATATTCAAATTAACATTAATACATACTTAAACATCCAATCTTTTTTTTTTATTATTTCTACAATTAATTTCTTTCAAAACTTTAACATGCAAACTTATTTTCTTAATTTACACACATGTATAATCATATTAACATAACATATAATCATTCCATTGATCAAAACAACACTCAATTCATCAACAAAATTAACAAAATAAAACCTCTATTTTTTCTCAAAAGTCACGGCACACACATACACATTTTGTGCATTTTATTTCTCAATTTTTCATGCAAATAATTTCATTACTAACATGATAAAAATAACAAATCAAGCATCAAAATTACAATAACTCAAAGATTCACATTTTTCCTATTTTTCTTATAATTTTCGGTATTCATCTTAGTTTTAGGGTTTTAATTTCTTTTTCTTCTCTTATTTCACCGATTAATATCTAATGCTCGATTCTCCTAACGAATTCTTCTCACTCGATTAGCACATGCACATGCATATCCTTTAAAATTGAAATCCAACAATGGGAAAAGGTGTACTTGTTGGAAGTTGTAGAAGACAAGACTTGATAGGTGATGTGATTTTAACTTGCATGTACACTTTAGGTAATCCATGCATAAGACATAATCATGATCTTTTAGTCTTGGAAATTGAGGGATGATGGGAGAGGAGGTGTGAGGTGGCGTGAGAGGGAGAGAGGTGGATGACACGTGCCGTCGTCGTGTCGTTACGAGTATTAATTATCCGGTCGTAAAGGTTTTCCAGGTAAAACGATTCGTATTAATTCCATTTTGTTTTCTTAACGGGTCTAACCTCTTCTCGTTTCACTTTTGACACTAACTCATCCCAATCCTATCTCACGTCTCAAATTAAAAGATTAAAGGTTTCGATCATTTTAGTCCTTTAATTCTTAAAAGAATTTAATCGGCTTATTAATCCGTTTATTAATCCTTTTCAAGACTAATGCCTCATTTCTCTTCTCAATTCTCGGATAAGTTCTTACCCTATCTCATTGATCTTAAAAGAAATTCTAGGTTCGAAGGTTCTAATTCAATTCTATTCTAGTCTCGTCGGCGTAAACATATTTCTCGGCGATTAACGTTATGTTATCTCAATCAAACAAACTTCTCGGGATTTTTCCGGAATTTAATCTCATACTCATTTTCATATAAACAAATCAACAAGCATATCATATTATCATCATCTCAGGTAAATAGAACAGATAAATTCACACAAGATTCACAAGACAATTTAAACGTTTTATTCAAATCTCTTCGATTAGAAAAGAAAATTTTTACTCCTAAATTTTCATCTTTGAACTTACTCGGTTAATTAGACGCTTTCTAAAGGGATAAAAACTCGGGGTATCACAAATTTACCCATGTTCGCATTATTGCAAGATCCAATTAAGCGACGGATGTTTGTTGCGTTCATGGATTGTTCTCTTGTGAGCTCTTGAGAATGGTGTAGCTGCTGGTTGACTGCAGAGGGAGGAACATAGAGAGTACACTAGGAATGAAGACATACAAGAGACGAGGGCTAGAAGCACCTAACCTTTAGCTATTGATGAAGTAATCCCTTAAAACTGATAATAACTGAGGAAGCCAGGCTGAGGAGAAAATTTTACTCCACATATCGAGACAATGTAACAAGTCGAAGATAACTCCGAATCAGTTTTTTGGTAGCATTGTAGAACATGCCGTTTAATTTACCCATGTTTACATTATTGCGAGATCCAATTATAAGTAATTGACCTGCAAAATATTAGTCGTCTTTCCTTGATGTTTGAACTGCTTTCTATAAATTTCCATTTCTAATGTTGTTTCAAAATATTGATATCATGAATTGGAGGCTAGAATCCCATTAGTTATGCATTTAAGTGTTTCAAGAATTGAAGCTACAAAAACTTTTGCAAAAATGATTGGATATATATATTCTCTATGTAATTTCTTTAACTTGCCAAATTCCATTATTTCTGTGTTTTAAATATATATGTTTGTCGTATGTATTTTCCGAAAAGAAAAAAAGAAATAAATAAAAACATAAATGGAGTCCTAATTTCTGCAACAACCCTTATAACTCAATAATTCTACTTCAACTTGAGGTTTCTAGTTCTTATGTTCTTGTATACCTGCACAAGAAGAGCACAAAGAAAACGCAGCAGCAAAACAGAAACGAATTAAACCAAACAACTAGATATAGCAATGAATAACAAAGAAATGAGAGATTAGGAATCTGCTCGGCTCAGGAGCAGTTCCCCTCGATCACGCACTACACAAATCACCACAAAGCCCACGGAGATGGGATAATCGCCGACCAACAACAGCCACAACCATCCTACTAAAAACCCTGTAACACCTCACAAAGACAAATGGCGACGAGAACAAAATTCGAAGCTTTCTAGGTTTTGGGCAGAATTCTCCATACAATCTCTCTCAAACTCACTCAACAATAGCGCAATGACTAGCTAAATAATCCAAGGAAATATCCACCAAAGGAAAGAATCCATAGAAGGAAGGAGAAGTGTATTGGAGAGCACGAAGAGAAATTAGCGAGATTGCGAATAATAGAGATTTGGGGCTGCCATGGGTCCAATGGGTTGGGCCACAAAACCTATTGGGCCAACAAAATTACAACTTCTCCACCTTTGGCCCAATCGTGATTTTGTGTGCATCAGAGAGGAATAACTAATCCGCACGTACATATCGTCATTGTCGAGCCCCCTAATGAATCACCAAGACTCAAATACGGAAACAATTTTGCCCCCTGTACAAATCACAAAGATCTACACAAGAGACTACGTTGTCTACTTGAATAATCACAAAGATTAAGCCAAGAAGATGTACAACCGAGTTGCGCAGATCAAAAAGATCTTAAGAGACACTTAACCGAGTTCTCAAATCTACATAATCACAAAGCAAGCAAGCACAAAGAATACCACAAAGACACTAAGCACAAAGCACAAACTTTATCACAAAAAACTACACAAAGAACACGAAGAAAAACATCACAAAGAAACAACACGAAGATACCCACATAAAACAGTGAACATGAAGAATTTCACAAAGGATGAATCACAAAGCCACAAAGAGATTATCATAAAGAGTGTCACATAGAGAACAAAGAACATAAAGTCACAAAGAAAAAAAGATCACGAAACTCAAAAGCATTAAGACACGAAGCTCCACCTCAAACACAACACCCCAAACTTAATGCCAACAAATCACACATGTCTTAAAACAAATCACCCGTGGCTTCATCACTAGAAGCCACATTAGTAACAATATTAGCATGCTCAATATCATTCTTCTTGGAATAGGACATTCTCTGATATAGTGGCATGTTTCACCACAATTATAACACCTTCTAGTTTTATATCTAGAGTTGGGCCAACCCTTATCATGAAACTTCTTATCTCTACTTGAATCATTACCATTCGCCCATCCCCTAACATACAAGAGCTTATCATGCCCAAATTCACCCTTAGCAAGGTTTAAATCCATTTCCTTATTCTTCAAAGCAGTAACAATGATATCAAGAGTAACATTATCTCTTCCATATTTAATAGCAGATTTGACATCATTATAGGAATCAGAAATAGAATTTAATAACACGTAAAGGGTGTAGACATATATACCTTTATCACCGGTCTGTTT
Source organism: Schizonepeta tenuifolia (assembly GCA_029490685.1). NCBI lineage: Eukaryota > Viridiplantae > Streptophyta > Magnoliopsida > Lamiales > Lamiaceae > Schizonepeta > Schizonepeta tenuifolia. The sequence goes on from CM055955.1 coordinate 130,548,594, forward strand.
TATATCTTTAACCACTTTAGTAAACACATCCAAATTCTCATCAATGCTTTCAGACAAATTAATTTTAAAGCTGAAGAATTGTTCATACAAAAGCATTTTTGAGAGCACAGAGGTTTTAGCATACAACTCTTCAAGTTTCTCCCATAACTCTTTAGCAGATTCAATCGTATCCACTTTCATAAGCACAAAATTAGACAAACTGAGGCTAATAGAAGAAATAGCAAGTTCATTCAGTCTTTCTTTTTCACATTACTTTCATCTTTAGCATACTCTTCACTAACAACTTTGAAAACACGTTGTTCAACTAGATTACATTTCATTTTCCATTTCCACATGCCAAAATCATTTTTCCCATTAAAGGTAACTAAACTATAATTAGTGGAAGAAATTTTTTCACAAAGATCACGTAGCAACAAAGCTTAAATCACAATGAATTGAATACCAAAATCAGAATAGCAGCGGAATATAAAATCACAAAGTTCACAAAGATTAAATCACACCAACAAGTAGAAATGAGTATCATAGCGGAAGACAAATCACAAAGCAGAAAAACAATAAGTCACAAAGGAGACAAATTCAATCCTAACTGCACCGATTGTCAGCTTTTTACGAATTTAAAAAACGGAGAGGATCGTGCCAGTTTACCAGAGCAAGACCTTCGGACAAGATCTCGACTTACCGGATGGCAACGACGTCAACCCGTGGCTTTAATACCACTGTTGGGTTTTGATCGTGCCTCCGCCGATTAGGAGAATGGCTGCCACACTACAATGCTTCAGCAATTCTGCAACAACTCTTATAACTCCATAATTCTACATCAACTTGAGGTTTCTAGCTCTTATCTTCTTGTATACATGTACAAGAAGAACAAAAACAAAAAAAATACAGTAACAAAACAGAAACGAATTAAGCCGAACAACTAGATATAGCAATGAAGAACGAAAAAAAAGAAAAAGAGAGATTAGGAATCTACTCGGCTCAGGTGCAATTCACCTCAATCATGCGCTACACAAACCGCCACAAAGCCCACAGAGATGAGATAATCTCCGGCCAACAACAACCACAACCACCCCACTCAAAACCCAGTAACACCTCACAAAGACAAACGGTGACGAGAACAAAACTCGAAGCTTTCTAGGTTTTGGGCGGAATTCTCCGCATGTTCGCTATTTTCTTCACACACCGCAAGTGTACAGGTGTAATTGTGTACAGAGAAGCAAGGTCGTATTCCACAGAGACTGTAATAACTCAACAAGTACTACTTTCAATCATCATCCTCTATTTAGACTCCGAACTTTAATTTGTGGGTTTATAATTAAAATAACAAATAAAGAAAGAGCAAACAAAAAGTAAACAAAAGTAATTAAAGATTCAAATATAATAAAGATATCCTAAGGCGTTGATTTCAATGGATAATCAAACTTAGACTCTTACCAATTAACCAATTAACAAAGGACTCAACTCTTCTTAAGACAATTACTAAATTAGTTAAAGCCTACTCTCGTAATGCCTAACTGTGGATTACTCACTAGGGTTTTCGTCTCCGACAAATATCATAAGCAAGTAACTCCAAAAAGATCCTAAGATTAAAGCCCTCGCACAAAGCCTTTCCCTCTCTGTGATTTCGCAGTGTGTGTCCTATATTCCAGTTCATGTGTTAATCCTCATCTCTCGATTGTTGAATTAATACAACTAATTATGCTAAATTGGTGGCCAATCAACTAGCATGCAAGACAAAGCAAGAAGATAGAAAAGAAGAGAGGGACATAAATTGGTCAATTGATAAAGAGTTAAATCTAATTTAT